>MNCI01005871.1:546782-573334 GCA_015680685.1 Gnetum montanum
GGAACTCCGCCACAACCTATTGAGCAACACCAGTGATGGAAATACCCAAAGTCATGGAGGATACCACCACCAAGGCAACAATACCCTTACCGGCAACCAGATCCATATGGCTATTACATGCAGTAGCCAATCTCTCCATGTGACTTTGTTGGTCACATGACATCACAACATCACTACCAAGCTTGGGAGTATTATAGGACTCCTTCTTCTAGGGGAGACACACCACATACATACCATCCTTCAAATCCATTCGCATCTCTCACACCAATAGCTCTATTACCACCTAGTCCAGCAATGCAAGGGATACTCCCCACTCAACCGTAGAAACACAATGCTACAAGAGCTATAAACCTTCAACCTGCTGCTAGTTTTGACAACCGCATAAAGAAAAGACCTTTCTTCAGAACCAAAAGTCCAAACAAGCTCTCACAACCATAAGCGGTTGAGCCTCTAAATGCTTCTTCATTAAATAAGGCTTCAAAGCTCCCTTCGAACCAAAAATAAAGCTCAACGCACATGGTTATGTTAACACATACCGTCACTAACTAGATTAAGGAAGGCCACCTTCCCAAGAAATTTGCTAACCCCAGAAGTCCTTTAATCTATCTCCAAGTCACTAGGAATGAACCATGTAAAGCTCTTCTGGACTCAAGTTCTGGAGTCAACTTAATATCACAAGAGATGTATAAAGCTTGAAACCTACCTCCACTAAAGAAGAGAAATATTTGCTTAGAGCTAGCTGACCAGTCCATCATTGTTCCCTTGGGACTTGTGGAGGACATTGTTACCATTGTATGTGGTTGGTCATATCTAGTTGATTTCCTAGTGATACAAGTAAACAATGACAAAGGGGACTTCCCAATAATAATGGCAAGGGCATGGCTAAGCACCATAAATGCATGCCTAGGAATCTGTGATCTTCCCTTAGAAATATCTAAGGAAAAAACTTTTGGAAAGATCGAGAGGAAGAAAGTTCCATGCATCACATACAGTGATACAGGGTGTGATTGCATATAGGAATGTTCAACATTACCTACATGCAACCGGTGTGCCCAAGAAATTAACATAAAAAAGTGCCTGTATGTAGCAACCACACAATGAGAAGACACCCAGTGGTTGACAGCTAATTAAGAGAGAAACTCACCAACATGCATGAAACTAACTGGGGGACCAACTTGGGTCCACATAGAAGGCATAGATGCACTGGAGCAAGAGTGTCACCAACTTCCAAACCTTAACCTAAAAAAATCAATTTGGGGAAGTTGGAAACTCCTAAGAAATTCAAAAAAATGCTCCAATAGGAGAATACTAGTCAATGTGCAATAGACCAAACCTTATCATGAATCTAGAATGGTCAATGCACATAGTACATCGAAGAGAGAACGACCTCCTTTCAACTTAGCCATGGGGGAGATGGCCACCTATTCTGATTAATCAAGGCCCTTAGATTCTTTTTTAAGTTTTTGTTTTACACATTTTTGTTTTTGTTTTTGCAACATTGTTCATAATTTTCTTGTTCATTTATTTTGTTAAGTTTGTCACCTAATAAGTGCTCCTGAAGATGGTATGAACTGTATTCCATTGATTGCTAATGTTTGGTTTTTACCTTTGAGTGATGATGCTAATACTAAGGTATGATTCTTTTGATATAACAAGCAATGAGTCCATGTCATCCATGTACCCATGAATTTCTATGGTCTCTCTTGGCTTGGAACTGTATGGTCCCCTTCCTTAAACAATAAGAACTATTAACAAATCGGTGACTGGGCATTTCTCAAACTAAGGAAGGACTCAAGGATTGAAAAGGGTGTGACTTCAAGGGAACTTGATACATTTGTGCTAGCCATTCTCTTGGGTGCTTAGATGTTTTCCTCTTGAGTTTTCCCTACCATTCTGACAACTACTCCATTATTGAGAAGCTGAGTTAATAAAAATAATAAAGTCTTTGCATCAAAGCACACCCCTTAGAAAAAAAATCATCTGGGCTACAAGCACTGGTTATGGAACTAAATAAACATGTTCCCTCTAACTAAGACCCCATCTCGCTTCTTACTTTCTCCTTTTTCGTTTCGTCGGAATGGTGGTGACTTCTTGGTAGAAGCATTCTCGTTACTCCAAGTGGATGGATTGGCCAAATGTATTAATGTGAAGTCACTGGATATGGATTGTTTGAGGCTGGATTTGGAATGAGATCTACTAACTCACATTAATCATTAACACACAAGGGGCTGTACACCACCTTGTTCTTGAGACTCCATTCCATTCTCTTCTTTCCATCCTTCTTTTTCCATTTTTCACCTCATTGTTGATTGTATCAATAGTCCATATTTTGGTTGATGCATTGTTTTCTTTTTGGTAAATTCTTTTGGTTAAGACTTTACCTCTTGCTTCCAAATGACATTTTTAGAGCCTACGGACTCTTTAAATGTGGAATCTCAGGGCATTAAGGGCATGAGCTTGCATTGGGGAGGACCCACTGGCATTCCTATTTGGTGCATCCATTAATTTCTTTCCCTTAAACATTTCCACAATCACCATTTATTTTGTTCATCTCCATCTTTGACATTCATTTTATTGGCGTTGCCATTGTTTATTTTTCTCCATCTTTCTTATTCCTTATCTTTTTCCATTCTCTTGCTACTGGAGGTTCGCTCTCAGTCATGGGGATCCTGGTCCAATTTTTTCGATTTTCTCTTAACCCCTACACCTCAGGTAGTTACCAATATTATATCTCCATATCCGCATTAGCCATATCACAACTCAACCAATGAACCTTACACTGAGGTAAGGTATCAACTACATTGTGATTCATTTACCCTTGCTAATATAAGACTGTGTTGTGTGTGCATATGGCAATCATACACCAATGGATTGGATCTGGAGGGAACACTTGAAATGGACTGGTGTTGGAGCAGTTATGCAAGGAACAAGATTGATGATGTGCTTATGGATTGACATTGAAAAGTGCAATCTTGGTATCGGCAGCAACAAACTTCTTCTTTTCTCTCTCTGTTCCCTCTTCTCTCTCAGCTACCAAATAAGGCTGGATGTCAAATGTGTATAGTGTTCACTCTTGTTGTCATGAACACTAATTTTGTCATGTATTATAATGATGATCCATTCACATATCACCCCATTCACCATTAGTATCATTCAAGTCAATAATCCCATACCTTCCTAATATTTTGTAAGAAACTCGAGGATGATTTTTCATTCAGTTACAGGGGTATGATGAGCCGCGATATTTCTTACGCAATATCGTAGCTTGTCGTAATGCCTATAAATAAGAGGTGGCTTTCCATGTTTGAGGTATCTAGAGTTAGTCCCTTAGCCAAACTATGGCAGTTTTACCATTCCAGAGTTAGAATAATTTCCATGTGCTCGTAGTAGGAGTCTCAAAGTGAACAGATCTTTATTCGAGCAAATTATACCTAAGCACACATTTGTGTACAACAATAAAGATGAAATTTTTGATAAACCTTGCAGCATATGGACTAAGCTAAATAGGATTTAATTATTGTTAAATGTTTAAATGCTTTCCTAGATAATTAATCTCTCTCAACCCTTAACTCTCCTAGTTAAGTGCATTTAGTACAACCACTTCGAGCACGTGTGTAACGCTTGATAACCCAGTAACAAGTAGCGTTTGGTAATCCCAGTAGTGTTGCACTAGTTCAAGGTGTGTGCGGCAAGTGGGAACAGATACTAATTTTAGGATAATTAGAACTTAGTTAGTGAATAGTTAATGGAAGTTAGTCATTTAGTTCTCTTCACCTTTCCCTATTAGCATAGGCATTAAAAAGATAAAAGTTATAAAAATCACATACCTCAAACTTACTTAACCATACAATCGTGACAATATAAGTAAGTTTGGGAGGACAACGATTGTTTAACCTTAAGTGTTCCATTAAGGAACGTAAGCACTTAGTCCTTGGAGTTCGACCAGATCGCGCGTGAGATGCTCGTATTTGTATGGTTGAGTGTAGGGGTACCTCGCCAGTCATCAAACATATACAAAATATATAAAATTTTATTTTAATCAATTTATGTTTACCAGTATATATTATTTGGAATGAAAATAGTAATGATAACTTTAAAAATAAAAAAAAATTAAATTCTACTCATAGCCCACTAAACCACTCCACTAGCTTATATATATATCTATAAATTGTTCGAGATGATTTTTTTAAAAAAATGATGTTAACCAAGACTGACTATTGGATGAAGTAACAAGATAACTAAAAATGAAATCACTCATCCCTCCTCTATTTCTCTACCACTTACCCAATTTAGTTTTACTCTCTTAGTCAAGTTTGCTCTTTCTTTGTTTGTTCATGGCATTTTTGAGCATTATTTATGCAAGAGATTACTAAAGTGTGGAGACAACTTTCATGATCATTTTTTTACCAATGTTCTAATACATTTTTCTAATACTCAATTTTCTTGTGGAGATCCTAGAGGAGAAGTAATATGTTGAATTCCTTTTTCTCTACAAAACTCACTAAATGCATTTGAAGAATATTCACTACCATGATTAGTAAGTAAACATTTCAACTTTAAACCTATTCTCGTTTCTGTTTTAGCAAAAAATTTCTTAGAAGTATTTAAAATAGCATCACTGGATTTTATTGGAAACACCTACATTTTCCATGCATGATCATTAATAAAAGTAGCAAAATACAATGAATCACATAATCAATGATATTAGATTTATTGGACCACAAACTTTAGAATAAACAAAGTAGCTCACCCACATCTCATATCCTCGATTGTTTAGCTACTAAATCATCCTGCAAACATACATTACCTCCTAGAGTATACATTGCACCTATCCTTTTACTGTTCAAAATTGTTAAAAATTGATTGGTAATTTTCCATTGATAATTTTCACATGAAAGCTTTAAATCCAAATCATCAAGTTGAAAAATAGAAATAAAGTTTTTAGAAACTTCAAGAACATGCCTAACATTATTAAGAGTAACTTTAGACAAACTAAGCTACTATAAAACCACACTTACTATATCAAAATTTTTTAAAAGAAATCTATTAGTTACATAAACAACAACTAATAAAACTGGCTAGTACAAAGTAAAAATAGACTAATTAAGGAAAGTATGAAATGAGGAATTGTGTCTACGATCTAAACATTTTTTTGTGTTAAAAATAATTTTTTATATGGTTCAAATAAAAAAAATCAAAAGCAAGTTCACCCTCTGTATGATTTACTTGTGGATTTGCCTTACTTTCTAATTTGGCTAACTCTGTCTTTTCCTTCTATTGTTGTGATGCTTTTCAAGCTTTGTAGCCATGACAATCCCTCTTCATGTGATCAAATTTTTGGCAAAATAAATATTCCTTTTTGTATTTTTATTAAGTCCCATGCTTTGATCACATTTATTAGATCTACCTCTATTTGCAACTATAAAATCATTACCTAATGATTAACCCTATACTTCAAGCAATCTTTTTCTGCAACCTAAAATGTAGAAACTACAACATCAAAAAATATTACTGTTACTCATAGAGTTAATGATAGTATTACTAATACTCATAGAGGTAGCAATACTTATAATAATTGGATTCCAAGATGCTGGTAAATAACTCAAAATAACATAACACTTCACAAACTCTATGGTGAGCAATGAATACCCCTATGCTCAACCATACAAATCACTTAGTGTTAACATGTGATCTAATGGAATTTTGTAGACCCTTTGTCTTCAAACACACTAGCATCTAGGACGTGAACTTTCCCTTATAGTTATTTGTTATCTTCCCAATTACACTTGTGATATGAAAAGGTATGATTAAGTGTAAGTGAGACATTTGATTTTTATTATTTTTATGTTTTGGATGCTTAACATAAAGGATGAAAGGAATGAAATAATTCAATTGTGAATTTAATCTAACTAACCAATGTCTAACTAATCCTAACATAAGCATCCAGTCCCACTTTCCATACACATCCTAAACATGAATAACGTTGCTAGGTTACCTAATGTTAAGTGTTACTAGGATTACCAAGCGTCATGTGCATGCTCAAAGTGGACATACTTATGTGCTTAATTAATTGCCATTTAATATAGCTTAATTTAGCTTAATTACTTAAAGCATTAAATGCATGAAGAAAATATTTAATCTAGCCAAAGTGTTGCAAGGTTTATTAGAAAGCTCATCTTTATTACCACACACACTATCGTGCTCAGGTACAATAGTGCTTGAATAAAGGTTCGTACGCTCAACGACTTTTGCTGCATACACTTGGGAAAATATTCTAACTTTGGGAAAGGAAAAATACAAGAGCTATGCTACACTATGACAAAAAGCCTTCCAAACCGTGCACCCAAGTGTTATATTTATAGGCTAGCACACATCTCGCAATATCAGATATTTGACATTGCTTCTTGGTCCCTGATATCAGGTACCCAATATTAGGGCTTTAATATCAGATAAATACACTTCATTATACCCCCATGATTGAATGAAAACTTGTCCTCGAGTAAACAAAAGGAGGAACAAATCCCTTACAAAATATTGAGAAGGTATGGGATTATTGACTAACAAGCAAACTAACTCAGATAAAACAAATAGATTCTAAGTGCCCAAGTGTATGAATTTACAATCTTTTACAAAATTGGGTATTCATGATAATAGAGTTGAACACCCTATTCAAAACTAACATCCAATTCCTCTGGCAACTAAAGAGCAAGGGAGAAGATTCAATGATCATGAAAGGGCCTCGTCGCATGATGGTGCTACTTATTTTTTTGGTGAAGATAGTCCCACTTCCAATTCACACCTCCCTTTACAATCACAAAAAAATCACAGATTATTGTGCAATGTGTAAGTTATAGCTTTTAGGTACCTTATATCATTGGCAATTACACTTGGCTAGGTTGTGATTATGGTGGATTGATTTTTAAATAGTATTTGATTTCTACAAGTATCAGAGTTCACTGAAAGTGTTTAAGTTCATGGATTGATGATGTTAGTGTTAGCCCTTAGTTAAACCTTTGTGAGAGTTAGAAAAATTTGAAAAAAAAAATTGGTTGTCAAAAAAAACTTGAGTTGCCCCCACAACATAAAGCATATCTCTAGTAGTGGAAAGATTGAAAAATGGGGTGAAATGGATAAGCGGTTCATCATTAAATTTTGAAAAGCCCAAATGCAATGAAATGCTTGAAGAGGGTTAAAAAATTCACAACAACAAAAGTGAAGATTTCAATAAAAAAATTATGAAGATGTAGACAATTGGATGTCATCGATGGGACATGCAAAAGGATTTGATTCTAAGAATGCCTAAGAATAAAGAACATAACTATCCCAGCCAAAAGGTATGCAAGTGGATCCTCCCCAAAGTAAGCACATGCCCTTTGTTGCCCTTGCATATCCTCAAACCAAGGAGTCCATGGGCCCCATTGGTGATTAATGGTTACAAAAAGTTAAGTATAAAAACTTGAAAGAAATTACCTAAGAATTTTGACACATCAAACCAAGACATTGAACAAGGACATGAACACCGATAGTGAGGTGAGGCATGAAAAGCATAGATGGATGAGAGAGAGAGAAAGTGGAATGGAGTTCCTGATTAAGGTGATATGACCTAATAAAATCCATCCTTAGTCCAAACCAAAACCAACCACATTCAGTATCTTTGCATTGCCACTCTAAGACTAGTCCATCCCCTTGTGACACAAGAGTGCTCCCATAGATCAATAACCATTCCTTATGGAGAAAAAAAGAGAAGCAAGAAGTGAGAAAGGGCCTCAATTAGAGGGGACCTTCAGGCATGGGTAACATATCTTTCAAGTCCCATAACTAGTGCTTGTAGCCCATTATTCTATCTAAGGAGTGTGCTTTGAATTTCCATCATTATTATTTTTATTATATATATTGGATGGGAACCACACCATGCAAAGACTTATTTAATTTCTTGTTATTGGTTGACATGGAATGGTAAGAAATCCATGAAAACACTTATGCACCCCAGTCAGTAGAAGGGTACAAAGAGTATTGAGTTCCCTTGAAGTCACATCCTATTCAAGCCCTTGAATCCTTTCCAAGTCTGGAAACTATGAAGGTTACAAGTTTATTAAAGGTTTGTTAAGGAAAGGAACCTCATATTTCTAGAATTGGAAACACCATAGAGTTTGTGGATGGGTGAATGAAGTGGACTCACTGCTTGTTTCATGAAAAAAAAAACCATGCCTTAGTTATCAATAACAAAATTCAAAGCTAGAACCTAGACAGTAACAATCAAATAACTAAATAGCATATGCCCACATCAAGAAAATCACACTGTATTGTATTGGCAATAAGACACATTATTCTTAGAACATAATAAGAAAATAACACCAAAATAAAGAAAATATACAAGAAATTGTAAAATAGTTAAGAAAAATAAAACATATTAATAATGTTATAAAACAAAAAAATGATGCAAAATAATAAAAAGTAGAAAATAAAAAAGGGTATAAAAATAACAAAGTGTAAAAAAAAATGTGTAAAATAAAAAATACAAAAAGAAAAAAAAACTAAAGAGCCATTTATATGATTAGCATGGATGGTCATCTTCCTCACAACTAAGTTGGAATGAGGAAATCCAAAAAATAAAGCATGGTTATCCGTTCAAGGAGGTGTTGTGAGCACTAGCTTCCTTATACTCATGGACAGGTTTAATTTGTTGCATGTTGACTAATTGTTTCTTATCTGGGTTCTCAAGTTTGTAGATCAACATGGACCTAGAAAAAAAGGTTTTAGAAATAATATAAAGACATTTCCACAATGTTTGGAATTTGGTTCATTGTGGCGCATGTGTGGGATTCTAGTAGAGGACCTTATCTCTTAGTTGAAATTTGACTTTCCTAATTCTAAAGTCATGGCATTTTTTGTTAAATTCCCTATGCAACTCATTAGATGATAGGGCCACCAATCGATTTTTGTCTAGTTAGTTGAGATTTATTGATCTTTCATTTTATGCTAGAATTAAGTCAAGGTCAAGGTCATATGATGTTGAAAGTGTATAGAGCTCAGATTGAATAGAAAGAGTTAGAAATTTTTTGTACACTAGTAGATAGGAAGAGTATCCTATAGGGAGCTTCTAGGTGAAGTGGTAGGCCCAAAGAGCATTGTTGAATTTTGTGTTCCATTATCTCCTATATTTTCTAACTATTCTTATTAAGATCTTGGTGATTTCCATATTTGTATCCTTAGCTTGACTGTTGGCTTGGGGACGATAAGGTGTTATTAATTTATGCTCAGCCCCTAAGCGTTGCATGAGCATTTGAAAGGTAGTGCCTATAAAGGGGATTTCATTATAAAAAAGTAATGCACGTGGCACACCAAACCTATTTCTAACATTTTATTATACAAACTGAGTAGCAGTAGAAGATGTGTAGTTGGTGATGGCTATTGCTTCTACCCATTTTGTATAATAGTCAATAATGACTATGATGTACATCCTTCAATTTGACATGGAAATGATGGGAACCACGAAGTCAATGCCCCATATGTTTAAGGGTTCCAGTGGTTGGATCCACTGTTAAGGATCCTCCATATGAGTAGTCATTTCACCATCATGTTGGCAACATTCACAAAAGTTGACAAATTGTTGAGCATCCCTGAAAAGTGTTGGCCAATAATATTTTACCATGAGGATCTTAATGGTTGTGCATTTTCTTGCATAGTGACCCCCATAAGGAGCCTCATGAGAATCTTAGAGGACACATAGTTGATTAACATCAGGGACACACCAATGAACAAGGCCATCGATGCACACATTGTAGAGGTGCCCATTAATCTTCATAAAGTGTTTCACCTGGTGAAGAAACTATTATTTCTTTCTACAGTCCAATCCTTGTGGCATCTCTTGAGTGAGAAGATAGTTGAGAATGCTATCGTATCATTTAGGCTTAGTGGGAAATTATTTAGTTATATCCTCGAAAAAAAGGAGTTCATTAAGAAACTAATCATACAATGGGCTTTCCTCTTCCTATTATCCCATCATAACCGAGATATGTGATTAGCGACCACTTCTCAATCCCCTTTCGATCTACCATTGTAAGATCGAACTCTTACAAGATCACCAACCATTGTATGATACAGGGGCTCACCGTTGGCTTGTTCATGAGGAAGTAAATGGCATTGTGATCAATGTGCACAAACACCTTATATCAAAGTGCATAGTGCTTGACCTTTTCCAAATCATATAACATGACCATTAGTTCTTTCTCTATTGTGGTATAATTCAATTATGCACCCATAATGATTTGACTTGCATAGTGAATATAATATGGATGTTTCTTATCATCCAACTATGTAAGCATGACTCCCAAAGCATAATTTGATGCCTCTATCATTATATGAAATGGTCTAGACCAATCAAGTACTCATAAAATTGGAGTCTCTACAAGCTTCTGCTTGAGGCTTTGGAATGTCTTTTCACATTCCTTGGTCTAGATGAATGGAATATCTTTCTTTGTAAGCTTGAAAAATTATTTTGCAATCTTAGAAAAATTTTCTATAAAATGTTGGTAGTAGCTAGTGTGTCCAAGAAATGACCGAACATCTTTAACGATTTATGGTTAGCTAGTTATTCCTTAGATGACCCTTATCTTCTTAGGGTCTATGTCAATCTCTACCTAAGAAATTATATATCCTAGTACAATGTCTTTCTAAACTATCAAATGGCTCTTCTACCAATTAAGCTAAAGGTTTGTCTCTGCACACATTTTAAGCACTTAAGGTGGTCCAAAGCTTGCTTAAATGTGGTGCCATAGGTGGAGAAGTCATCCATAAAGACTTTCATCCCACAACTAATTTATTGCAAAAAATGCTCAAGACCAAGTGTCAGAATGTTGAAGGAGCATTACACAACCAAATGATGTCTTTTTATATGCAAAAGTTCCCTAGGGATTTGTTAATATGGTTTTGGCCTAGTCTTCTAGTGTAATCTAGATTTGGTTATAGCCACTATAACCATCTAGGAAGCTATAATAGCAATGCCCAGAAATAGTATCTAGCACTTTCTTAACAAATGGCAATGGAAAGTGATCTTTGAATGTTGCCATATTCAATATCTAGAAATCGATGTAGACCCACCACTTTCCACCTTTCTTTGGCAAAATCACAAATGGGCTAACCCACTCACTATTTACAATGGGATAGATAAACTTTTCCTTGAGGAGTTGTTCAATTTTCTCTGACAATTTTCTTCAATTTGGGATTCAACCACTACTTCGATTGTCTCTTTGGATTCATGGAAAAATCAATGTAGATATAATGTTGGTATATCATAGGATCAACTCCTGTGAGTTCAAGATATGAACAAGCAAAGGTTTTTGGCCATTTTTTCAACACCTTCAACAACCTCTATTTCTGCTCAAGAGAAAGATTGGCATTGATGATTACTAGCTTGTCATTTTTCAAAAATTCATACTTCATGTTGGTAGGTAGAGTTTTCAACTCTAAGTGCTCTTATTTAAAATTTTTAGGAATTTCCAACTCTTACCAATTGGTAATATCAATTTTTTCAACAAAGAGTTGGTGATTAACTTGCTCCATTCATCCATGGCTTCCACATAAGCATATGTTAGGCTCTCAACAAGTTCCATGTAAAGTATAGAGTAGCTCTCAGGGTCAAATGTCAACTACTAGGTGCCCTCTTGCTTTTTAGTTGCAGTGTATAGACACCTTTGAATTTTAGATATATCAACACACTAACTATATGCTTTCATAGATACACTATTAATGACCCATAGTTCATGCACATAGTTGCACCCTGTATCATTGTATGCAATGCATGGAACTTTTTTTCTCTTGATCTTTTTGAATGCATTTTCTTTAAAGATATCAAGAAAAAGATCTTGGATCTGGAATCGTGCATCAATAGTGCTTAGCCAAGCCCTTTCCATAATGATTGAAAAGTCTCCCTTGCAACTGTTCACTTGGATCACCAAGAAATTGGTGGGGTAGGACCACCCACAAATAGTGGTCATAATGTTCTCCACTAGTTTCAAAGGAATAATGATGAAGTGATCAACCAACTTGAGGCGAATGTTGCTTTTCTTGAGTGGAGGTAAGTTATAGGCTTTATATATCTCATGGAAAATTAGATTAACACTAAAAACTAAATTTAGAAGAGCCTTGCAAGGCTTATTCCTAGTGATTTGAAGGTAAATAAGGAGACTTCCAAGATCAGATAGTTTCTTGGGAAGGTGGCCAGCCTTTCTCTAATTGGTTACCACATGAGTTAACATGATAGTATGCACTTTGGGAGGTGTTTGGTTTGAAGGGGACTCAAATGGATTAGGTGCAAAGAAAGATGGAGAAGCAAGGCTGCTAGTTATAGGTATATGTGAGGGTTTAATTGGGATAATGGTTTGAAGCAAAGGTATTTTCAATGATCTGGTTTCTAAACCACTCAACTAAGGAGCCAGCTATTAATTAACAACCCTTGTTACATTGCATTATTGTGGTTAAGGAATAATTTCTTCCTACATTGATGGAGCAGGTGGTAACTGGGTTGAGGGTGGAGGGACATATGTAGAAGGATGAGGAAGGTAACATGAATGTGGGAACTCCTCCTTGGAAGATGGAAAATGAGTTATGTAATACTTAAAGGGTAGTAGTGATGTTGGAAGGTGGTGTGACTAGAAGAGTCACATGGATAAATGGATTGTTTAACATAGTACCCATGTAGATCTGGTTGCTCGTAAGGGTACTGTTGTCTTAGTGGTGGCATCTCCCACGACTGTGGGTGTTGCCACTATTGGTACTACTCATATGGTTGTGGCAGAGCTCCACTTGGATAATAAGCTTATTGTTGCTAGTGGAACTGCCTTTGATTGCCTTGAGGATAAGGCAATCTTCTAGTGCTTGCTTTCTTTTCAGTCTAGGATTCAACGCGTATACCCTAGACTCCTACAAGTGTGACACGATAGGGCAACATTGTTTAGGATGTTCATATTAGCAGATGTTACACCCACCAGCATCATTGATTCTATCTCCATCACTTTTTCTACTATAGTAGCTTTTTCCTTACCCCTTTGGTAGGCATGTTTAGCTTCTCTTTGCCTCCTACAGTCACAATCACTACTTTGCTCTCTTGATTCTTTCATGATTTTTAGGGAAGTTTATAATTTTTCATCCAAAGAGCTTCATAATTTGTCAAACTTGGATAACATAATGGAAATATATTTTTGGATTAGCAAGGTTTTTCGCTACACCACCTCATTATGTGATGACTTGTCCTCATTGTTGCAAAATTAGACATCCCATTTTCTAATGGAAGGTTCCTTGTTATATTCCTTAGTACTTTTTCATTTTTTCACCTCTCCTTCTTCTTTTGGTACCTGCTCTATCAGCCTTTGGATTTGATGGGCTCTAAGTTTTAATAGTCTTCCTTGAGCATAGACCCCAAGAGTTCTTCTTATTTCTGATTTGAGTCCATCTATGATGTGGCGAAGTTGTTCTTGTTGAGAATAGCCATGGCTAGGGCATTGGTGTATGAGAGAATAGTATCTACCCATGGTAGCATCCAAGGGTTAATTTATTCCTGGTTTCCATCCTTGGGTCTGCCTTCTTAGATTAGATACTTGAAAGTATATTTGATATTTATCATTGAACAACTTTAGCATTGTACTCCACCTATGGATGGACTCCAACTCCAAGGACCAATACCAACTTTCTAGTTTCTTGATGAGTATCCTAGGAAATAGCTTTAATTTCTACCAATCATTTTCAATATTCTATAAGACATAGGCATCGTGAAAGGCTTGAATATGTGTTTGTGGATCAGATTTATATCACCCCTCAAATCTAGGGATATTGTTCATGTTAAGTTGATTTGACTATCTTTCACATGCTTAGTTGGAATTTTTACTACCTATGCAATATTTAGCATGCTATGAGTTGCTAGGAAAGGCTCATCATCATCATTATTTTGATGATGCCTATGATGTCCTCTGCTACCCCTTCGTTCATGGTAATCTCTATGATTACCATTGTCCCACTGGTCACCTTTATCATGATTGTTCTTTCTCCAATGTTTGTCAAAACTAGAAGAAGAAGAAGAAGTTGCAAATGAAGAGGGTGAAGAGGGAGGAGAACTGACACCACCATGGTGTTTTCCACCTCCTTTCTGCTTGTCATAGCCATGTTCATCAACTTTCTTATCATCTTGATGCTTGCCTGAGCCCCTACTTTGACTCCCACTTTTGCCTAAACCTATATTGTTGATAGTGAACTATAGATTTAGGTTCAAGCCCCCATCACCAATATCAAGGGGTGGAAAATCTACATTTTGAGAATCCCCAGAGGACGAATCCTCACTGTCATTTTGGTTTAGTAGGAATAATGGGATGGTGAATTGTTTTCCCTTCATAACCTCATGGTGCTTCTCCTAGTGTCAATCTCTCCTACGTTGTGTTTCAGTGGGATGGTAGTCTTGGTAGTCATGCCATGCACAACATACTCTTCTTAAAGATCTTGGATGTCCAACCTTCTAAGAGTTTTGAGAAGCATCTTGGGCACAAATCAATCAAGAGGCATGACAATGTTTCCTTTCATATCTCGCCACCAAAATTGTTCATCCTAATGTAGGATGAAGGTGAAGTTAAGCACATAGTTATCTAGATGAGTATATACCACCCTACATTCTTGAGACACTGGTGGTTTAGTATCATTGTGCTTGTGAGAAGAAGACACTTTGTAATTAAAATAAGATATCAATGTGATAAAATTGTTATATTTATTTTTAGGATGATTTTGACCTTAGGGTTTGTCCAACGATGTTAATGATTTTCACTATGCCTAGATAGCACACGTTTCAAACAAATAGAGTCCTTGGCAACAACACCAATGATGAGCAACAAATACCTTTATGCTCAACCATATGAATCACTAAGCGTTGAAGCGTTATCTTGTCAAATTTCATAGATCCTTTGTGTTCAGGTACACTAGCCTCTAAGAAGTAAACTTGCCCTAACAGTCATTCGTTGTCTTCCCAATTACACTTATGATATGCAAAGGTATGGTTAAGTGTAATTGAGGTGTATAATTTTTATTATTTTTATGTTTTATATTTTGGGTTCTTAAAATAAAGGATGAAAGGAATAAAGTAATTCAATTGGTAATTTAATCTAACTAATTAACCAATGCCTAACTAATCCTAACATAACCATTCGGTCCCACTTTCTGTACACATCCTAAACACATATAACACTATTTGGCTACCAAACGTTAAGCGTTAATGGAATTACCAAGCATCATGCGCATGCTTGAAGTGGTCATACATATGTGTTTAATTAATTGGTATTTAATCTAGCTTAATTTAGCTTAATCACTTAAAGAATTAAACGAAATTGCATAAAACATTAAATGTATGAAGAAACTATTTAATCTAGCCAAAGTGCTGCTAGGTTTATTAGAAAGCTTATCTTTCTTGTTGCACGCACTATCATGCTCAAGTACAACAATGCTCAAATAAAATTCATATACTCAATGACTTCTACTACGAGCACTTCTTTCAACTAGATCCATATACTAGATAATCTTGCCAAGAAACACCTTCTTTCATTTTTGCATTAATAACTTCCTAATAAATATGAAACTAATTTAACCCTGAAGCTTTATCAAAATTTTTTTCAACTTTACTCAAAGAGCACAAGGATTGTTTTGTTTGAAAGAGATGCCAAAATTTTGTTGCTCAAATAGGGATGGATTAGCATTAGTGCTTTTACCTACAACTTTTTCCAATAATCATCTTACATCTTTGCAAGTTTTAAAGGCTAAAGGGCTTCATTGCACTCTTTTTTTTTTTTTTTTTTTTTTTTTTNTATACAAATTTATGTGGAAAACCTAATGTGGAAAAAAATCATGGAAACCTATATAGAGCTCTTCTTTATTTCAGAGAAAAATAACCCAAGGACAATAAGCATCCCAACTTATTGTTGTTGCAAACCCATAAGCCCTTCTTCTCACAGTATGCTTTCACATACCTTTATAGTCATGCCCTTCTCCCAACTTTACCCTCAATTTATAGAAGAAAAATAATAGTTTTCTCCTTTGTACAAAATTTTTAAATAATTTTAGAAATTGCAAATTACATCTCAAGAAGAGATTACAAAACTAGAAGTTTACTAAAAATAAATTAAATTGGTAAAACAAGAAAAATATTTTTATTCATATGACTGCTAACATTTTGGTAATGTTGGAGGTGACTTCATTATCAAGTAAAACTAAAATTGAATCATTCCATTCATTGAGATAACAAAAGTTAAAGTCTAATTCAATAAATATTGATAGATTCTTTTATTCCTACATAGAATAGATGAGCTAAGTAGCAAGTGTAGGATCTTGAGTGAGTTTATAACCTTTCATAAAAACATGTTAAAGGGAAGATATTATCTTTTCTAAGCTACAAGAAAGCTTGTGTATACAATATACAATATTACATAGGTTGATGGACCTAAAACAAACTTGTCATGCTTTACTATACTAGTATATTTATTGCATTTGAATTAAAAGATTTATACTTGCATAATGTATTGTCTTTAGATGCTTCATCAGAGGGTTGATATGGCAACATCATACTTTTACATTTGATTTGCATTATCCTTAGATTTAGGTGAGTCTTTAAGGCTATAAAGAATGCATATTTTATAGAAAATAAAGTAGAAATTAACTTACACAAATAAAAGTTGATTATTTCTCAATTTACACTTGCACATCATTTAAAGCATTTTTAATTTCATTTTGTCTCTTTTCTATAGTTACGAGTTCTCATAAACTTCATTTTTAGTTTCTTTATGCATTATTTGTATTTTCTATTCATCTTACAGTGACTTTGGATGGGGTGCAATCCTTCATAGTTAATAGTTCAATTTCATTCAAAACATAAAGAGACCAATGCTCTAATGCTTTGTAAAAAGCAACATTGCTTATTATAATAATTATATTTGAAACTATTATCCTTTATTAACTTTTAGGATTTACAAGAACCATTCAATTTCAATTTTTTAAATAAAATATCTTTATAACCAATTAGCATTATAATATATTGCTATAACTCTTCATAGGTGGCAATGGTGAAAAGAATACATGAAGCTAACCTTGTATATCATTGTTTAATTCATCTCCACTAACATCATATTCAAAGAGGTATTGCTTATTTGGTTAGAATGTGCAACTTATGTGTTGATGCCAACTTTCCCATGCTTAGCATAGGGCCATTATTTAATTTGTTTATCCACTAAGATGCAGTTTCAGGATTTGAAGCCAAAGACAAATTACATAATGTATAGGGTGCTTTCAACAAAAGGTACCATAAAACCTTTAAAATGTTTATTGTTATATGAGCATCATTATTACTCATCGCCAAGCAGGAGGCCAGTGATCAAGATTTGGGGTCTTAGTCGAAACCTGGGCTGCAAACGTGTGAACCAGACACACAACAACCACTTAAGAGACAAGCAGCTTGTATGACTCAAAATGACGGTCCAAATACTTTACCAAAAATCATTTTTACACACCCATTATTGTATAGATAATTATAAAATTCTGCTTGTGACACAAATTCTTGTTAAGTTAAGGTTAGGAATAAAACGTTGAAGTGGTGAGATTTGCTTGCTGTATGCCTGCTTAATTCTAAATATAAATGGTGGGAGAAAGCAGTGGGATGGTTTGACTTCGGTCTACTTTTCAAGGTGTGTTTGCATCATCTGATTTTGTGTCTAACTAGAGAATGCGTTCTTCCAACTTTCCTGAATTTCTAAAACAAGAGAATCTTTTATAACAAGCCAACTTAATACTGCCACCGTCCAAGGGTTAGCCTCATAATGCTTAAACCGTTTTTAAATGCAAAACATTGACCGTTTAGTTACGTTTTTCAAAATATAAATTCCTTATTAGCATTATTGCATACACTTCTTTAAATGATTCCCACAACTGTGAATCAAACTTTGCCTACTAACATCAGTTTCTGCCCGGATGTTTTTAAGACAATTTTTCATCAAACTAAACCAGAGTAACAGACACGGTTAACGACGATCGCAGTGAGCCCTACATCAATTACTAAGACAGGAAAAGCCCTTCCGCTGACACCATCCGTGTTTCTCGGTTACTGCATTATATTCAGTGAATAACGCCTAAGGGATCTTTTTCTGACCTTCTGTCGGTTTCATCCTTGTTTCTTGCTGGTTCCTTACATGTCGTAGGCCCAAAACTGCATTTTACTGGAACCAAAGAATGTGTGCGTTGACATGTGTTCCACGCCACCTTTGCTGTTAGCAAAATTGGAAGATTCCGTGCCAAAGTTCACATAGCTACTGGCGTTCTGCACAGAATTTATCACTTCTTTCTTCTGCCCTCGCTGCTGCAGTTGGGTGAGTTGGGAATATTCTGACTTAGCGTTCGGCATGCATGGCCAGAAACCGAAAGTTGCCAGAAACGGAAGATCGTAGGCAGTTGAGGAGCCGTTTATGGCAGTGTCGGGTACAGCCTGCGGGAATGGCGGATGAGAGATTATTCTCCGAAAACGTCTTGTTGCTGTGGCGAGTTTTGGCTCAGATGTCACCGTCTGCCGCGGAAAAGCAAAACGGACATGCATGGGCGTTAACATCGATGTGGAGTTGTTGTCTGCAATCGTTGCAGTTGCTCCTGGAGCTGTGTACCGTGCATAGAGTAAGGATGGTTTGTGTCCCCGCTGCAGTGCTCCCCTAAATGAAAAATTGTTTTCCCATTGCATTTTCAGGTCCATTTTCTTCAATGGAACCCAGCCCGAGGGAAGCATGGTCAGGCCTGCAGGCTCAGGTTGGGTTGCCCTTGAATTTCGCAGATTCAAATGTAAAAATGAGCTACGGCGGTAGCCAACGCAGTTTCGGTTGGGGGAACTAAGTTTGTCCATAAAATCGATTTTATTGGAGTTTGGGACCGATCCTACATGTGGGGAATATAGTAGAGTTACAGTGTGGAGGGGTCTAACTAGTAAATCGTGTCTCCGTCGTATGCCTTGTCTGGCCTGGGCCTTCATCGTCGCCGCTGCGGCCTGCTATGGCCATGGGCCGCAACAGATCGCTGCAGTGCCGGCTGGGCTGACTATGCTGGTTCATGGGCGTTAGAATCCACCCACTTTCCCTTCCATTCGTCGGCGCATACGATTGCAGAGGTGGTCGCAGTGCTGCTGTACGTCCATGCAGTGCATGACGGGAGGTCTTGCCGTGTGGACGTGTTGAGGAGGAAGGCTATGGACACGGAAGCCCTGTACTGGGCTGGTGGCCATCCGCGGGTCCAGAGCGTAGCGCTTGGCAGAGCTTGCACAGATGTGGGGTGGCCGCGGTAATTGCTGCTGCAGAACAGAAAGATGGTGGACGTTGGGGGGCCGAGGCCGTGAGAGAAAGCCTGGCGCTTGGTGATGGCTGGGCGTTCTGCACCGTGGGTAGCAGTGCAGGGTTGGCACTCTGTGACGTGCTGCAACGGTCAGGGGAGCTCAGCGGCTGCGTCAGTTACTGAAGAGGTGGTCAAGCAGCATCAATTGCTGTAACCGCATAAGGTCTGACTGATCCGCCTGTTTGTTGTTTATCTTGATTTTGGGTTTTAATCATCAAGGATCCGAATTTTATTCGTTATTTTGTAACAGTTATTTAGTTTTCTTTTGACTTTGAAAGGGGGAATTTTTTCGGGGGAGTGGGCAGAGAAGGGAAATCCCAGGAACCCTTTCTAGGATTTCATTACAGAACCAGTCTGGGTGGTGCTTCTGAAAGAAGTCTTGTGAGGAGCTGTTGATAGATCTAAGGGCCAGAAGGTGCAGACTTGTTCACAGATCCGAAGACCAGAAGCTATCTGCTTACCCAATCAGATCGAGTGATCTATATTGAACTAAGCCTTTTGTTCAAACCATTTTTCAGGTGTTTTCCGTTTTTGTTCTTTGAAATATCAATCTTTCTGTTTTTTTCTTCTTTCTCTTCTTAGTTGCCATTTTTTAGTTTCTGTTCTGAAAATCTTTTATTTTCTTGTTTCACTGTTTTCTAGAAAATTTTTGTTTCTTAAAAATTTTGTTTTCTGTTACTGGAGCCTTCATTGCCCCATTTCTAATTTCGTTTTCTATTAATAGCCATATATTTTTAGTCATGTTGCCCTCTTTCAGTTCATTTCTAGGAGCCTAAACCTTCAATTTCTCAATTTTGTCTATTATTTTATATTTTGGCGATCCTTACCTTAGTTCTAACTTTGGGAAGGTGGATTTCTCACTAATTACATCATTCTTTTTAAATTTACATTTTGGAAATTCTGCATTTACTATTTTTCTTTCAAATTTTATATATTGCAATTTTAGTTTTTCTTTTAAAAAAATATATAAAAATAAAATTAAAAAATCAATATTTTTCTAATTTCCTATTTTCTTTATTTTTACAATTTATTAGTAATATTTACAGTTTATTAGCAATTTACATTTCTTGTTATTATTTATTTTATGAACCAAAAATTTTCCCATATAGCATCTCAACAAAGATCTCTTACTCCTGCTCCTAATTCACCAACTGCTCATCATTTTTTACTTTAAGAAGTCAATGTGCTTTTTGTTTTTCAAACTCTATCCTAAGAAGGATTCGAACTAGGATGGTAACCAATCCACTCCCAACTCCTTTGGTGAGCAAACCTTTTAATTTTACAAATTACCACAACATTCATAAACCTTTACAAAATGTCAACTTATTTTTTGATCCTATATCTTCAAATAGTGATGCAGGATAATATATAGAATGTTTTGAAACCTTGTTAGGCATCTACAATAGTCCTAAAAATGACATAGAATGTAGATTCTTTCTTACTACTTTTAGAGCTAAGGCTACACAATGGTTTTTAATGCTCCCTAATGCCTTTATTAATTCATGGCTAGACTTTAAAAATAACTTTCTACTCTAATTTGACAAGTTCACTAGTCCTACCTTAGCCTTAAGTAATTTTATAAGTCCAAAAAAACTACCAAGTGAAAACATTTGTGACTATAATTTAAGATTTCTTTATCAACTAGCTTATGTGCCAAATGAGATGCGTCAACAACCTAATGGCATCCTTAATTTTTAGCTATCCATCAAATCTGATCATAACATAATAGAATAAGAAGGAGCAATGGCTAAAGCTATTGAGCTAGAGCAAACTACTTTAATGAATATCATTCAAACCCAATTTGGGATGATGAGTGTTAGCAATCTTATGCAATCTAGTCCCTTATCATCACAAACTTTCTCAATGAATAATACCATGTTTCAAGCCCCTACTCCTCTCCAAATGCCTTAAGCTACAAACAATTATTTTCAAAGTTCAATCTCTTTTTAATTTTTACCATCAAATACTGGTTTGAATGATGATCAATCAAAATCCTTGATCCAATCCATCATAAACCCAAATGAAATAGCTAATCCTAATGGATCTACTATTCAAATAGAAAATCAAATGATCTAAATATTAATTTCACTTCAAAAACTTTCAAATGAAGTAGAAGAATTAAAGCGAAATAATAACAAAGTTCCTATACAATCTAAAAAACCGAGTACATTAATAAATGATGATTATTGTCGCCTTCATAACACTAGCCAACATTTTGAGAAGGCTTGTCTTTAATTTTTAACATTATATGGTGATAATGCCCAAACTCAACAAAATGGAAAAACCCCAATTATGGTCCTCAACATATGATGGATCACGATTGGCTACGTTGACAAGGCCTTGTTGATGAAACCTCATTGACTAGGCCTTTCATGTGTCGACGAGGCCCCATCGACACATCGTTTCATACATCGATGAGGCCCCATTAATGCAACGTTTGCTTTTTGGCTATAAATATGCATCCACCAATTATATTTATGGTAATCAGATTTTAGTAGTAGTAGAGCTCTTGTAGTTTGTTTATTTGAAAGTTAGAATATTTCTCCCAAGTGCTCATAACAGGAGTCATTGAGTATACGAATCTTTATTTGAGCATTTTTGTACCTGAGCACAATAGTATGTGCAACAATAAAGGCAAACTTTCTAATAAACCTTGTAGCATTCTGGATAGATTAAATATTTCATTTATGCATTTAATGTTTTCAATTAGTTGTTTAATATTTTCTAGCAACTAAGCTAATGAAGATAATTAAGAAAGATAAGTTAGATTAAATACATAAGTGTGACTGCTTCAAGCGTAACATGTATTCGCTTCATAATCCCAATAGCGTTATTGCTTGGTACATCCAATAGCATAGCACTTAGTAACCCAGTAGTGGACATGTGGGTTTAGGACGTGTATGAAAAATGGGACCTGATACTTATGTTAGGACTAGCTAGAGACTAGTAAGTTAATTACATTGAACTAGTCATTAAATTACTTTATCTTTCTCTCTATTTAAGCACCAAGACTATAAAACATAAAACTATAAAAATCATATGCCTCAATTACACTTAACCATACAATGTGCTTCACAAGTGTAATTGAGAAGACAAAAAATGACCTTAAGGCAAGGTTCACTACCTAGAAGACTCATGTATCGAAAGCTATAATTTCTACAAAATTTGACCAGATTGCATGTGAACGCTTGATACCTCGTCGTTCATCATTGGCATCATTGTTAGGAACTTCGTTTGTTGAAATGTGCACTATCTAAGAGTAGTGAATATTATTTATATCGTTGGATGAACCAAGGTCAACATCAATCTCAATGACATACAACTACTAAGCACACTAACAATTTTATTTATTTTACAAAATGTCTTCTTTTTCTAATAGCACAAAGATGTCAAATCACTAGTTCCACAAGAGTTCAAAGAGGTATATACCCATCCGGATGAGTATGTACTAGACTTCACCTTGATCCTACATCAAAATGAATAGCTAAAATAGCATGATATGGAGGGAAACATTGCCTTGCCCCCTGATCTATTTATTCTCGAGATGCTACTTCAAACCTTTAAAAAGTTAGGCATCTTAGATCTTCATGAGGAATACATTGTGGATGATCATGACACTCAAGTTTACCATCCCATTGAAGCACAACGTAGGTGAGATTGATACCAGGAGAAGTACCATGAGTTTACAAAGGGTAAGCACTTTAGTAACCCGTTGTTCCTACTAAATCAAGATGACAATGAGGATCCTCCCTTTGAGGGTTCTTAACATGAAAAATCTCCACCTCCTATTATTGCTAATGAGGGTGTGACCTTGAACCTACAATCCACTATTCATAAACTAGGTTCAAGAAAGAGTGATAGTCAAGGTAGGGACTTAGGTAAGCATCGCAATGGCAAGGGATCTAAGAATGGAGACCGTAATGAGCAAAAACATGGTGGTAGGCATTGTGGTGGCAGTGGTAGTCCACCTTCTCCTCCATCCTCTTCATTTGATTCCAAACATTCTTCTTCATCTTTTGGTTCTCATAGAAGCCATCATCGAAATAATCATGATGAAGGTAATCAATGAGATAAAAATGATGGTGAAGGCCACTACGATCGAAGGGATGGTCGAAACCATCATCGGTGTCATTGATGTAGTGATGATGATGAACTTCTATTGGTGACTAGAAGCATGCTCAACATTGTAGAGGCAGTAAACATCCTAACCAGGCATGTGAAAGATAGTAGGATCAAACACTTAGACATTAATAACATCCCAAGATTTGATGAGGGATACAAATCTAATCCACAAACACATCTACAAGCTTTCCATGATGCTTGTGCCTTATAGAACATAGAAAATGAATTGCAAAAACTTAAGCATTTTCCCAGAACAATCATCAAGAAAGTTGAAAGTTGGTACCAATTCTTGGAAGTAGAATCTATCTACAGATGGAGTACCATGTTGGAGCTATCCAATGACAAATATCAAAGATACTTTAGAGTGTCTAATCTGAGGAGAAAGATCCAAGGATGAAAACAAGGAACACATGAACCCTTGGATGCCACTATGGGAAGATATTATTCACTCTTACATAAATTCCCTAGCCATGGTTATTCTTAAAGGAAACAACTCCCCCACATCATAGATGGGCTCAGAGTAAAACCTAGAAGAACTCTTGGGGTTTATCCCCAAGGGAGACCATCTAAATTAAGAGCTCATCAAATCCAAAGGCTTATAGAGCATGTAGCAAAAGAGGAAGGTGATTTGCAAAAAAGGAAAAGTGAAAAAGAGTATTATAGGAACTCCTCCATTAGGAAAAGAGAGGTCCAATTTTGTGACGAGGTGGAGTCACCACTCGATGAAGTGGTAAATAGAAAAACCTTGCCCATCCTAAAATTTGTGTTTGATATTTCAGCAAACGTTGAGAAATTATGGGACTCTTTGGATGAAAAATTCCAAACTACTATGAAGATTTCCTAAGAATCCAAAGAGAAAAATAGTGATTGGAATTGTAGGAGGTGAAAAGAAGTTGAATGTGCCTACCAAAAATGTAAGGGCAAAGCTTCTACTGTAGAGGAAGTTGTGAAAACCAACTTTGATGATGAAACTGGTTATGACATTTGTCAATATGAACATCTAAAGGGATGTTTCCCTGTGGTGTCATGCTTATAAGAGTCTGGGGTGTATGTATTGAATCCTTAACTAGTAGATAGGCAAGGACCTAGATGATTGCCTTATCCTCAAGGTAATCCAAGGTAGTTCCACCAACAACAACAAGCTTATTACACAAGTGAAGCTCCACCACAACCATATGAGCAATACCAACAGTGGCATCAACCACAATCATGGGGAATTCCACCACCAAAGTAGTAGTACCCTTATCGGAAACTATATCCATACAAGTGTTATGTTCATCAATCCATTTCTCCAAGAAGTTTTGCAAGCCATGCCTTATTTCAGCATCACTATTACCCTTTAAAGTACCATTAAACACATTCACCATCTACTTGAGAGAAAAATCCATATCCATACCATGCTCCACATCCATCTGTAGACACATGTTTTCCCTCAACCCAATTACCTCCTGCCCCATCCATGCAAGGTGAGATTCCTCCATAGCCACAACAATGAAATGCTATGAGGAAGATATATTCACAACCAGCTTTTCAGTTGAGTGTTTCGGATAATTGATCTAGAAAAAGACCCTTCTTCTAATCCAACAATCCTCTCCAACCCTCACAACTTAGTACAACTGATTGCCCTACATCTCCAATACCCTCATCCTCTACATTAAATACCTTTGAGTTCCCTTCAAACTAAACATTGCCTTGGATCTACATTGTGATGCTAATTCATGCTATTTTCAATTAGATCAAGGCTAGCAACCTTTTTATGAAAATATCTAACCCAAGAAGTCCACTCATTTACCTGGAGATTGTCAAACATAAGCCATGCAAGGCTCTTTTTGATTCTACTTCTAGTGTCAATATCATCTCCCATGACATGTACAAGGCCTAGAACCTACCACCTTGCAAGAAGAGCAACATTTTTCTAGAATTCCTTTGGGATTAGTGGAGGACATTGTGACTACAGTAAGTGGATGGTCCTATCCTACTAATTTTCTAGTGATTAGGGTTGAAAACTATAAAGGTGACTTTCCCATCATTATGGAAAGGGCTTGGTTAAGCATGGTCGATGCACGTATGTGCATAAGGGATCTCTCCCTAGAAATCTATAAGGAAAATGAATTTGGAAAGTTAGAAAAGAAGCGTATTCCATGCATCACGTAAAGTGATAATGGGTGCAATTGCATGCAAAATATTTGTTCCATCAAAAGTACATACATCAAAGTATGCAATTAGTGTGCACAAGAAATAGATATTCAAAGGTGTCTATATGTAGTAGCCACAAAATAGGAGGGCACCTAGTGGTTGATAGCTGACTTAGATAGCAACACATTATGCATGGAACCAAACTGAGAGCCTTACATGTGCTTATGTTAAAAGCACGGATGAACTTAAGCAAATTCATCACCAACTCTCTAGTAATGAATATGATGATACCTATTAGAGAGAGTTGGAAATCCTTGATAACTTTACGCAGGCACCCCTAGAACTAAAAACCCTATTGGCGGGCATGAAATATGTATTTTTAAACAATGGTAAACTAGTCATAATTATTTCTAAACAAAAAGAAAAGCTGTTAAAGGTGATTAACAACAACCTTTACTTGGTCATATTCTGAGCTGACAGGAATTAGTCCAAGGATATGCTAACATTGCATTTACATTGATCCAACCATGAAGCCAAGAAGGTAGTTGTAGAGGTAGTTGAACCCTAAATTGAAGTAGATCATCAAGAAGGAAATAGAGCAACTCCTCAAGGCATGGTTCATCTATTCCATTGTAGATAGTTAGTGGGTTATCCCTCTAGTAATTGTGCCAAAGAAAGGTGGAAAATGACAAGTTTGCATTAACTTCCAACTGTTGAATATGGAAACGTTTAAAGATCATTTTCCATTACTGATGAGACGCGACCTGCATGTGCCGCGATATCTATAAATAAGAGGCGGCACTCCCTTCATTTCAAAATACTGGCTAGAAGTAGCGAAGCTCTGGCAGATTGATCACTCCAAAGTTAGAATTTTTCCCATGTGCCCGCAGTAGGAGTCCTAGAGTGAA
>MNCI01005871.1:576290-610981 GCA_015680685.1 Gnetum montanum
TAGTCATGGGGGAGATGACTATCCATGCTAACAATCCATATGGCTCCTTATTTTTTATATTTCTTTTTGTTTTTATTTTCAACATTTTTGATTTTTGATTTTACAAGTTATTTATTTTACAAATTTTTTATTTTCAATTTCTTCCATTTTTTGCTATTTTTTATTTTGCCCTATCATTAGTAGATTTGAATCTTTCTTGATTATTTTGCACTTTCTTATATTTTACCTTGTTTTGTTTTATTTAAGTGTGAATTTTCATTTTTTTCTAATAAAAGTATTTTACTACCATAGGACACAGTGCCACTATTGTTGTTTACTGATGATGGTTTATGCTTAATGTTCTGATTGTTAATGTTTGGTTTTGATTCTTGAATTTGGATGTTTGATGATTATGACATGGTTTATTTTTCATAGAATAGGTAGTAAGTCCATGTCATTTGTCCATCCAAAAAGAAACTCTATGGTTTTCCTTGTTCTGGGAATTTGACCCTTCCATTAAAGAAACTTTTAATCAATTGGTGACCTTGGTAGTTCTAAAATTGGGAAGGATTCAAAGGTTTGTAGAAGGTGTGACTTCAAGGGGACTCAATACTTTTTGTAGTCTTCTACTTGCTTAAGTGCCTGAGTGTTTTTCATGGACTTCTTACCATTCCATTTCAACCACTACTAGGAAGTCAAATAAAGTCTTTGCATGGTGTGGTTCCCATCTAAAAAATATAGTATGATGATAATTCAAAACACACACTTTAAACAAATAAATATACTATGAGCACTAGTTATGGAACTAAGAAGACATGCACCCATTCTTGAAGGTCCCCTCTAACTAAGGCCCTCTCTCACTTTTTACTTTTCTTTTCTTCTCTTTATGGAATAGTGGTTGTTTTGTGGAAGCAGTCTCATGTCTCGAGGGGCTGGATCAGTCTTAAAGTAATGATGCGTAATCACTGCAAGTGGTAGGTTTTGGTCTAGACTAAGGATGGATCTTCTCAAGTCATTTTAAATACCAACTCCACAAGAGACTTCTTATGACCTTAATTCGGGATTCCATTCCAACTTCTCCATCATCCATCCATGCTACCCCACCTCACCTCACTACTAGGTTCTATGTTATGCTCTATGTCTTAGTTTGATGTGTTTGAATTCTTGGATAGATTCTTTTTAGTTAGTCCTTAATTTTTCATGGTCATTAATCAACTATGGAGCCCATGGACTCCTTAGGTTGAGGTTATGCAAGGGCAACAAGGGCATGAACCTATTATGGGGAGGACCCACTTGCATATCTTTTGGTTTTATTAGTTAAGTTCCTTACTTAGACATTGCTATATTCCTATCTTTCACATATTCCATTATGTATTCTACTCAGTGCTCCTTACAACTTTTATTACATTCATTCTTTGACTCATTCTTCTCAATTTTCCAAATTTATAAGCTCCAAAACCCTCTTCTCATATTTTCATACTATTCATGGCCTTTTGAACTTTCATTTAACCCCAATTTCATTCAAAAACTCTTTGTATTTTGCAAGNTTGACTACATCAATGAGGCCCCATCGATGCATCACAAAAACTCTATATATACTACCTAAAACGTTGAAATTTTTTTCATTTGCCTCATAACACATAGGGAGTTTCTGTCATTTTTTAGAGCCCAAAACCTTCCAAAGCCCTTAACTTCCCAATCGTTTGTTCAAATCAGTTTTTTCTTTGATCCTGCAGTTATTGGAGGTAAACTTTTAATCATGAGGGCCGCAAACCTTAAGGTTTCTGATGAAAATTTTTGAAAATTTTTCTAACTTCCCAAAAGGATTAATGAATATAATGATATGAAACCATCAATTTTTGAGAGTTAACCCTTTGAACACCCTCTAGAATGATTTATTAACAATTAAATATAAATAAAATAATGATTAAAGTGTAACTATCCTAAGGAGATAAAGGTATACTAATTGTTTCATGTTACACAACAAATTGCTAACCCGTGGTCTTGTTGTGATTATAGATGGCACCAAGACCAAAATAACTATAGGAAGGAGAATCATTTTAACTAAGGGAGAAATGACCTAGAGCCAGAAGGGGCCAACAAGAACAAGCCCAAGAACTACTAGAGGCAAGCCATGTAATGGGACCTCTTTGAGAAAAGCTTGAGGTGAAATCTATTCGATAGATTCTAGAAGAAGAAGTGCCAATAGAGTAATCACAATGAGGGGAAGCACCTAGACCTACACCAAGGCTTAAAGTCACTTTAGCCCAAGCCTACCTTGACATCATCAAGCCCTATGAGATCCAATGCTTAGTTCTCCAAAAATTGAACTTTGGGCCATTTCTAGAGAAAGCTCCAGTAGAGGTCAAAACACAATTGCAAATCTCTCCTATCTGGCCAATCATCACCTCCAGCAGGGAGTGGTACATGGGAGAGACATATCTTTTCTAGAATAATATAAGGTCAGGGTCCATAGTAAAAATCAAGGATATTCAAGTGTCCTTCTTGGCTAAAGCTATTGCACAAGCATTGGGTTGCTTGATATTAGAACACAGCTAGCAAAGCTATCAATACAAGGTGATCCTAAGGCCAAAAAGAAGTGAACTCAATGATGTTATGGGGTTGAGTATAAGGGGTACAACATGCTTGCATTGATGAAGTATATCTACTTCAACATAGCAACCTATCACCTCAATCCAATGATGAGGCCTAGCAAGGTGACCACCTTTTTCACTTGAGCATGCACTGCTCTAAGTAGGAGATTTCATGTAAACCTTCCACAACTGATCTATTTAGAGATTGAAAAGTGCTTCAAGGAGAATGAACATGGAAGAAAATCCCTACCCTTTTTATGCCTCATTTTAAAACTCTACAAAAGGGTAGAAATCATTTGCTATGCCAACAACACAATTAGACATGCTTTTGTGGCCTTATGATTTAAATTAATGAAAGAGAAGACACCTGCCATAACCAAAGAAGAGGAGTAGCTTCCACCTCTACCACCTACTCAAGAAATGATGTCAGAGGCCTGCGGAACCATTGAATGCTTATTTGAAATCCAAGAGTAGCTCTTGTGAGAGTAGAGGCAATGTGCAGGAACTAGTAATGCAAACCCATTTATATATCAATTGGTGATGAGTCACCTTAATGAGGCAGCTTGGATAATCAGCCAGACGGAAAGGGATGGGCCAATATTCTCTACCCACTAAATGTAGTTGCCTACAAGGTTTGATCCCAATGCTCAAGAGGTTATGGTGTCATTATCAAAATACCATTTATTTCAAAAAACCTCTAGGAATGCTACCTCCTTCTTGATGCATTTGGAGGAAGGTGAAGGAGCCACTATACTGGTGATGTAGCACCAAGGGTAAGAGACTATGGTTGAAGTATTTGCTAACCTTATTTTCAAAGCACTTAATGCACCTTCAACATCTATACCAAATGTATTTGCACTTTAAAATGTATAGACATTCACAGGCATGATCAGTAGAAGATTGAATGTAGCCTAGCATAAAGAATTACTAGATCAACTGGTAGGGACTAGGCAACTGATTCTAGATATCTTTGATTTTCTGGATAACATCACTACAACCCAATCAAAGCCACTGGAAGCAAGGGGAAAATGCATTATCTTAGAGGGGTAAATGAGATGGCTCAAGTATAGAATCAACGCTTGACCATAGAGGTTTTCAAATTACATGCCCATCTTACTGACCTTGTGCTTTTCAGCCTAGTAATAACTAGAGATGAAGCTTTTCAACAACTTCAAGAAGGCTGAGGAGGAAGGATGACAACCATCTTCAACTAATCAATGGAAAAAGCCAAGACCTATTCAGTTTAGATGAACTTGGTTCAAATGTTTTAGAAGAACAAGTAACTAACCATAGAAAATCATCACCTACATAATGTTGATACCCAAAAAGAACAAATGCAAGAATTCATTCATCAACAACAAGAGTAACTAGCCAGGGTGAATATTGAATTAAGGAAATTGACTGTAGAAAATTGAATTCTATATATGGAGGAACTTCATGCCTTACACCAGAAGTTTGCCATTGAGATTTCCACCTAGAAAAATGAAGCTTTGAAGTTTGAAAAAGTTAAAAATCACTATAGAGACCAAGTTGGCTTGCAAAAGGAAGTAAATGAGAAGCACATCCATATGGCAAAGGCAAATGTAAACGAAGCCCTCCAGCAAATTCAACATGGAAGAGTGATATGGCAGTCCATCATTGATGGGATTGATGCTTACAACAAAGCAAAGATATGCCTAAAGGAGTTGTAGATAGAGGAGATGATAGAATACATAGAATTGGCCAATCTATGCTATGTGAACCTGGTAGTGCTAACTATCGAATGGTTGTGGTTAGAGTTGGAAAAAATGGCCAGCTTGTACTTGCTATATGAGGTAGAGTTCAAGCACCATAAAGAAACCAAGCATAAGCTTGAGACTACAAATGTTGAACTTGAAGTTTTTAGAGCACGATTCACAAATCAACAATTGCCTACTAAGAACTTGGCTAAAAGAATGAATGATTACCAAGAGCTAAAGGATGTAGTGCAAGAATTCGATATTGAATGCAAACAATTCACTACCTAGTTTATCAATGCAAAGGATCTCTTTCCAACTATCCCATGTCCCTAGGATATGCCTGTTCCAATCCACATTGGCAAAGCTGCATGGATGGTGCACTATCCTAGAAGTGAGGAGGAAAAAATGAAAGAATTGTTGGATGCTTTCTACATTCCACTAGAAGTTGTAGCAGCAGTAGGATAGCCATATGAAACACCACCAAATATAGACCATAGCATCTTGATTGCAAATTTTTCTAAGTGTTGGGAATATTCTCTCCACTGCCCTAGAGCATGGTTAGCCTAGTGGAGAGCGTAGTTAGCTCAAAAGCTAATTTTTGCAATTTTTTTAAGTGTTAGGACTATGCTCTCCAATGCCCTAGAGCATAGTTAGCCTCTTGTGTAGAGCATAGTTAGCATGAAGGCCTAGTTTTTTTATATTTTTATAAGTATTAAGACTATTCTTGACCCTAGCTAGGAGAATAATGAACCTCTAGTGGATTGCGTAGTCAACACATGGCCAATTTTTTGCAATTTTTTTTAAGTGTGAGACCACACTCTTCCCTAGTCCAAAGCCTAGTAAGCAAGAATAGCCTTCAGTAGCCTTCACAGTGTAGCGCAGTACTTAGCTTAGCTCCAACTCAACTTCAGCAAGCATAGTTAGCAAAATGTATCATTTTATATCCCCTTTTTATTCCAAAAATTATAACTATGCTCAACCCCATGCAAGATATTGGAGAGTGTAGTCCCAGAGTGTAGTTTCCAAAATTACATTTTTAGGTACCTTGTGGTCTTCTCAACACATGCACATGCGGTTGGTAATGTAGTCACAGTCTTACAAGTCTTGCAGTGTTTGACAAAGCACAATAAACCACAATACTACCAACCTTAGTGGAAAGCATAGTTGGATGATAGTGTAGTCCTAACTACCCCCTCTACCATGTGGTAGTCATGCCACATGTCATGCTAAACCTAACCCTATAAATACCCCTACCCTTAATTTTTTTAGGGTTGGCAAAATTTGGATTGGAAAAAAAATTGAAGCACTAGCAAATTTGAGAGATAGCTCACTCTTGGCATTGGTAAACCCAAAGAGTGCTCAAGAGAGAACCAAGGCATATTGGTGAAGTTACATACCATCATAGCCCACTGCAGTCCACTAGAACATCGCAATTGATGGTACACTACATTAGGCAATCTAGTAGGCACAAACACCTTAACAGAATGCTAGTCTTCATGGCTAGATATCCCTAAGATTGTGACTACACTATCCACTCTACTTGTTGTGCACCATATACCTTCTAACCCCTTCTGGTGTTAATTATGCTCAACCCCATTTAGGGCATTGTTCTACTTCTCTCTCTTTCTCTTTGCATTTTTAGCATTTTATTTGCATATTTCACTATTTCATTTCATAACCACACCTAAAACCATGCTTGGGTAGCAGTTCTCACATGTTGACATCCTTTTTTTTGCCAAAAAAATTAACTACACTTGACTCCACTGACACCATTAACACCACTTGAATGCTTAGCATCATTTTGCATTGACACCGCAGCTTACCATGCTGCACCCCCATTTTGCATCTAGTAATTCCCTGTTCAATTGACTAAACCATTTAGGGAACCCCATCTTCGCCTCTAGTAGGCCCTTGCGTAGACTTGGGGTTAGGTTGTGCACTCATGGACCTTGGTGTTCTAGCTGCCAACATTTTCAATTGCTACAATTTCTAGTGCTAGAAGGAGGGCCACCCCTTTTTCAAGCTCCATTGAGGTTGTTTTGCAAGCTTTCTACGCCATAGTTGTCCACTGATCCATTGGTGTAGATTGGACCCTGTAGTTGGTTCTCCTAGGAGCTTGCATGGTAACCCCAAACCACACTAATTTCCACTATTTTGCTGAGTTCTTGTTGTCCTTAGTTGGGGCATAGTTGTCTTGAGCATAGACAATGTAGTTAGCTCTTTTTTGTGTAGAGCGTAGTTGGCTCTTCATAATGGAGAGCATAGTCAACATAGATAGCGTAGTTAGCTCTCCATAGTGGAGATTGTAGTAAGTGATATTAGCCAAAATAGAGTTATTTTCAGCTTGGTCCACTGCATTTTGTAGCTAGAAAGCTCCACAATTATCCTTTACAACTTCATCTACAACCATGAACTTGAATCAACCTTCGACATCAATTTCAAATGTACTTGAGATCTTGCCTATCTAGCAAGAGACTAGGATTCATAACCTTGCAAATCTCATGATGGTCAGGCCAAGGTAATCTCTTAGGCTATGTAGCTAAGACCCAGAGTACACCACGTTCAGCAATGAGCTATACAACTTCATATGTGCAAAGGTCCAAGTAGGGTTGCCTATAGATTGCCTTACCATGAAGGCAAAATGGAACTTTAAACTAATCCACAAATATGGATGGAAGTATATCCCTTTCTCGTTTGACATCATCTTACTCATAGAGTCCCACCAGTAGTTGTTCTCCTAGCTCATTCAAGTAGGTGAATGCAACATGGGGATTGACTACAAGGAAGCCTTACAAGAGGAGGTGGACGAGTTCAAAACTTATTCAAAACAAAAGGCCCCTTTTCCCACCATCTTCCAATAAGCAATCCCTAGTCTGACCCCTCCTCAGTTTAGTTCACTCATCCTCCCCAAGATGGTCATAACACTAACATCACCTTCCCACTTTGTCAGACTTAGATCTACGCTTATAGTGGCAACCCATTAGATGTAATACAAACATTATCATGGAAAAAATACCTTCCACTTGCCCTTCATGGCATCATCTCAACCTGCCTAGCCATCCTTGCGAGTAGCAATCATGCCATCTCAGCCATATGTTTATGCAAGGTCCATCTCCAAGCCCTAAATAACTCAGGCTACCTATGTACTACCTTCTTTGTCAGTGAACTCAACATTAGTCCAACTTGTGCATGTGTGGCTTTCCCTAATCACTATCCCTATAACATAGCCAACCCATTAAGCATCTCACATGCTTCTGCAACTTGCAACCAGGTCATGGGCCACACAACTAGCATAGCAGATAGCACAACTAGCATAGCTAGCTGGAGCATCCCAAAATTTAGACTAGGCATTCCAACTGATCCAATCCTTGATAGAAGAGGTGAAGTAACTCAAAGCCACCTCCTCTAAGATAGTTAAAGTTGTAGAATTCTACTAGGATGGCCCTATAAGTCCTACTGTACCACCACTAACTTTTCCAACTGGGGTCCTACTACCCCAATTCATCAAGTATAATAGTGAAGAAGACCCTAATATGCATATGGTGATGTTCAGGTTCAAGTGCCTATTGCTACAAGCCTAGTCACACATCATCATGTGCATGTTTGCCATGTCACTAACTAGTAAAGCCTTAGACTGGTACCATGTGTTTCCCAAAGGCTCTGTCTCCTCTCTAGAAGATCTCTTGAGCTAATTCGTGACATGCTTCAAGTACAACTTGAAGCTAGAAGCAACCTTGGATCAGCTAATGCAGGGAAAGTAGGGTCACCTAGAGCTTGTGCAAAAATTCATCCAACATTGGAGCACCTTGTTGAATGAAATACGAGAGCCCATAGCTAAGGCACACCTCTTAGCTATCTTCAAGGATGTAATTAATGATTTTATAAAATCAAAGCTATGCTATTTGGGCTAGTAGTCTCTAAGCCAAGGCTTTACCTAAAACAAGAGCATACAAGATGTGGTAAAAGCTAGTAAGGATCCAGCCTATGTGGCCTACAAATACCTACATATTAGGAAGGACAAGGATAAGAGGAAGTAGAATGCAACCATGGCAACTATGGCCAAAGAGGCCAAAAAAACCAACCTGAGGCTAATGGCTAGGCCACCCAAGGCCCTGGCTAACAACAAAGCCACCAACCCTAGCACTATGGCAACTAACTAGTTCACATCATTGGTGGCCATAGCACAAGCTACTCTAAGGCCTAACTTTGAGTGTAAGGTCACTCCAAGTACACCCCATTGCCATTGAAGCCCTTAGGGCTACTGGAGAAACTATTATAGGTTAGGTCAATCTAATATAAGAAAATGTTTGAGGATACTTGTAAAAGGCATGATCGATATGACAAACTGCTTAGAGACCCTACTTCAATGACACAAAATGAGCCCCTAGTCTCAAAAAAGTTTAGGCTAGATTGATTCTACCATTACCACTAGTTTTCTGGTCATAGTATAGACTTTTGCCTAGCCTTGCAAGATGATCTACAAAAGATGATCGATAGAGGAAAGCTAGTCCTCGATGTTGCTAACCCCATTAGACCTCAAAATCAATCTATGAGGGTGTACAAGGACCCTCTAAATACAAACAATCTAGGCTATGTTATAAATTTCATTAATGTTGATGACAACTTAGAACCAATGTAGCGACCATTCATGATCCATATGTGCTCTAGCAGCGCAAGGGTCCCTTCAACCCCTATGGGTTTGAGGCCTCCTTTTGTCATTAGAGTGCCACCTAAAGCTCCTACAATGCCCTTCATGGTTAGGACCCCATAGCATGTTGCAATGACAATAGTTCAACCATCCTTTGTTGTTAAGATGCCACAACATGCTAGCTCCTCACCTACCCATAGTTTGGTAGTGGGCAACACATTGGCCCCTTCCCATCCAAGGGCCAATCCTGCTAGCAACATCAACAAACCCTCTAGGTGGCAACTCGAAAGGCCCAATGAGCATTTTGTAAAATGATTAGGCAATGTCAAGACCAATTACCACTAAGTCTACCGAAGATGATCCCTATATCTACGATCCCCATGACCAAAATAATTGAGGAGGCCACAACCAAAAAATCACAACCAAGCACTAAGGCCCTTGTGTAGGCCAAGCTAACAAAGCCCAAGTCACCTTCATGAGAGATCCATCTCTTAGGATGTATAGAAGAAGGTAATGACTTCGTGGATGCATTAGCCCAAGTTAAGTAAGTTCTCAAATAGAAGAACATAACATTGAGCCTCTATGACCTAATCATGATTTTTTCTATCCAGTACAAAGCACTGGTATTGATGTTGAGCTTCATTCCTATCATGGAGGACATCCCTGTAGATGAGAACTTTATCCATGTAGTGACGTTACCTCCTACACCATAGGAATCAAACTCCACATCTCTAGCATTTTGTGATGAGGCAATTAAGGTCAATCCTAAGAAGGGTGAGGTCATAACAACATCCATGTTTATCATCATATGTGTCAAGCAATGTAAGAGTCAGATGATGCACATCAACAATAGGGTGGCAAAAAATGTAATACCATACACTATTGTTGACAAACTAGGCCTCATGGGCCAAATCAAGCCAACAAAAACCATGTTCCTGAAATCCTTTAATGGGTCGTACCTCATCATTAGGGGTACTATCACTATATCCTTCATGGTAGGGGAGCAATTCCCCAGCATTGCTAAATTTAGCGTCATAGAGAAGATGCCAGGCTTTAACTTAATATTGGTCAAACCTTGGTTGGCCTAATTACAGGTCATCTCCTCTTCGATCCACCAAGAAATCCACCTTCTATATGAAGGTGGTGAAGTTATCATCCATGGTGATAACACAACCCCTTTGGCCATCAACAACATTGATATGGAACAAGGGTCAGAGGTGGAGTTTCCTAATGATGCATCTGTAGTAAAGGAAAAAAACAAGATGCATGAGGCAAACACATCCAAAAAGGTGAAAGAAGCTAGTGACCTACCAAAAGGTGCCTTGTGGGTAGAATTTCCCTTCAATGTAGTGAATGAGGGCCAAGGATACTACCGAATAGTGTAATCTAGGCCCTATGCACTTTCTAGCCCACATTGGGTTAGGAAGCAACCACACAACTACGATATCCCCTTATTCCAAAATGTGCTAGCGCTTACCCACCATCTGCTTCCACGTGTCTTGTATATTACCTATTTGCTTCTAATGCACTCATTTCACTTAGGTTAGCATGATTTTATGCATATTATGCATCGGTTCATTTTTTCTATGCATTTATTTCCTTTGTTTACACATCTATCCACTTAGTTTACACATTCGTTTGTCTAGTTTACCATTTAGCAGTTATTAGATTAATGCATAAAAAGTTATCAAAATGCATAAAAATCACAAATGAAAAAATTATCAAAAAAGATAGATAGCAACCCAAGCCATGGAATGACCTTAAACTAGCAAAATACTAGGCTTGGAATGGCCTTAAACTACTGTTGTGGCTCGAAATAGCCTTAAACTAGTAATCCATGGCCTAGAATGGCCTTAAACTAGCAATCCATGGCCTAAAATAGCCTTAAAATATTGCACCAATCCCATCATTAATGGCCCAAAATTGCCTTAAACTATTGCACCAATCCCATCATCAATGGCCCAAAATAGCCTTAAACTAGCAATTTGAGGTCTAGAATGGCCTTAAACTACTGTTGTGGCCTGGAATGGCCTAAAACTATCACTTTTAATTTTTTTCATCATGGCTTGGAATGACCTTAAACTAGCAATGCCTGGCCTAACATGGCCATAAACTAGCAACATTGTAGCTCGAAATGGCCTTAAACTGTTACCCTTGATCCTAATCGCTACAACCTAGAATGGCGTACAACTATCATCATGGCCTCAAATGGCCTAAAACTATTGCTTTCAATCCCCTTGCTGCAACCTAAAATAGCCTTAAACTAGCAACATCGTTGTCTAGGATGATCCTAAAGCAGCAATACTTGGCCCAGAATGGCCTTAAACTATCGCTATGCCTAGAAATGACCTTAAACTAGTAACATATGGCTTGGAATGCCCTTAAAATATCGCTATGGCTTAGAATGGTCTTAAACTATCATTATGGTCCAAAATGGCCTAAAACTATCACTTTTAATTGTACCAACCCAGGGCCCAAAATGGCCTTAAACTAGCAAAATACTAGGCCTGAAATGGACGTAAACTACTGTTGTGGCTTGAAATGGCCTAAAACTATCACTTTTAATTCCTTTTTTTTGTGGCCCAGAATGGCCTTAAACTAGTAATGCCTGGCCCATCATGACCTTAAACTAGTATTTTTGTGGCTTAGAATGGCCTCAAGCTATCACCCTAAATCCCCATTGCTATGACCAAGAATGGCCTAAAATGATCATCGTGGCCTAGAATGGCCTAAAACTATTACTTTTAGTCTCCTCGCTATAGCCCAAAATGACCTTAAACTAGCAACATCGTGGCCCAAGATGGCCCTAAACTAGCAATACTTAGTCCAAAATGACTTTAAACTAGCATCAACCCTCCTATTATGGCCTTATACTAACATAGGGCCTACAATGGCCTAGTCACACTATCATTGCATAATCCTAAGTTAGTGCATTAATTCATCATGATACAAGCATAACAAGTGCATAACAAATCACCATGTAGGGATAAAATTTTTCTCATTACACTTAGCAAATAATCATCTATAGAAAATGTAACATGAGTATCAATAAATAGCATGAATAGCACCATATAGCAAAAATGCCTAGTGGGAGGTACATCTAGTCATGCTCAACTAGTAGCACTAGGTGGGGGTGGAGGTTCTTCTTCCTCCATCATGGCACTAGGGCCTATAGCATTGCCTAGTGCCTACCACAACCATGAACAAATATGCATGCTTAGTAAGTAAGCATGCATTATATGAGCTAATTCGAAACATAAAAATTATAAAAAACTAACGTAGCAAAAACTAACCTAGGAGGGTCCCACGTCAGTGAGTTCTGGAGGTAACTTTCCAAGGTTAGCCTTTAATCAATAGAGGATCTTAGCTTGTGAAAGTTTTGTCCAATCTTCCTAGCCAAAGTCAATACCTGCAAGGGTCTTACCTTTTTCCATAGTGGCATGCATGTGGCCTACCAAGGCCTAAAACTATTACAAACATATTTACCTCCCCTAGAAACTTGCATGCATGCTTAAGCAAATTCCATTGGATTGCTTTTTCTCATTCGTGCATATTAACTTTGTCAAATAGGTGCCACTTAATGTTTTTTTGGCTTCTTTTGTCAGAAATGTCATGGCCATGCAAGAGTATATCCTCTCACGTTTGGTCCTCATGTGCCTCATGGAAACATTAAAAGATGCATTGACCCACATTGCCTAGAACTCAAGCCTACTACCTATAATGAATACATAGCATCCATAGAGGTACCACTAGGCTTTCTTGACTATTTAGTTAAGGCTCTCGATCTAAAGGTAGGGGATGTCACAAAGGATTCCCTTGTTGCGAGCCCTGTGGATACACCTAATGATGAGGCAAAAATGCTAAAACTAAGCTTCTCACTAGAATCCTAGTATGCTCAAGACATCGCTAGAGTGCTTAATGATAACCTCAAAGTGTTTGCATGGTCATATGAGGACATGCTAAGCCTAGATCCTTAACTAGGCTAGCACAACATCATCCTTGATTCCTACAACAAACCAGCTAAGAAGAAAGCACGCAAGGTGAGGCCTAAGGTGGCATTGGTAGTCCATGATGAGATCACCAAGCTTTACAAAGATGGTTTCATCCAAGCTATTGATTATGCAGATTGGATCTCCAACATCGTAGTTGTGCCTAAGAAAAATGGAAATATACACATTTGCATAGACATCTGGGACCTAAATAAGGAAACCATCAAAGATGACTTTCTGTTGCCTAGTATTGATTAATTGATTGATACCATGGCTGGAGATGCCTTTTTGTCCTTCATGAATGGGTTCTTGGGCTACAACTAGATTAGGATCAACCCTAAGCACCAACTCTTCATGACCCCCTAGGGTATGTTTTTCTATACCATGATGCCTTTTGGACTCAAGAACGTAGGAGCAATGTATCAATGTGTGATGACATATATCTTTAGAGACTACATGCTAAGTTTCCTCAATGACTATGTTGTTGACATTGCCATTAAGTCTAAAGTGGTCCACAACCACAAAAATGATCTAGACCTAGTGCTTAAATGCTACCTAAAACACTATCTTAGGTTAAACCCCAAGAAGTATGTTTTTGACATCAAAACGGGCTAGATGCTCAGCTTTGTAGTATTCAAAGTAGGAATATGCATAGATCCAAACAAGGTTAAAGTCATAACCAACTTAGGCACATTATCAATGGGTTAAGGAAATAGACTAGAGAAATCCTTGGAGTCTACACCTAGGGAAGATTATCAGAGATGACCATCCATTGCATTTAGAGGTTAATAAACCAAGTGGAAAAAGAGGAACCCAAGTTGAAAAAGAGAGAACCAACTAAGGAATATAATTACGAGCAATTAATTAGAAAATGAGATGTACAAATGTGCAACAAGCAATAAGAAGAAACCTTGGAAGATGTGATTCAGAAGAAGACTCTATTGATTGAAAAATCTATCGATGATATAGCGAAAAAGGTAAAAAGGATGTGGGAGTTAGTAAATGCAATGTTTACCATCACTTTCAAGATCAGAGAAGAAAAAATTGAACAAGCCCTCAATAAGGTCAAGGATAAGAAGAAGAGAAGAGACTATGGACAAGAAGGCTATAAGCAAAAAGGAAAAGTTGCTTCAGTTGAAGAGTGTACTAACACTAGTTCAAAAGATGAGGAAGGATGCAAGGTGTGCTAGTATGAAAATCCTAAGGGATGTTGCCCTATAATGATCCACTTGCATGAGTCTAAGACATAGGCACTCAACCCAAGATTTATTAAAAAGCAGATGCCAAGAAAATTACCTTATCCTCAAGGTAATCTTAGACAATCCTTCCAGCCAACCTACTACCCAAGTGTAGCTTACCCTCAACCATAGGAGCAATACCACTGGTAGTGGCAACAATCACAGGTGTGGACAATGCCATCATTGAGGCAATAGTATTTATAAAGATAACCAGATCCTTATGGATATTGTGTACAACATCCAATATTTTTAGGAAATGATTCACTTCACACTTCTTAGTACTATCCACCTTTGTATTATAGACCTACCACTCCAACGATGGATTCTAATCTCTCTGTACATCAACCAACAATTAGTCACTCAAGCCACCTATCTAAAACTTTACCATTAGTGCCACCACTAGTAATGTAAGGGGAGTTTCCATCATAGCCATACCAAAAGAAAAAGAACAAGGGTAGAGAAGACCCAGGAAGAGATGATCATGAATGAACCTCAATCTAGAAAATAACCATTATTCCAAAGCGGTCTAGAAAATGTTTAGATGATGGGGACTCCATCTACTTTAACCCCATCTACACACACTCCTCCAAGGAACACTAAGCTTCCATCTTCTAATTTAGATTTAACCATTTTCATGCTTACCCAAAATTTCACTTATTGGATAAAGGTAAGAGCACTTCCCTAGAAAAGAACAGATCTGGGAATTTCCTTGATATACCTCCAAGTAGCAGGTCACAAACCATGAAAGGCTCTACTTGATTATTGGTCAAGAGTAAACTTAATATCATAGGATATGTATAAAGCCTAGAATCTTTTACCACTGAAGAAAATCAACATCTAACTAGAGCTTGTAGACTAGTTAATCATGGTTCCATTAGGACAAGTAGATGATGTTATCACTACCATCAATGGCTTGGCCTATCCTACTAATTTCTTAGTCATTCATGTGGGAAAAATCAATAGAGAGTTGTGTATCATCATGGGAAGAGATTGGCTTAGCACTATGGATGCTAAACTTGGAATTAGAGACTTGTCCTTTGAGATTTCCGAGGATGAAGTTGGAATCATTCTATGATGTAGGGTTCCATGTATTCGATACAACAATAATGGGTGCAACTACACATAGAAAATATGGGATGTTAAACAAGAAAGCAACATATCATGCAAGAGATGTGTAGAAGAAATGTGTGTATAGAGATGCCTATATACAACACCCACTACATAAGAAGGCACTTAGTGACTGATTATCAATGAGGAAATAGAGTCTAAAATATTCATGGAACCAACAAATTAGATTAAAAGCACCTACTAGAAGGAAAGAGATAAGTTGGAATAGTTAAAGAGAAAACACTCCTATACACATTCATGCTAGGAAGAAGATATTGAATGGGGATAACTTGAGATCTTGGTTAAGTTTGAACCATAACCATTGGAGTTAAAAGCCCTACTGACTGTATTTGAATATGATTTTCTAAATTAGAAGAAACCAGTAATCATCAACATCAACCTAGATAAAGATCAGAAAAAGAAATTATTGGAAGTGGTCAATAAATGGTCAACAACATTTTCATGGTCTTATGATGATATAACATTCATTGATCATAAAATTTATCAACACTGGATATATATAGATTTAGCTATTAAGCCACACCACCAGTCATAAAGAAGTTCAAATCCCAAGCTTAAGGAAATAGTAAAGTAGGATTTTGAAAACTTATTAAAAGTAGGATTCATCTATGCCATTGTAGATAGTAAATGGATTAGATCTTTGGTCAGTGTTCCAAAGAAATATGGTAAGTGGAGAGTATGTATTAACTTCCAGTTGTTGAACTCCATGATGTTCAAAGACCATTTTCCATTATCATTTGTTGACTAGGTCCTAGATACCATAGTAGGGCTTTGGTACTATAGATTTCTTGATAGATATAGTGGGTATAACCAAATCCGTATTGCACCAAAAGACCAGGAAAAGACTACATTCACTAGTGCATGGGGAACATTTTCCTATAAGAAAATGCCTTTTGGTTTGTACAACACACTTGATACTTTTCAGATATTAGTACTAAGCATCTTCCAAAAATAAATAGGTAATGATGTAGATGTATTTATGAATGATTTCTCAACTTACAAGCTAGATTTCAAGTAGGCACTAGACTATTTAGAGCATGTATTGAAAAGATGTGTAAAAATAAATTAGAAGCTCAATTGGTAGAAAAGCCATCCAATGGTCCAAGATGGGATCATTTTAGGATATAAGGTATCATAAAAGGAAATTGAGGTAGATCGAGAGAAGATTAGAGTCATATAGGACATCATCAAAAGGCCACAAACTATGAAAGATGTTAGATCATTTCTAGGCGACACAAGATATTACAAAAGGTTCATAGAAAATTTTTCGAAAATGCCAAAATCATTGGTAAAATTAAAAAAGAACAATGCATTATTTCAATGGATAGAACAATGTGAGAAGGCATTTAAAACTTTAAAATAGAAGTTAATCAAAACACCAATCCTCCAAGATCCATATTGATATAAGTCCTTCCACATAATGATGAATGCTTCACATTATGTACTAGGTGTAATACTAATGTAGTTAGATGATCAAAAAAGCCCATATTATGTATATTATGCTAGTATAAGCATCACCAAAGCATAGCTCAATTACACCACCACAAAATGGAGCTTATGGTAGTGATGTATGCACTAAAAAAATTTAGACAGTATGTGTTTGGGTATTCCATTTATGTCCATACAAATAATAGTGTAATAAGATTCCTAATGAATAAACCAACGATGAGTCCTAGGATAAGATGGTTCATCTTATTTTAAGAATTTAACATTACCATGATCAATAAGAAAGACAAAAAAAATGTAGTAGTAGATCACTTGTCAAGGTTAATGGGAACCACAAGGCCAAGAAGGGCCAATATTAGATCAATTTCCTAATGAAAATTTTTTCGAAAGGACAAAAATGGTTGTTAACTCAACAGCGAAGCCATGGACTAATGATTACATGACCTACCTAACCACACAAGAGCTTTCTGTTGAGTGGAGTAGGAAACAAAGAGAAAAATTCCCTCATAAAGTTGAAAGATATTTGGAAATAAATGGGAATCTTTACAAGATCTATGTTGATGGATTAGTATGATGGTGTGTTCTAGAATATAATCAACAGAGAGCCCTATAAGATGTGCATGAATGACCATGCAGTGATCATTATGTTAGGCAGAGGAAAACACTTAAACTAATGATGGTAGCCTATTTTTGACCTATGATATTCTAGGATTCTCATAAATTTATCCAATCTTGAGAGATTTCAGTGAGATAGAGGAATAATGGCCAAGAATGAGGGCCCACAACAATGATTCAGTCATTAGAATTATTTGATATATGGGGAATTTATTTCATGGGACCCATTACACTATTGTTGAACAGGAAAGCTTATATCATAGTAACCATGGATTACTGCACAAAGTGGGTAAAAGTAGCTACAGTAAAGGATTATATAGTAAAGATAAATACCGAATTTTACTAACAATAGCTAGTAAATAGATTTAGAGTACTAAGAATTCTCATCTCAGATAATGGAACACATTTCACAAGTACTAAATTTAAGAAGCTCATGCAATAGTTTGGGGTAAAGCATCAATTGACCACACCATATCATCCCCAAGCAAATGGTCAAGCCAAAGTAGCTAACCAAGATATTTCTTAGAATATTAAGTAGAATGGTTAGCCAATTTAGGAAGGATTAGAGCACCAATTTAAATGATGCTCTATGGACCTACAAAACTACATGGAAAGTCCCCATTGGATATTTTTCCTATGATTTAGTCTATGGTAAATCACCTACTCTTCAAATTGAGGCAAAGCTCCAAACTCTAGCTACTACTAGTAAATTGAACCTAGAACTGAGCTTAGCCTAGAAGGAATGACTTATGAATTGTAACCTTTTAGAGGAGAATAGGCTTGTAGGCTTCATGAGCAACAAAGTTCATAAGAAGTACTCTAAGCATAGGCATGATGTGTGAACACATCAAGTATCTATCTAGTAATGCAATAGGATTTTATACTATAATCCTAATCATGTCCCACAAAAGGCTAAGTTCCAAACCTTATGGAAACGATCATATATCATCCAAGCAACCTATCCATTGGACACCATGTAAATTTACCATCCAACTAGCCCACATAAGCTCATTCTAGTGAATATCCAATAGGCTAAGCCTTATCCTAAACCTCCCTATCATGTTATGAATGCTACCTAGTCCATCAAATCATCCTCTAGGTATTCGATCTTTTGGTTACCTATTTTTGATAATAGTTGTGGGGGTGTCCCAAGTGACACATAGGTACCATACTGAATCTTTTACTTTCTTATTACCTTTTCCTATTTTTGATATTTTTCCCATAATTTTATATTTTCTAATTTCTTAATGACTTCTTATTCTTTAACATTTCTAAATTATTTTCACAATTTTTCATTCTTTCTAAATTTGTAAATTCTTGATATCTTTTCCAATATTTCTATACTTTGCCATTATTTCTCCTGTACATATTTTTGTTAATTTTCTATCAATGAAATGCATGGAATAAAGTAAGATGTAGTTCCAATATGGTGAAGATTTCTCTATATTATCAGATTATGAAGGATTGATTACATATATAGTGAGACCACATCATCCATCCACTCATTTTCAACAATAAAAGGTTCTTACCATGGCCACAATGAAATTCTTTTCACATTAAACCTAAAATCAACTCATCCTCATTATGCCAAGACAAAAGAGTAAAGAGCCAAGTGGAAACGAATAGGGTGTGACATTAAGGGGACTTGCAGATTCTCTAGGCCTACTACTATGAGTCCTACCTTGTTGTCAAGGATGTATTATTCTCTTGAGTTCTAACAAAAAATCAAAGTAAGAGTACAATAAGTTCTACCTTACCATGTCATTCGAAAGAGATGTTACCCATGCATAAAGGTAGTCCTCTAGTAAGGTTGACATAGTAAAAATAAAGTAAAAGGCACAAAATAAAAGTCCAATTGGAAAGAGATGTTACCCATGCCTGAAGGCAAGTGGCTTTTCAAAAATATCAAAAAATAAAAGTGTGCTATTAATAAACTCCTTTCTTAAAATAACATGCCAAGGAATAATGCTTCTTGCAATAGTGGTAGTCTTCTGATTATTAGTTTTGGAGAAGACATAATGTGAGGTCATTGGATAGTAGTATGGACTTGGTTTGGATCTTGGATAGAAAGGCTAATGATTACTTTAACTACACATCACACATCATGATTGATTATGCCTATGGTAAGACACATGATGTCTTGACTTCTATAATCCCTTCTAATTCCCTTTCAACTCACAGGTATATTTAATCCTAATTTCCTAATTTTGTATAAAATAGTGTTATTTTTCCAATCTTGGTGATACTAAAATGTGTGTTTTTCTAGACAAGTATGTCTTACATTCAACTTGAGTGCCTATGAACACATTTAAGCATGGTTCTACAAGGGCACTAAGGGTTTAAGATTGCTTTGGAGAGGACCCACTTGTATAATTTTTGTATCTCATACTTGACAAGAAATTCCACATCATCTTATGCCTTCGAACATGATTAAAACTTAATAAACACTTTCCACACAATCTTATAACCTATCCATGAACTAAGAACTTTTGTTGCCTGAGATGCCTTCCTTAAGAATTTCATACATCAAATTTTTGAATTCTAAGCATCATCTATGATCCATGATCCTTTAGATAGTCTCTATGTCTTCCACATCATCCAATTGACTTATTTTTTTCCCTTGAAAATTGATAGAAATTTGAAATTTTTTTATAGTAATTTCATAGTTATGATTCATATGTCCTATGACGTCATAGCTATAATGTAGCTCCAAGAAAAATAATATATGTATGGGCCAAAAGTTAGAAATTTTTTCATTCCACCATTTTGAAGAAAGAGGAGTTTTTGCTATTTTTCTAAGCTCTAGTAAGTAAAATTTCTAAATCTATAACTTTCTTACTACAACTACAATTTTTGTGATTTTTGAACCATGTTGATCCCAAAGTGCCCAACTTAGTCTCAGGGGGTGGGGGTGTGAAGATGGGGGAACTACTATGCACACATCTAAAAACTTGAGCCAAAATTTCCTAACACCTGGAAGATATTATAAAGGGTAAGTATAAGAGAATAATAAGAACATCACACCTAACCAACTAAGATTAAGCTAAAAGACTTACCTAATCCTCCCAACTAACCATATCAACTAAATAAGAACATAATAACTAAGAAAATAACAATTCTGGAATGTCATAATATTAGAAGTATAGCACTTGATCAAATTTTGAAATTTTGAATTTTTGAAATTTTTTCTAAGTCTATAATCATGATAAGATAAGAACTTGATCAAACAAAGAGTATGAGAAGGATCATGAACTATTAAGAACTAATTTGAATACTTTAATAATCTCAAACTCGTATTGATTGTAGATGGCCCCTAAGAGACTAGTAGTTGAAGGACCTTTCATACATGGTGGAAAAATACCAAGAGGTCACAAGAAAGGCCAAGTGGAAGAACAAACCTCACAAGCCAAACACGTAGAATAGGAGGCTTAGTCATTTAGCATTCATCAACAAACTTCTACTACTAAGCACTCTACACAAGTGGTAGTAGAGGCATTGCCAGTACCAGAATAGGGACAATGCCTCACATTATCCAACGAATGCCTCCAAGCCATCCAAGAAACATCCATCATGTGCATAGTCATTGTGGAACTAAATTTTTCTCCATTCATGGAGTTTGCCCCAAAAGCTATAAGAGCACAACTCTAGACCTTTCCATTATATACAACATTGTCTACTAATGTAGAATGGTACCTAGGAGAGGTCTACCAATTCTAGAAAAATAAATAAGATGAAGCCACTATGAAGATAGAAGGAGTCTTTATTCCATATTTTGTTGAGGTGATTGACAAAGCCTTGAACATTCCTAATGAGGGAGCTAATGTAGTGCAATTTTTAATAATTATCATATACAAATGCAAAGAAGCTATGGTTGTAAAGGACCTATGGTAAAGATGAAAAAGACTATAGTGAGCTCACAACTAAGGAGAAAATTTACTTTAAGATTGGGACTTACCATTTGTTCCCAAAAAAATGACTCAACAAAATCTCAACGTAAGTAGCTAGAAGAAGTGTAATATTGATGGGAAAATTCAATGCTAACATTGCATACTTAATCTTCCTAGAGATTCAGAGGTAGTTTGAGGAAACAAAGGTAGTGAAGCTAATGCTACCATTCCCTTGCTTGATAATAAGGCTTTGCAAATAGGATAGGATTCTAGACTACATCAATGATGTCCTCAAGAAAGCCCAAAATACCTCTTATGCTAAAATGTCCAAGCTAGTGCCACCAAAGAGAGATTAGTTGGAGAAGCCAGTAGGCATTGAAAGTGCTATAGGTTCAACTCCTACTAGTAACATTCCTACTACTAGGTAGCAACAAGCAAGACCCAATAGTTAGCCACTAGCTAGAGATAGACAAGAGTAGCAAGCTTCACCATTGCCACCAAAGGATTATAGACCATCAATAAGCCCTCTATGTCAGATCATAGAAACCATCAGTTGGGGAGTAAGGGAGGGCTCCAATCTTTACAAAGTAAGAGAAAGCTCTATCAAGCCCATAATTTTAGTAGACCCTACAAGTGGGTAGGTGTCACTATAGACAGGAGGAGAGGATGATTGGGCATAACATATTTTGAGGAATGTTGCATCATTCCAAGTGATGCTAGAAAATGGTGAAGGTTCCATAGTGGTTGTCATGCAACACTAGGATGCAACAGGAGCCATAGAAGTAATTAATGATCATATTAAGAAATCATTCAATGTTCCTATTATGTAACTAGTTGATATTTCTAAAGCAAGAGATGTTCAAATGCTAACTGGAACTTCAATGACTCCTACTGAACATGAATATTTTTTGTACAAATTGTTATAGACTTGCTAAGTCATGCAAAATTTGTTTGATATCCCTAGTGATATTACTATAGTATAGTCTAATCTCATCACCATAAAAGGAAAGTTGGTGATGGATGAAACAAGGATGAAACATGCTAAAAATAAAGTGAATACTACAATATGAATTGGCATCTCTCACAATAGAATTGTGAGATCCTACATGATTCATAGCCTCAAACCAGCTTGAGTAGTTTCAAACGAATCAGGTGAGATAGCTGGTTTCCCACAACATAAAGGTTGAGATGGAGAAAGAGAAGGTAATGTGAAATGGCTCAGTAGTGAAAGCACAAAAATATGCACGTGCCAAAGCTCTCACAGCCTTAGAAGAGGAAAATAAGAAGCTTGCTACCAATAACACAAGGTTGATAGATGTGGAAATGTAGAAAAATGTTCTCAAGAAAAGTATTCATCAATTATGAGAAAAAATCATAAGATTCAACCAAGATATAAGCAAATTGGCCTAAGAGAATAGGATCCTATCAATGGAAGAAGTATGCGACATTCGACAAAAATTAACTATTGAGATAAGTGCATGGCACAATGAGGCCAAAAGACATGAATAAATCAAATAACATTTTAGGGACCAAGTGGACATGTACAAATAGATAAATGAGAAAGAAATATAGATGAAAAAATCCAAGATCAATTCCATCATAGCTCAAACTCTATATTGGCAGCTCATCTTAGATAGTTTATCCCACGTCCACTAGGTTGAGGTCAGAATCAAGAACCTAGAGATAGAAGGTCTTATAGAATACATGTGATTAGCAAAACTTTAGTATGCTAACTTGGCCATGTTAATAGTAGGATGGCCTCCAAAAAAGCTTAAGCAATAGGTAGTAGTCATATATGCATTGTACAAGAAGGAGTTTGCTGACCGAAAGAATGCTCTACAAAAATTACATGTTGTAAACTTTGAGCTTGAAATTATGAAGGCTAGCTACCAAGGTCAAAAAGAGGTAGCTGTGAACCTAGCACATTAAATGTTAGACTATCAAAAATTGAGAAATGTGGCTAGGGATTTTGAGGAAGAAAGGCAACAGTTTATGGCATGATACATGAAAGAAAATAAAATGTTCCCATAGTTACCATGCTTGTGGGATGTACCAACTCCATCAAACATTGGTTAATCAACATGGATGGTACATAATCTAAGGATAGAAGAAGAAAAACTTCCAAGTGCTAATGAACCTTTATCAATTCCAAAAGCCTAATGAAAAAGGGAATAAGTCAATGAAAGAGCCTTCACTACCTGGAACATAAAACTACATCATGCTACTTCAAGTGTTTTGTTTTGTTTTGTCATGTTTACTTTGTTATTTTGTAAACACACCAATGCAGCATTCACAAAGTTATCTAAATAGTTAGTCATGTTAAGTCAAATCTACCTCCCAATTTTGTGAGTGACTCAATCCTCATTTTGTTTTAACTCAAGGATGAGTTTCTAGTTAATTGTGGGGTTATGATAAAACCAAAATTTTCACCATTGCTATATCATAACTATGATGTTGTATCAATGACATCATAGCTCATCCTATGTTATTGTTGATGAGATGTCTCAAGATTTGTGTAGCCCTATAAATATCAACACTTAGGTGCATAATCAATAACTTTTTATTCCACCTTTAGCAAGATTCTTATAAGTTTTTTTTTTTGTAGCCTTAGTGATAGTGTGAATGCTTGTAGTGTGGTGTTGAGTAGTTGACTAGTGTTTTTATTTGAGTGAATTGTACTTGGATACAATTTATGATTAGCAATAACGATTGAGATTGCTTCTCATCATTGCAGCATCCACTTGTTTTACATTTGTTTTTCACAATAAGATTGAATGTTACCTTTGGAAAGCCTTCTTTTGCAACATGTTAAATGTATATTTTTTAATTGATTAAGTATGATCCTCAAATTTTTGAGATTAAGCAATGAGGGATTTTATTTTATTTTGTTTTTTAATTTCAACATATGCTCAATTTTATGAGCCTTTTTAATTGGCTACCTAACTTTTAAAATTGTTTTATAATTTTTAATATTACATTGTTATCAAAGTCGTAGCTATTATATTTGGTTACTTTGATTTATGTTAAATTGGTTGTCCTTATGAAATTTGTTAGACTAGGCTTTGTTACTCAATGTAACATTTTGCTTGTTTTGGGAGGTATTATGTCTAGATTATGGAATCTTCCAATGTACTATCATTTATTTTCAGAAATACTATCAAAGTACTAATATATTTTTTTACTTTTCCAACTTACAATTACCCTGAGATATAGTGGTACAATGCAAGCTTCTCTATCTTGTTGAAGGGTAGAAATTCCCAAGTTGGGGAAGTTGCATTATTATTTTCTTTACTTCAAATATTATTTCTATTATTTTAGCATATTTAAATGTTGGTTTGAAGAAAACCCTTAGGTTGAATCCTACTAACCTTCTTGTCCATATATTTATTGAATTAGTCCTGATCCTTTTTGCACATCAAAATACGATCAGTATTGCACATCAAAATATGAACTTTATATGCTTGGATTAACAATGTTTTCCTTATTTAAATTTGAATTCATATTTTGCATAAAAGGCTTAACCTCTTTGTTGAATTAGCTCAATTTTCCAATCTGCATTATCTATAAATGCATGATACAAATGGTTAATAAAAGGTTCATGTAATGGGCTATCATGATTGCTTTCTTTCTTGGTCTACAAGGCCTCCTTAATGTTAGTATATCATCTACTATATTTAGCTACAATGTCAAAATTAGTAGAGGAAGAACCATAGTTTCTGTATACCTATTGAGCATTAGGTAGAATAATGCTTTAGGATCATAGCAAAACCTTGTAACTTAATGATTGATGCCTCTCACACATGGTGAGCTCATTCATCTCCAACTACTGAATGAGCTAGTATGGATAGCTCATTTGATAGATTATTCAAGCTCATCCCACAACTCATAAGGTTGAGTATAGTTGATAGTTTGAGTTAAGTTCCATAGTAGGTAAAACATGAACATGTGTGGACAAGAAAAAGTAGAGGAGATAGGGAAAATTACATAGACAAGAAAAGTAGAGGAGTTGAGAAAATTATGGCATGGATACAATTTCTTAAGTTAAATTTTTTTTGTGACTTATGCTATGACATGACCAAAACTCATGTAGGTTATTCTCCATGTGTGGATTACTAATAAATGAGTTTGAATAGACAAATAATTAAATGATGTAAAAGAGCTTAGGTCAACTCATATGAGTTCTTCATGTGCAAGGTGGCATGAGAGGTGTGTGAATTAACAAATGAATAACTTTGTAATCAATGAAGCAACTTAACTTTAGCTGAAATGCAACAAAAAAACCAAAAAAGAGAGTTGTGGATAAGAAACTAGTGATAGTAAGAAATTTTTACTTTAAGGCTATTAGGACCCTTGGTGGATTCATCATTGGTGGTTTTAGAAAGATAGTTTTTTTTTTTTTTTTGCAATTTCATCATTAGTGATTTTAGTAACATTGCTTTGGAGGATGGAGTATTTCTACAAGTTCATTGCCAAAATGAATTATTTTTTCTGCTTTGCTACCCTGATGGTTTCTCTTGATTTCTTAACCTCATTTTTTCCAACAATTGGTATTAGAGCAAGGTTCAAAGTTCAATACCCTTGATAGATAAATGATATGGTGTTATTAATGCAGGTATTGTTAAACTAGATGGTTTATGCACAAGGTTGTAGAAATGTGAGGTTTCCATAGGTTTTGGCCCTTTTACTATGGAGGTTCCACTAGTTTGTGGATATTATTACTTTTTCAAAAAATTTTAAATTTCTATTGGTTTTCTAGTGATAGATTTTAGAAGCTCAAATTTTAGTACTGATGATGTAATGTCTAGCCTAGTATTAGTGTGTAGATATGTTGCATGATGAATGGTGTTTTTGCATGTATTTGTCACTATTTTTATAAGATAGATTGTTCTTGTGGGGTAGTTGTTGATCTCATGGGATGAATTTCTCATGTTATTTCATGATTTTATACAAGAGAAGTTGTTTGATGCTTTTGTGGATTCATCATTGGTGGTTTTAGAAAGATAGTTTTTTTGAAATTTCATCATTGGTGGTTTTAGCAAGATCGCTTTGTAGGATGGAGTATTTCTGTAGGCTCATTGCCAAGATGAATTGTTTTTATTGCAAGATGAAATTTTTATTGTAGATGCTAGAATGAATAATTTTTTATTGCAAAATGAACTATGTTGCAGATATAACCATGTATCATAAGATGGGGATTTTCTTATGATGGTTCTGCAAATTTAAGCATATGTCATAAGATGGAGATTTTCTTATGATAGTTTGCAATAATAAGTTATGTTTTTTGCAAGTTGTCAGTAGCCACACAGATAGTTTAGTTATGGAAACATATATATTGTAATCTTACTTGCATGTAGCATGAAATTAAATAGTGCACATGTTGAGGAGGAAAGAATTTAGGTCAAGGGAATGCATTCTTAAGTTTGTTTATCATGTTAGCATTGAGAGGCTAATTGTTAGGAATTAACAAAGCCACATGATAGTTTTATTAAATATTAAAATATAAGTGCCAATGTTGTTAATTAGAAAAAGCTAGAATATCCATGAAAGGTGGATTGTTAAATATTGGCAATTATTAAAGATCTTAGGATGACTTTGAAAAGATTCAAGAAAGTTTTAAAAGGTCTAAATCAAATCTCAAGATTAGTTTAGAAAAGATGGAGAAACATTTAGAAAAACCATGAGACATCTATAGATTGATTTAGAGATAGATTTCTTATTATGCAAGTAACCACATGTATTTATTATGATGAAGATTAATAGAATTGTATTGCCTGATCATTTTCCCTAGTTTGGCAAGGGTTTGGAAGTCACTTTATGTTCTGTTTTTTTTTTTTTTTGTTATAATGGCATCATATATGTGGTTGTTTTTTTTTTCTTTGCTACACTGATGGCTTCTCCTGATTTATTAACCTTAATTTTTCCAACACTTTGGATATATTTGATTGGTTTTAGAATTATTGTATTATACCTATCACCTAGGGTTACCAAAGTAAGGCTCATAGCACTAAGCTAATACATCATTATTACAATATTAGATATTAATTGTATTAATGGTAACATGACAACTTGAATAATTCAATTATAAGTACTTTTTAAGATATATAAGCTTACTTAAATTGGTAGCATTTCCATAAGTCCTTGTGAAAGGGTGGACCATTTGGGCTTGCTTCATTAGTTAATGGTATAAATGAAAATATTATGGTAAATGTAAATGATAAGAATATACAACATTGTAAAACATAAATAATATTAAAATTTTAGAGATACACAAACTGCAAAGGTATCATTGAAATGCAAATAAGTATTTGTAGAGTTATAGAATTGTTAACTTAATTAAAATTTAATTTATTATTTGTTATTTACAAAGAAATTAAAAAATTTTAGAAATTATGCCTTCATGGACAAGGGCTTGTTAGGGCATCTTTAGAAGTGATGCGTAGTATAAATAAACAAAAATCTAGCCCTTTATAAAGGTGAATGGTGAAAAAGAACTCATGTAGTTGATTCCATTTTGTTATGACAAGGCTATGATGATGATGATTCCTTTTTGATAATAGGGAGTATCATTTAGAGTGATGGTAAGATGCTCATCTCTCAAGTCAAAGACTTGAGTTCAAGCTTGGATGTGTAGCCATTTGAAGAGGTTGGGCTTTCACTCATTAACCCTCCTAGTAAGATGAGCATTTTCACTTTAGTGATGACTCCTTGATCCTTTTTTCATTCTTGATAATATTAACTTAGAACTACATCTTATTTTAGCTTGAAAAGTCTAGTGCGTAAAAGAAAATCATAAATTCCTAAATCTATGGAAAAAAAATTAAAATGGTATTGAAATGGTAAATCTTAGTGAAACCATGAAAAGATGTTAATTTGTTTGATTTACATGTGCTATTGAAACATGAGATGATCAACAAGAGATGAAAAGTTACTGATGAGTCACAATTTTATTGGCTGCATTGATGAGGCCTTTTCAATGAGGCCTTGTTAATGGATCTGATGAGTGGCGAGGTACCCCTACACTCAACCATATGAATACAAGTGTTTCACACATGATCTGGTCGAACTCTGTAGATAAGCTAGTTGTGGTATCTAGATAGTTACTCGTGGATCCTAGTTCACTGTCTTCCCACCTGGACTAGTATTACCTTTTTCACATATGGTTTAGTCTAGAGTGAGGTGTATGATGTGTTCCTATGCTATTGCTACTCCTAGGCTTATGGAAAATAATATCTACTAAACTAGGAGAGAGAGGGAGGGAGAGAGAGTCTAAGCTAGCCTAAGTGTGATGAGCATCTGTTCCTTAAGCATCCGTACACATCTTGGACCTTGTGCACGACTACCACTGGGATTACCAAGTGCATGGCCTAAGTACGCTACTAGGTTACCAAGTAGTCACACTTGAATGCTCGTGATTAAGTCGTACTCATTCTGCATTACTAGGAGATAAGGGTGAAGAGATATTAACTAAGAAAGTAGTAAATAAAAATTAAATAAATAATTAAGCTAAGTGGATGCTACAATGATGAAGTAATCTCAATCTTTATTATTGATCATGTGCGTGTCCAAGTACATCACACTCGAATAAGGATGCCATACAATTACAATCACCACACTCTAGGCATACACTAGGAGAAAAGGATTGAGAGGAAAATTGATGTACTAAGAACTTATTGAAAACTTTAACTTAATAACTCTAAAAACTGCCTACTAGATTTGTCTACCTCTTATTTATAGATGAGGAGACATGTTGCGATCATGTCTAGGCTACGATATCATGTACATGATATCGCGTACATGATATCACATCCGTGATATCATAGCCAACAAAATGATAATTCATCATACCCCCACAACTGAATGAAAACTCGTCCTCGAGTTACAATGAGAACAAGCTCCATTGATTACACAGTGGATAGGTATGGGATTATTAATTGGTGAGAATGGGTTCATGTCGCAGTGTGGAATTAGAACAAAATTGAGACACAACACAAAGAATGCAAAAGAAAATCCTATAGCTACAAAATTGATGGAACTCATGTAGTTCTTGGTGGTGGTGGCTCCTCCATGGGGTGCCTTTCCCTTGTCTTGTGCTCTAGGTCTTGGGACTTGATGGAATTGAAGTATGGCCTGGAGTCTCTCCTCTTCAGTTTGAGGATCTTGTGTCGTCCATGCTAATGTTCCAATGTTTGATGGAGTCGGAACCTCCCATGGGCAGGGTACTTGCAGAAACATTTTATTTGCCTTAACATACCAGGCCATAAACACCCACCATTCCTACCTGGTGGAAAAATGCATATGTGTCCAATATGGCCTGGTGGAAAAATGCATATGTGTCCAATATGGCCTGCCAGTTAGTGTGTTGAGCACTGATAGCATTGATGTGGGCCTTGGCCATATGGATCTCCTTCTTAATGATCTATTTATACATCCCCACTTGGTCCCATAAGTTCTCCTTTATCTTTTCATGCTTTTTAGCCTCATTCTGTCACGTGCTTATTTCAATAGCCATCTTATGATGAATGACACGTACCTCCTCCATCGAGAGGGTTTGATTTTTCCTAGCTAAATGATTCATGTCCTAATTGACTCGGATGAGTTGTTCTTGCAACTGTTAAAAATGTTCTTTGAGAAAATTCTTTTGCTTCTCCAAAAAGGTCAACCGAAGGTTGTCAGCAACCAGCTACTTATTTTCCTCTTGTAAGGCCTTGAGTGCCTTGGTATGTGCATAAGGTTGTGCTTGTGCTGCAAAGGCATCCCAAATAGCCTTCTCTTTTTCTTCTCCCACCTTCTTATTCTCAGTCAATAGTTTGGTCAGTTGCTCAGTTTTGAAAGTGTCAAGTTGGTCTGCAGGAACAAATTACAAAGGATCCTGCTGTGTTGCTTGTAGGGCCATGAGCCTTTCTTGCAATTTTTGCACCTCTGCTTCAGCATGCTTGGCACTCATCTCTGTCAAGACCAACTTCCCCATGAGGTTTGATTGAATTATCGTAACATCCTGAGGGATGTCAAATATAGATGTCATTACCTGTCCTATTTTTAGCAATCAATCAAGTACATCCTTATGTTTTGCAAGAGTCATTGAGGTTTCGACCAGAGTTTGAGCATCCCGTGCTCCTATAAGGTTTGCCAGTGGCACAAAAAGTACATTGAATGATTCCTTAATGTGGTCTGAGACCACTTCTATGGCTCCTGCTGCATCCTAGTACTACATGACCACCACTATGGCCCCTTCACCAGTTTCTAATTGCACTTGAAAAGATGCAATGTTCCCTGAGATCTGTTGTGACCAAGTGCTCTCCCCTCCTCCTGTATGGATGAACACTTCACCCCTTTCGTGATCCAAAGAAACTATGGGTTGTATGGCATTGTTGATGATGCAGAAGAGATTTTCATCATCACGACTTCCCCAATTGTCTGTCTAAGTGATTTTCATCGACAATCTATAATCTTGCGAAGATGCTGGAGGTTCATCTTGCTAGCCCGTGCTAGGCCCTGCTTCTTGTTGTTGGCTAGGTCCTATGCTTGGAAGTTGGCTGGGTCCTACAAGTTGAGTTGTAGTTGGCCCTGCCATTTCTTCCTTTTCTTGTTCTGGCCCCAGCGTCTCACCAGTGATTTTCCTTGCAGCTAGTGGCTTTAGTAGTTCATCATACAAAGCATTTTGGGATTTTTGGAGGACATCATTAGTGTATCCTCTAATACCAACATGTCTACAAAACTTCCTAATAAGAAAAGGGAAGGGCAACGTAAGCTTCCATGTCTTTCATTCCTCAAACCGCCTCAAGATCTTCGTAAAATATAGATGAGGTAGGTTAGCATTAACCTTTCCCATCAACACTGTACATCCTATAGCGGCATATGTTGAAATTATTTTTAAGCCCTTTGTGGGGAAGAGGTGATAAGTTCCCATTTTGAAGTAAATCCTTTCTTCCATCATCAACTCCCCAAACGTCTTATCTTCCTTGTCATATGACCTTTCCAAACAAACTCATTGTGCATCAGGGTTTGAATGGGTAGAAAACTAAGCAATCTTTGGCCCTATATTTGGAAAGTTTAATACTTTTGACATGGCCTAAATAGAGAAATCGACTGTCACACCACAAATGTTAACCATGGTGCCCTGTTCTTTGTTGTGCCAAAATTGGTATGTTTCCCCTAAGTACTAGGCACCACTTTCAGAGAGGATAGGCCATAATGGGGATCCTTTGAGGTGATCCCTAACGGTCTCTAGAGAAAATTATGCAAAAGATTCAAAATTTAATTCCACAATCACCACAGTGAATATGGACCTTTCATGGATATCCTGAACACAATCTTGGGGAAAAATGAGATGTTTTTCCTGTTCAAGCGCTGCAACAGCTCTTCCTTCTACCTACCTTGATTTTATAGTAGCAGGGTCCTCCTATTGAATGCTAAATGATTGTTCCTCCTGCTCTACATGCTATCTGGTAGGAACTTATCCTTCACCTCTCCTAGGTTGTTTGCTCCCACCTTGAGTAGGACCTTCCTATTGTTCGTGTTTCGAGGCCATCTACAATCACACAGGGCTAATCGTTAGTAAGGTTGTTTCTGAAGTTAGGTTATACCTTACTACTTGCCTTAATGGAATTGTTTTTATCTCCATGTGACGTTAATTACATGTCCTCGAAAGATTATAATATTGAGTCCTTTTGCTTAGGTGGTTTTCAAATCTATTTTTCTAGTGTAACTAAGGGGATAAAATTATTTTTGGCACATTTATCCTTAATGTTGCAACTAATTACCCTTGATAATTTCCTTTGGATGATGAAAAATTCCAAAAATTTATGCGCTATTCAGTGTGTGTCCCTCCCCCACGACTAAGCTAAACACTCTAAGTTCAAGTAGGTTCAGACAGAATGAAAATCTGAGGACCAGCAAGCAAGATATAGGTATGAAAGTAAGGGACGCACAATTGTAAGTCGTAGAGAGAAATTTGAAAAACTCCCCTATGTGAATAGTTGAAAATGACGGCAAGTGGTGCGGGGGAGTCACGTATATATAGGTTTTTGTGACGTGATATTGCATACGTGATATTGTGGCCTATTGATGTTAAGGCACTAGGGAATATACCAAATTTTGAAGATTTTTCTGAAATGAATGATGGAAACTAAGGACACATGGACAAGTGTTAAAGGGTTCCAGAGTAATTTAACTAGTTCTGAAGGCACGAATAATTATGTGTCAGTGGAATTGATCAATAAGGGCCTTAGGTGGTAAGGGAGAGATAAAGGCCATGTGATGGTTCATAGGAACATTGGAATTTGGAGGGATAGTAATAAGGGAAAGAATATCATTGAAAATATGCTGAGGGTAATAGATGGTGTGTGAAAGATGTTTTATGAGTGAAAATTACAAAAATTACACAAGTGGGTCCTCCCCAAATTAGGTTCCAACCTATAATGCCCTTGCGTAACCATACTTAAAAGTTTCCGTGGGCACTCGAAGGGTTAAATGTAATCCACACTGGTTCCAAAAAACACACACATGTAAGTATCACCAGAATGAGGTCAAAATTCTATGCTACACAAGACATGAGTTACAATTACATGAATAGCAAGGTGAGACAGGGTATAGAAGGGATTGTAGAGATTGGGACATGAAGAACTAACCTAGGGCACAATGAATCCTGCGTGTAAAGCGTGATTAATGTGTCATTATCCCATCATTTCAAGATCAGGACCAAGTCCATTCTTCTGATCAATGACACCGCATTGTTTCATCCCATGATGAGCGACTATGAGAGTACCATAATAACAAGGCGTATGATCACTTGGCATTTTGTTCACGGGAGGAGTGATTTTTGCTTTGTGGCACTTTCTTTGTTTTTGTTATTTTTTTTCCCGATTGCTAAATCCAGAGAAGCTGCCAACCTTTAGGCATGGGTGCATGTCTTTCTAGTGGGACCCCCAAGAATAGCACTGGATTTTTAAGTGCCTTTTGATTACTCTTACTCCCATTTTGTGTTAGATATACAAGAATCTTAGCACAACCATGTTGCGTGATAACTCTCACGGACATTACCAAAGAGAATCCACAAGTCCCCTTGATGTCACACCCTAATCATTTCCTCTTGGTCCATCCTTCTTCATTCTGGGTACAATGAACAAAAAATTAATTTTAAGTTTTAAGAAGGTAAATAATATCACTATATCCTTGAACAGAACATCTTATTTGTAGAATGGATGAGTGGGTGTAATGGGCTCACTGTCCAAATAATTGATCGCTTGAGACTTGAAAACATGGAACACACCTCAACCAATGAGCCGCATGAGTGTCTTATTCGTAGATGAGATTACTTATAAAACTATAAATAGATAAAAAGACAAAAAGATAAAAAGACAAAAAATTAAAATAAGAAATTGAAAAGTGAAAAACTAGAAGATAAAAAATTGTAAGAATTAAAGAAAATGAAAAATATTTATTAATCCTACTTTTTATTAGAATGGGGGATATCCCCCATAACTAAATGGTTGAGCATGAAAAGGATTAATAGTTGAAAGATGAGGATCCTTGCATGTTGGAAGTATCGAGACTTGGTCATACTTACCCCATTGGGGTTCACAAACCTGATTGTAGTAAGCATAGTGGTGCAATTTATAAGATGTGGCTCCCAGGTAAAGAGTTGACCCACTATGATACTTAAGACCATAAGATGGTATGCAAGGATCGGGATGTCACCCTTCATGGCTATATTCATTGGGCTGTATGGTTGTTGGAGTGTTAATTGGTGGCCCTGATAAAGTGACATGAGGCACTGGGTTTGAGGAGAAGGATGCACCATAGTGTTGGACTTGTGCTGAGTTGGAGAATGTAGTGGAACTGTGTTGTCCCTGTGCTGACCGAAATCGTCGGCGCGAGGCTGGAGCGTGACGGGCACCGAAGGGGATGCGGACGAGCACAGTTAACCCTGCCTCCGCTTGAGGGCGAGCTGGAGAGGACGAAGGCAGAGTGCCTCGGATGGTCCGCACGCGGATCAAATGAGGACTTCCCCGAGCGCCGCCGAAGCGTTATACGCTGGGTTATGCGTAAACAAGGCGTAAGCAACGGATCAGGCGCACACGGCGTAAACGGCGTGAACAGAAATGACTATGAAGCGGGCGTGTGAGTATGAGAGCGTAAACTGAAACATACGTAGCGCGAGCGTACGAGCGTAGCAGCGTAAACAGCGAAGTGTACAGGGCGTGAGCGTGCAGGCGTGATAGCGTAAACGGTGAACGGGTGCGGAGCGTAAAATGACGTGAACAGTGGGCGAAATTAACATAAAACTGTAAGAAGAAATTGCTGTAAATGCAAGCAATAAATTATGGAGTTAAAATTTCGTGCACCGGTCTAACGCAGTTGTGTGGGAGACACAAGGCGGACGTAAAGCCCCGGTGGACGGAGGGAAGGTAGCCGGCGGACACAGTGGGCGAGGCGCAGACTGTTTTCGGC
>MNCI01005876.1:2037-59206 GCA_015680685.1 Gnetum montanum
AAAATACCAAAAAAATCACATACCTCAGACTTGCTTAACCATACACCGTGACACTTACAAGCAAGCCTGGGAAGACAACGAACGATTAACCCCAAGTGTTTCTTGTGGTGTTAAGGCATTTAGTCTGCGGAGTTCGACCGGATCGCGTGTGCACGCTCGTATTCGTATGGTTGAGTGTAGGGGTACCTCGCTACTCATCACTCATCCTCACTTAAATCCTTCCCTCTACTTATTTATTGTATATTATTTACATTATCCTATTAGTCAAGAGCAATATCTCTTATTGAGGAAGGATGACCCTCTGAATTTTTTTTTATTAATCTAAAAAGATACATCATCAAGTGTTACAACATTAGAGATATTACACTTAATATATTTGTGAAACTCTCTAAATATAATATCATGACTATAAATAACCCTTTTAGTCTCTAGGTTGTACAACTTATAACCTTTTACACCGTGACCATAACTAAGAAAAATACATTTTACAAACTTATAATCTAATTTGATTTATTAGTTTTTAGAATATGAACATAAGATTCACACCCAAAAACTCAAAGATAATTCAAATTAATAAGCTTACTGCTCCATATTTCTTCTAGAATCTTTTCATTAATTGCAAAGGATGTAGACATGTTGATGAGATAGCAGGCAATCATTGCAACTTTAACTTAGAAATATTTTCCAAAACTAGCTTCACTTAACATGCATTTGATTCTTTCTAGCAATGTTCTGTTAACACATTCAGTTATTTCATTTTTTTAAGGAGTTCCTGGAATAGTCTTTTGCTTGTATATGCCATGTTCTTTACAAAAAGCATAGGAGCAAAATTCACCACCATTATCTATTCTAAGAACCTTGATTTTCTTTCCTAAATAATTTTCAACAAGAGCTTTGAACTCTTTAAATTTTTCAAATACTTCAGACTTATGTTTCATTAAATAGATCTAAGCTTTCCTTGAACAATCATCAATGAATGAAACATAATATGTAGCACCACCAAGTGAGGATATTTGCAAGTCTTTAACTGGTTTACATACATCATTGTGTATTAACTCTAACACTTGATTAAGTTTAGCATTACTTCTTGGAAGTCTTGAATGTGTTTGTTTACCAAGTAGGCAATGATGACAAAAATTTAGAGATTCTTATATGAGGTTAATTTTACCTTTTTTATGTAGTTCCTTTAATCATTTTTCACTTAAATACCCCAATCTTCTATGTCAAAGATTAATGTTTGACTACAAGTCAGTAACAACTATCATGTTGGATTTGTGTTGCAATGTTCTTACTTCTAGCTCGTATAGTCTTTCCACCTTTACACTAGTGGCTAGAGGTAAAGACCTTTACAAGACTTTGCATTTTCTTACACCGAATATGATAGCTAGACCTACAAAATCTAACTCACTCATAGACAAGAGACTCATTGTGAGTTTAGGTACATGGTGGACATGAGATATAGTTTTAATGGTTCCATCCTTAAATTGGGTTTTAACTTTACCATACCCAACAACATCATAAAGATCATCATCACCTAGTTTGATCACACCAAGATTACAAACAAAGTATTTACAAAACCATTCAAGGTATGGGGTATAATGATAGGAAGCACCATAATCAATATACTAAGAAACTCTCTCAATGTCATCAACTAAAGACATTATATACAAATCTCCCTCTCGATGAGAAGGAAGAATTTCCTTTTTATTATTATTATTTGCATATGCTTTTCCTTTCTTTGGTGCTTTAAATTCTTTTTTAAGATGACCAATCTTTCCACAATTTTAATATCTTGGTTTTGTTGAATTTTTCTAGGATTTAGGAGGTCTAAACTATGGGCTTTTATTCAACTTTAAGTTGGAATTCTTGGCAAGGAAAATATCACTTTGGACAGGGGAGCCCTTTTAATTCTCCTTTCTTCATGGAGGAGTTGGGGTACAATATTATCAAAATTAAGAGTTGACATAGAATTAGTCATTGACATTACAAAAGTATTCCAGGACTTACGAAGAGATTCTAAAATATATATACAATGATCTTCCTCTTTCATTTTATCTTCATGATATGTTGAAGATACTTGGGTGATTAGTAATTAACATACCTTCAAACATCTTAAGTATGTGTAAATTCCTCCTATGAAACAATATGTTAGCAATAGATTTTGTTTGGTACAAATCTCTTAATTTGTCCTACAAGTCTTTGGTTGTTATAACTCTAGAAATATTGAGTTGCACTGAATGAGAGTGACACAAATGAAGTTTGCTTCATGTCTTTCTATCCAAGGCTTATAAGTCTAAGTGTGTGATAGTATCCGAGTTCTTAGCTAACAAAAGGATCCTCCATGTACATTTTTTAAACTTCATAATCATTGTCATAGAATTTCTCAATTTTGATTTTTGCCAAGGTTGCCATACTGAAAATTAGAAAATCACTAAAAAAAAAGGAAAAGAAAAACCATCACAAAAGAACCTAGCCCCAATACCAATTGTGATTTTTTGATAGTTCATGGCAATAGTAAAAAATAAATTGATAGAAAACATAAAAATATATCTTGGGAAAAATAAGAAAAACTAGCAAGAAACAAGCTCATGGATCTTATTTCAGCCCAAAGAGAATGGGAAAGAAGATAGCACATGGATGAAAGCCTAAGAGTATTGTTAACTGGATATAAACTAGACATTAACAACAATAAAATGACTAGAGATAAACAATAGTTTCCATTGACTTTATTATAAATATCTGCAATTAAATATTCAACACTACAATATATTGCAACATAACTATTGTAACAATAGAATTACAAAAAGACACTATAACTAATAAGGTAACAATATATGAGCTTATGTGAACGGTAGTTCACTTCATAAAAGGGGATATAACATTCAAAATATTTTGCACCACAAGATTTAGTACCAAACTTGGAATTAGTTAATTCAATGCACAAGAAATAAAATTCGATGGAAATATGTATGGAAATAAGAATCCATGAAAATTCAAAATATCTTGAACCAAACTTAGAATTAGTTATCCTTCTTATCATGCAATCATGGCGATGTGATCAAAATTGTTATAGAATTTAGTAAAATGACAACTTAGATAATTTTTAATACAACATATGAACTAAATTCAAACTTCGTCTTTGCAAGATTCGCCCCAGCAAGTTATATATGTATATATATTAAATATATAACTAAACTAGTTGTAAAAGATTTTACTTTTCAATTTTATAAGCATATTTTATACGTGTATCCTTATAACTGCTACTCATCATACGTGGAGTCAACGTTGCCGTAGATAAGCTCAGACAGTTGTCCGCTCGAACCACGCCGCAAAGATCACTGTATTCCTCAACGCCCCGTGCAAGTTGAGGATCTTGCCAAAGTTCTACGAACAAGCACCGCCGCTGGCGATACAAAAACAACCAAGCGAAAGAGACGACGATGACGGATGGAGGAGTTGCTAAATCCCAATGCAAATATCCACCCATAAACGAGCATACATACATACATACAGACAGTTGACGCCTTTTAAAAATTTGTCAAAAAGATGTTTGCAACTAGCACTCCTTTCCAATCCAACGGCCTGCAAAAAAACAAGCCACCAAACAAAACATAACATCAACAAACGGGCACATGCACGGACACACAGCCAGCAACGCAAACGACCCCTTCCACTTGTACGTGTATTGGCACGATGTATGAGTCTGTGTATGTTATGTAATTTCATTACTTCTTGTGCAACCACAGCCGAAGCTTCCCAGGGGTCCGCACCTGGTCCTTCAACTCAAATTCAAATAAAATAAAACAGATGGCGTTAGCGTAAGTAGAAAAGGCAGGCGTTAAATGTGCGTTGGACAATTGACATGACTCTTGCGTAACTCCAACTTTAATGTTAACCACTCCTAAGAATAGAATGCTAAAAGAGAGGACCGTGGCGGTCCGCGGTTGAAAATTGACGGTCCGCGTAACCGTCAAAGTAAGATTACTGTACCGTCATTTTTCACGGCTGCCTTTCAAACTTGATTTTATAATGTTGTGTTTTAAGAAAGTACCCCAAGAAAACACGATTTGAAATAGAAACATTGGCAAGAAAATTACTAATTTTAAAATTTGAAAGAAAATTCAAACACTTTCTAAAATTAGTTTTTCTCACGCTTTGGGAAACTAAAGTTGTAAACATATCCAAGGCTTTAAAAAAGGAACAAAACATTTAAAAAGTTTATACATTCAGAAAAATAATCAGTAAATATTCTGAATCACTAAAAATTATTTAAAAATAACAACAAAACATTCAAAAACGTTAAACATTTAAAAAACTAAAAATGTAAACATCCCAAATAAAGAAAAAATCATTTCAAAATAGTATCAACAAAGCAAAACCATGAAACTTACCTTACTTTACTTTGCTAGCCTACGAGCACGGGTCTTAGCCTAGTAACTACAAGTGAACCCCAAGTTAAAAGCAGCACTGGACAGTATATCTCTATTTCATTTATTTCGAATTCCAGCAAAGAACAAAGTACAGATAAGAGGCAACTCCGAACAAGCCGGAAGAATCCAGATATCCGAAAAAATTGCACTTATTTTGACGATAAAATTTTCGAAAAGACAGTCGTCGTACGGGCGTGAATTTTCAACCCGGCTGGGTAGGTGAGATTAGGAAAAAGATTTTCAGAAGTCGGTCAGAAGCAGAAGTCATGGAATGTGGTCCATCGGAAATGTGCTGGGACAAATGGATATTGCGTGACTGATGTCTGGCGGCCTGCCTGACCATGCCGCTGAGCACATCTGTCTACTTGTCAACCATGCCCTCCTGACAGTTGCCCATGCTCTATCAATAACGAAAATACACGTGGCATGTATACCATAAAGTCAAGCCCCAATTGTGGTGTGTGTTTGTGGCTTGTATGCCATGCTGTGGCGTCGTGTCTATCTCAACCCTTGACTTATCTTCGCGGTTTCCATGCCTTCGTGGAAGCGTGAACAGCACGTCTCTCTCTCTCTCCGCAGTCCAAACAACTGAACATGGACACGCTACAAGGGCCTCCTTAAGTCAAAATAAATTCATAAATAATAATGCTTTCTTTGCCAAAGCGTCGAAACCTCTGTCGTTCAAACTAGATTTAGTATAACATGTTGAAAAGTCACCGGGATTAGGAAGAGAAGATAAACTTCTTTAGTATGTTTTCAATGCTATATGTTGATGCACATAGCATGAGTATGGGGTGTAGGACCTGAAAAGAAGTTCTATTGATATTAATAGTGTATCAGTTACAAAAACTTGAACAAGTCATAGGGTTAAGGGGAAGGGGGAAGCTGAGAGCACATAGCATGAGTATGCATGTACCTGGATAGAAATTGCAAGCATCTGAGTATGCATGTACCTGGATAGAAATTGCAAAAAATTTTAACCGTTTCCTTTGCAAACAAATATTTTAAAATCATTTTAGCTTCAAATGTTGAAAAAATGTATAAACTTGTAATCTTTATTTTATCATCTCAAATATGTACCATTATTCTAATCATCTTAGCTATGACCGAATTTATCTTTTATATTATTTAAACATGTGTTCCTAGGTTAGCCCAGTAGGAGTGGGACCTAGGGACACATAAGCTTGATAGATGATGGCCATCATATCTGCATGAGCTATCAGCATAACATTAAAAATATGCTAAGGAAGTTTTCATGCTCATCTAGGGCATTAATTAATTTCTTCGAACACACATCAAAGTACTAACAACATTTATAGCTTTCCTTGCAATACTTGGAAAAAGAAAGCATAATACTTTGATATAACCTCTTTATATCCCATGTATATTTAGTTAAATTTTTAATTTCTGCTACTTTTATCTTGTTGTTACTTGCAACACACTTGTACCCATGGTCAAAATTATAATTTTGATCTAGAGTATCTTAATCTTTATAAGAAATTTAAACTTTTTTTCTTTGGCATGAAATTCAAACTCATTAGATTTGCATTAACAATGAAGTGTTAGCCTAGTGGTATGGGTTTTGGCCTACTAACCCCAGGTTTGATTCTCCTAGGTAGCAATAAGTTATAAACTTCTATAAATCTTGGGGTGTACCTATGTTTCACTTCATTCAAATTCCAACACCCCCCCACTTATTAGATTTACATGTCTATCAAAACTGAACTTGTAACTTGGAATCCAAAACATTTTTTAGGTAGCATTAAGTTATAAACTCTTATAAATTTTGGGGTGTACCTATGTTTCACTTCGTTCAAGCTCCAACACTCCCACGTATTAGATTTATATGTCCGGTAAAATTGAGTTTGTAAGTTAGAACCAAAACATTAATTTAAAAATTTACAGCTGAGAATCAAACCCTACAACTCAAAATGTTCAAGTCATACTATTAAGCTATCACCTATACGGTTCTAAGAAGTACCGTACACCAATCCGGAAAAACAGCAATAAGCCTAAGCTTTTGTCGAAATTAGGCATGGAGGTGTACGAGACGTTAAAGTTCAGTTAAGCCAATCTAAAACAACCGTGTACAAATTGTACGTATCTCCTGCACGGTTAAGAAACGCGGAAAGCCATCCTACTCGGACAGTCAGGGGTGCGACTTCCAACGTCCTATATTCTGGTTTTAAAAGCCTCACGTATTTTTATTTTTATTTTTATTTATCTAAAAATAGAGAAACTGGGTGATAAGACGAAGGGATTGTAACAAACAAAGAGCAAACCACGTCACAGTGCGCGGAAGAAGAGGAGAAGGCGATCAAGCTGCTGCCGTGGTAGTGCGCTGGACCTATACATCGGCGTACGATTTTGCGAGCGCACGCTGGTTATGGGAAATTGCAGAAATTTAATGTGTTGCGTGGCGCGCGGTCGCTACGCGCTTTGAACCGCAATTGGCTGGACCAGTGCACCTCCCTCCGCAGTCGCAGCCCTACTTTAGGCGGACTGGAGCGTGCTTTTATTGACGCCAGATTTCGGTTCTCTCGCCGCTGATTCTTCTTACTCTTATTGTTATTGCATCTCGTGCTCTCCTCGCATTTCTTGCGCTTGTGGATTTGCTCCTCCTCCTTAGTGCTTGTCTGCCTGCTTTTCGCTCGCCTGGATCGATACCCTGCGATTCGGCTTCAGCCATCTGTCTTTTGTGGACGTTCTCCGATTGTTGTTGTTGTTGTTGTGTACGCCAGGGGCACGGCAGAGACAAATTTGAGGAGAGAAATCATCATATTCATATTCGTAGTATGGTACAGTGACCGCGACCGATCGCTGCTGGAGTGGAAGTATATTGGATTGTTGTTTGTTGTGCAGACGTGAAGCTGAGGTTGTTGTTGTTGCTTTGTTGATTGGAGAATATGCTGAGATCGTGCTTTCGACCGCTTGAAAGGGCGGTTCTGGCCGGGCGAGGGATGGTGGAGCGAGGGGACGCGCTGCTGTGGCACAAAGACCTGAAGCCGCATGACTTGTCGATTGCGGCAGTGCAAGCCAATGCGCGCCTCGAGGACCAGGGGGAGGTTTTTACCAGCCACTTCGGCACCTACATTGGCGTCTACGACGGCCATGGCGGCCCCGAGGCCTCTCGCTTCCTTAAGTCACACCTCGTCGACAAACTGGAAAGTGAGTCCCTGTGCTCTCCCTTTTATCTCACTTAGGGTTTGTACGAGCTTTTTCACATCGTATTCTTCCCGATCTGCCTTTTTCGCTGCGTTATGGTTCCGTTTGTCCTTTAGTTTCAGCTGTTTTGCTTTTCTCCTCTGAGGATTTTGATCCTCAAATGATCGTATTACAATTTCGGTTGAGATTTCTTTTTGAATGATTTTATCTTTCCTTCCTTCAGTATCCGGGTTGTTGTTTGTATTTGAATGTAAGATTGTATTTGATTTCATCGTTCTTGTTCCCTTTCTTTCAATTCAATCGATAATGTAAAATTTTTAAAAGATTTTTATGCATATGTGATTGTCCTGCATCGAATTTTCTTTAAACGTTTTGAATTCCGAACTATTATTTCCTTTTTGCTGCTAAAGGTTATAAAGTCTTTATGTTGGTATGTTGATGCAGTCAAATATTGCAATCTTGTATGAAAGACAGTTTGATGCGTTATCATCGATTTGGCAAATAATGAGCTTTCTTGTAACGTGTACTCTGGCATGTGTAGTAACAAAAGCTAGAGTGCTTTATGATCTTTTATGTTTCTTCATTGATTCCTTCTAAAACTTTTTTCTGTTTTTTGCCTTTTAAATAGGCCAAAATTTGCCCATTTTTAACGTTGTTTTGGTCTATAGGGTTTTTTCTTCCATTGAACGTCTAAATACTGATTAGATTGTAGATTGTACTTGTTCTGTCTTCGTGCCAGCTGATAAATTTGCATCTTAATTGATATAAAATTCACATCTCGATATTTTTTGCATGGAGTATCATTGTTCATTTCTTTCCAGTGAAATCTTTCGTAGTTTGGATCCAAGTTTTTTCCGTATTTTGCACCTGAAATTCTAAACCTCTGTTGTGGTTTAGGTTACTTATGGTCAGTTTTGATCGCATTTTAGAGAAAAATCCGAATTCCATTTTTTGATAAATTTTACATGGCCAGAAATTGTATTATGGTAACTTTTTTTAATTGTGCATTCCATTGACTGAGGGCATGGTTTTTATTATTTTTAGGATTTGCCTCAGAGCAAGGAGGAATTTCGGCAGATGTTATCAAGAAGGCAGTCAATGCAATTGAAGAAGAGTTCTGCCATCTTGTCAAGACCAGCTGGCCTGAAAAGCCGAATATTATTTCCGTTGGTTCTTGTTGTCTTATTGGGGCTATTTCCAAAAATACGTTATATGTTGCAAATATTGGGGATTCAAGAGCTGTTTTAGGAAGTTTATGCCCAAGACAGAAGTCGGTTCAAGCAGAGAGGCTGTCTGCTGAGCATAATGTTGCTTTGGAAGAGGTCCGGAAAGAGTTGAAGGAACTCCACCCAGATGATTCTCACATAGTTGTGTGTAGACAAGGGGTCTGGCGTCTCAAGGGGATAATACAGGTAAAACAAATTTGTATCCAAGTCTAACTAAATGGGAAAATGAGTCTTCTGATTGGCTTGCTTCGAATTTGCAGGTTTAATGGGTGGTGTGCTTCATTTGCTTGCACATTACCAAACAGGTATTGCCATCTGTTTGGTTGTTTACATCACCTTGCCATGTCTTAATCAATTCTTAAAAGCTTCAGAACCGTCCAATTCTTGCCACTCCCTAGTTATTGTAGGGGTTCTATAATTTAATGCTACTGGCACAAGTCAGTATAAAATTCAGTTATCACATCCTATCATTCAAAAGTGCCTTTTTTGTGTCCAACTTTATTTCGACTCTTTTTGTTCTTTGCTTCCTAGCACAAACATGAGATATAAGACAATTTTAAATTTTGAACTTCTGGATTTCATCTCATTTATTGCTTGCCTCTTTTGGTATATCTGGTAAATATTTGCTCTATATGGAAGCCGGGTACAATTTGTATTTTTCTGCAATATTTTAGTTGATTAAAAATGCGCTATTATTCATCCTTCAATTGAAATGTTAAATTTACCATGATATATCTTCATATTAATTTTCTTGGATGAATTGGATGAATTAGTGGTTTTAGAGATATCTTTTTTTTGTGGGATCCCATTTTCTATGTTTGAAAGTTTCTGGTTAAAGTGAGTCAGCTTTGCTTGCACGCCTTTTTAAATAATGAGAATGAATCACGGTTTTTACATATGATACCTGCTAAAGGAGGGGTTCTTATAACACTAGAAATATCTGATGACTTTCAAATCCAGTTTACTTGCTCATGTTTTTTCAAGTTTGTTCTATGAATTTCATAAGTTGGCATTAAGAATTCAATCAAATCTAGTACATTTTTTGTATGGGTTGGAAGTCTCAATTCTTTTAATAAGTCTCATCCCACTATGAATTTGTGTATTTCTTTTGTCGTCAAAAAGAAGAGCCAAATTACAAAGAGAGTTACAAAAGTTGCAAAAAATTCCGTCATAGATTCCTTGTTTTTGAAGTTTTGTGTGGATCCGATAGTTTCTTTATTCAGTTCTTCAATTTTTACGAGTTTCTTTATTCAGTTCTTCAATTTTTACGATGTGGACAGGTTTCTAGGTCAATAGGTGATATTTACTTGAAGAAACCAGAATTCAACAAGGACCCTCTTTATTCTCAGTATGGCTATCCAGTTCCTATACAGAAGCCTGTTATGACTGCAGAACCATCTATACATGTGAGGGAGCTTAGACCTCAGGACAGATTTCTTATATTTGCATCGGATGGCTTATGGGAGCAACTTTCAGATGATCAGGCAGTTGACATTGTGCACAATAATCCACGAACGGTATTGTTTCAATGCAGCTTTTACTTTCGTGGATACTTAAATGGTTCTCAAACAATTATACCTATTTGTTCTATTGGTTTTTAAAAAGTGTGTATTTATATATATTATTTTGGCAGGGTATCGCAAAAAGGTTGGTTAGAGCTGCTCTGGAACGTGCAGCAAGGAAGCGGGAAATGAGATATTCAGACCTCAGAAAGATTGAGAAAGGCATTCGACGCCATTTCCATGATGACATTACAGTAATTGTGATTTACTTGGACCATCATCCAAAATTATCTGGGAAGAATAACCGTGGTTTGAATTGCATTTCTGTTCCTGTGGACATATATTCCTCAGAGCTGAGGGTGGATGAAACTGCGTAAGATGTTTTGGAAGCTGGATCATCTTGTGTTGGGCTTGAAGAAACCTTTATGTTTTTGTTTTTATTCTCAAACACAGTAATTATTTTGTAAATGTTTAAGCATTCTGTGTACAGCACAGCTAGTTTTAATGTAAATATCACTGTATATCAGGTGAAGAAATGCTTGAACATGAAGAGGTTATTGTCTCTACAATTACGGATTTTCAGTACTCTGGATTTTTTCACTAGAACATTTGAGTTTTAGAAAGCTGATGCCCTATGGCATTGGCTCGGCAAATAGTAGTAGATATGGTTTTGCGGAGCAATTTTGATTTTTTTTGGATATGGATAATGAGCTTGAAATTTGAATGGTGAAAGATAAGCTTGAAATTTGCGTAGCGTAGGATTTCAGTGATTATGCTTGAATCATTCTGGAATTGATGAAATGTCAATTGATTACGTACATTGGGATCATGAATAGTGACGTTATGAAATTTCTTTCCTGCCAGTTTTAGTATTGTTAATTATGCTCAGTTAATAGTATTGTTAGCCCATCAGTGTTTGCTAAAGTTTAATTTGCTATAGGAAAGAAACACTCTTACTTTAATACTTTATTACATTCATTGTATGGTTACTTCTCCATTTGAGATGCCGAGAATTTGGAAAGAAGAATGGAAATATAAAGTATGATAGTGGAAATGTACAAAAATATTCACTGTTAACAAGCAAACGTACAACTAGGATGTATTTGGAATCTATGCCTAGTGTACAGGGAAAATTTGCTGTACTAGATACGCTGCTCCACTGATTCTACTAATACTCCTCAGGTTGAAGACAGTCCTTACTGAAGGCGTCCTTTGATGGATGACATGTAGATATGTAGGCTGTTTGAATGATTTGGGATTGTATTTTTTCATGAATCAGAATGCAATCAATTTAGATGTGCTTGATACATCATGGAACATTGGATTTGTGGTGATATGTAGGGATGTTTTTTTATTACAAAATAATAAAACTGGATGTGAATGGGGTAGCTAAAGATTCTTTAATAAAAGGTTCATTAATAACTGCAGTAGTCTAGTGATTTTACAGCAGGTGGTGGCCATTGCTTTGTATTCTGCCTTTGTTGATGAGCAGGAAATTGTAGATTGTTTCTCTAATTTCTAAGAGATTGGAGAGTTACCTAGCATAATGTATTACCTTGTGATGGAGCTGCAAGCATGATTGTAGCTAGCCCAATCTGAATCCCCAAAAGTTTGAAGATGGAAAGAGCTAGAAGAAGATAATAAGATCATAGAATAAGTAATGTAGTAATGTTTGGTCTAGTGATGGTTGGGTAGATGAGATGACCTATCAAGTGTCTATAGCTAAAAGGATTAGTAATTAGAGAGCCCTCCAATTTGGTGAGCTCTTAATTTTGATGCATAGGAGAGAGAGTAGGATGAGCACCCAAAAGACTTGCATCATCAAGGGTCTTTAAGGCATATTTTCTCTGTGATAGGTAGATGTTAGTGTTAGAACTGAAACCACTGCCCAAAAAGAAATTGAGTGGGCCTAGATTTCTAATTTTGAATTGCCTTTGAAGAAAAAATTTGAGATTGGTAATAGGAGCTAGAATTGTTCCCTGCAAGAATAATGTCATCAACCTTAGATTGGATGTACCCAGCTTTGATAAGTGCACTAATGAACTTGGCAAACCATTGGTGAGAAGTGTGCTTAAGGTTGTATAAGGATCTATTAAGTTGACAAACTTGATTCTCTCCTTTAAATGTGAAACTTGGAGGAATATCCATGCAAACCTCTTCATCAATGTTGTCATGTAGAAAACCATTACTAACTTCAAGTTGGTGAAGATGCGATCAAGTTGGTGAATATCCCTGCAAGTTGGCTAGCAAATGAGCTTTGTAACATTTCACAAATCCATGTGGATTACATTTAATTTTATAAGCCCATTTACAACCAATGATCTTATGTGATTTTTGTTGCCATAGCTTTGCATCATTTTGGACCCTTGATTGCTTGGCTAAAGAAAGTAGGCTCTCTAACATATGATATGGTTATAGAAAATGCAGTGAGAAGTTTATCATATGTAAAGAAGCATGATAAAGGGTGAGTACGTACCAAGATTGTTGTCCATGAGGGAGTGGTTGGATTGGGAGAAGAGTTAACAACTAGATGGCAATGGTATTCTTGTAAATAACTTGGTAGATGTTTTTCTTGAGTGGAGCGTTTGAGCATGGGTTGTGCTTGTGATGATGGTTCAGGTGTAACAGGCATTGGTAAAGTTGGGTGTGGTGTTTGTGATGGTAGTTTAGATTCAAATGGTATTGATGATGTTGGGGGGCATATTGAAGGGTTTTCAGGGTTATGAGATTGGAAAGGAAAAATATCTTTATGAAAAATAACATCTTTGGAGATAGAGGGTTTGTGTTCCAAGGTTGTATACTTTATATCCTTTTTGTCCATGGTGATAGTGAACGAATATGCATTTTTGTGCTCTTGGGTCAAATTTAGAATGACCTTGAGCGAGTGTGCTAGCATAGCAAAGACATCCAAACACTCGAAGATGGGAATTCAAAGGTGGGTATTGAAAATGGCTTCATAGGGTGTTCGTTTAGAGAGAATGGAAGTGGGAGTATGATAAATCAAGTATGTAGTTGTGAGAATACATTTCCCCCACCACCCTCGCCACCCCTCCAACCAAAAATGCATGGGTAAATGGGCTTGGAATTGTAAAGCTTTGGCAACATTTAATAGGTGGTGATGCTTGTGTTCAACAACACCATTTTGTTGTGGAGTAGTGACACAATTGCGTTGGTGAATAATGCCATTTTCTTCATAAAATGAACCCATGTTAAACTCAATGTCGTTATTGCTTCGAATTTGTTAGATTTTTTCACTAAACCCGGTTTTGATTAAGTTGAAAAATAAAGAAGCAGATGATAGGTTTAGACATTTGATGCATGAGGAAGACCCAGGTACATCTAGTAAAATCATCCACAATGGTAAGGAAATAATGAGGACCACTAGGAGATGGTGTTTTGTAGGTGCCTTGTATGTCACAATGAATTAACTGAAATGGCTTACAAGTGGAAATAGTATTGAGAGGAAAAGTCAAGCGAGTTTGTTTTGCAATGGGACATACAATACAATGTTCTAGTTTAGAGATGGGAAAGCCAAAAAATCTCTTTAGAAAGTTCAAACGATTATTAGAGGGATAGCCCAAACACTTATGCCATAGAGCAAATGATGAAAGAGCGGTTGTAAAATGAGGCTTACTCTTATTAAATCAATGGAAGTGGCATAGGCCATTCAACTCTTTACCTACTCCAATCATTCTCCTTGTAGACAAGTCATGTATGAGACATGAATTAGCAAATAATGTTATGAAACAATTGGATTATGAAGTGAGTTTACTTATTGATATTAAATTGAAATTGAAAGTACACATAGTACATCTTTCAGAATTAATGAAGATGATAATGAAATTGTGCCAATGTGTGAGATGGTAGTTGTATTTTCATTAGGCAATTTCAGAGATGTCACTAGAGGGGTCATGGATGACAGAATTGATGAGGAGCTAACAATATGATCTGTGGCTCTAGTGTCAAGTATCCAAGGTGCTAAGGTGCTGAATTAAAAGAAGTTAAATTGAAATTGCTACATGATAACTTTGTTCTTGGTTGTGAGGTACTTGCTTGATGAATCTTGGGCTATGTGTTTAACAGAGTGGGGATTTGCTCATACTGCTTTGGTGTAAATAATAATTCTAGAAGAGATTGATCTACTTTTTGTTTTTCTTTGAATGTTCCTACAACTCGGTTAATTGAGATCACATTACCTTCTTTGTAAAGCCAATGTCCTTATGGTTAGCCATGAAGTTGATAGCACCTTTGCATGGTATGTCCAACCCATCTCCAATGCTTGCAAGAGGGTCTTTCTTGTTTGGGATCTTGATTTTTCCTTTGCAACATCTAGCCATTGCAGTTCCCACATCTAGCTTGAGTATTATTGTGTTTGGATTCTCCTCTTGCAAGGAGTGCAATAGCTTTTGTTGTTGGGACAATAAAGGATGCAACTTCTTGTTGACGTTCTTCCTATAATATTAGTAAAAATCCATGATTAATTGGAGGGAGTGGATATATAAGGAGGATTTGTCCCCCAATAGCTAAATAGGATTCATTGAGTCCCATTAGAAGCTGCTTTATTTAGAAACACATTTAAATAATATTAAAAATAATTTTGGACATACAATAGTGGTACATACTTGAAATTAAATAATAAAGGTTAGGAGTTCAAGTTTATACACATGTTTAAATAATATTAAAAATATTCTTGGAGACACAATAGTGGTACATAAAATTATATAATAAAGGTTAAGAGTTCAAGTTTCTACACATGTTTAAATAATATTAAAAGTAAATTTGGACATATAGTGGTGGTACATACTTGAAATTATATAATAAAGGTTAGGAGTTCAAGTTTCTAACTTTTCAATCGTTGTAATATGGTGAGATGCAAGTATATTAGTTTTTATTTGTTATTTTTTCCCCTGATCCATACATGTGATATGCATTAGCATACACATGTGCTAGTAATTGCATTAAATGTGTATATGTTTATAACATTATGAATCTATGGGATAATTTAGTTACAACAATAATGCTTTGGGGTTAAACCTAAGATGTAAAAAGGTATAACTATTGTACCTTGAGAGAGGTTTAAGATTTCTCAAAACCACTTGGTAGTTTATGGTACATAGTAAAAATGCATAAAGAATGAAGACTCCATCTAACATAAAAAATATGTAGAAATGACTTTTAAAATAGAAAATTCCAAAAAGGAGGAAATATGAGAAAAGGAGGATGGAGAAATGACTCTTTGAGGAAGGTAAAAAGTTCCAAAACTAAGGAAACATAAATAAAGGAGAATAAAAAAGGTCAAAAAGAAAGTAAAAAAGGGTTTTTGGAGTAATAAAAGAAACTCTTACTTAGTACCCTTTTTGCAACTACATTAGTCGTTAATCCTACTTTATCCTTGGGTTAATTTATTCTACCATGGTTAAGCCAACCATCCTCCAAAAGCTATATGAGTTATGTGGCTATTGCATTAAAACCAACTAAGAATCATTGCTTAGGAGAAGAATCATCAAGGGAGGAGAGAGTTGACAAGAGAGAACTCCTCGAAGAGGTGGAGTGAGGTAACATATTTGTATTTAGAATCATTTTCATTCAAGCATAAAGGATATAAAGTAGTTGTAATGTTGCCTCTATTTGTTTGTTCATTACTCTTTCTAGTTTAATGTGTTCTTTACTATTCATGTTTTTATATAATATTCATAATGATTTCATCATTTTCATCTAGTTTGAAGCATTTCAATCTTTTCATTCCTATTGTAGTCCTATTTAAAATTATTGCATAGAAAAAAAGGTTTGGTGTATTCAAAATTCTTTGCATTGTATGGAATGATAGTGAAAAATTTGAATGTAAGAAAATTTTCTTTTATTAAATCTTTGATAAAAGGATCATCACCCAAAGCTATAGTACTCATATTACTAAGTAGGGTTATAGGAGGGTGATGAAGTGTTAATAAGTTGTGTCGATGGGCCCTTGTCAATGAGGCCCGATTTACATGGTGTTGCCCCATCGATAAGATTGCGTTGACGTAGCATTTACTATGTTGATTGGGCCCCGTTGATATAGCCCTAGAGCAAAAACTATAGATACAAGTTCCCAAATGTGTTAATGAGCATCAAATTCATAGTAGTAGCTGAACTCTTGTAGTTTTTACATTTAAAAGTTAAAATATTTCTCCGAAGTGCCTGTAGTAGGAGTCATTGAGTGTACGGATCTTTATTTGAGCATTGTTGTATCTGAGCATGACAATGTGTACATTAATAAAACCGAGCTTCTTGATAAACCTTCTAGCATTCTAGATAGTTTAGATATTTATTTATGCATTTAATGCTTTTAGTTAATTATTTAATGTCATCAAGTAATTAAGTTAATTAAGTAAGATAAGCTAGATAGATTAAATACATAAGTACAACTATTTTGAGTGTAAAACATATTCGCTTGGTAATCCTAGTAGTGTTATTACTTGGTATGCCCAGTAGTGTAGCTCTTGATAACCCAACAGTGGATATGTGGGTTCAAGGCATGTATGGAAAGTGGGAATAGATGCTTATGTTAGGATTAGTTAGAGATCAGTTAGTTAATTTAGATTAGTCATTAAATTACCCTATCTTTCTCTCTTTAAGCACCCAAAAACATAAAATATAAAATGATAAAAACGATATGCCTCGATTACTCTTAACCATACCATTATGCTTCTCAAGTGTAATTAGGAAGACAACGAATGACCTTAGGGCAAGGTTCACTTTCTAGAAGACTACTATACCAGAAATTGTAAAGTCCATGAAACTTGAATGGATTGTGCATGAACACTTTATGATTTGTATGGTTGGGCATAGGGATACCTCGCCACTCATCATTGGTGCTGTTGCTGAGGACTTTGTTTGTTGAAACGTGCACTATCTAGGATTAGTGAATATTATTAATATTGTTGGATGAACTTAAAGTCAACATTTCTCTCACACAACATATAACTACTAAGCACACTGATAATTTTATTTGCTGCAAAATGTCTTCTTTCCTTAGGCATGAAGATGTTAAACCGCCATTTCCATAGGATTGCAAAGTGGTATATACTTGTCTAGATGAGTATGTACTAGACTTCACCTTCATCCTACATTAGGATGAATAGCTATGATGGCATGATATGAAGGGCAACATCGTATTCCCCCCAATTGATCTATCCCTGGGATGCTACTTCAAATCCTTAAAAAGTTAGGCATCTCAAATCTTCAAGAGGAATACGTTGTGGATGATCATGACACTCGAGGTTACCATCCCACTATAACACATTGCAAGTGAGATCAACACTAGGCTAAGCACCATGAGCTTGAAAAGGGAAAACATTTCACTAATTTCTTGTTCTTGCTAAACCAAGATAACAATGTGGATCCTCCCCCTAAGGGTTATCAATATGAAAATTCTCCACCCTATATTATTGGTGATGAGGGTGTGACCTTGAACTTGCGATCCACTATTCATAAACTAGGTTTGAGAAAAAGTTACAGTCAAGGTAGGGACTCGAGTAAACATCATAATGGAAAAGGATCTCAGGATGGTGGTTGTAATGAATGAAGAGGTGGCAGTAGACACCACAATGGTGGTGCAATCCACCTTCCTATTCATCTAATTCTGAACATTCCTCTTCATCTGTTGGGTCTCATAAAATTTGCCATTGAAAAGATTGTGATGAAGGTGATCAACAAGACAACAATGATCGTTAAGGACATCAAGAACGCAAAGGTGATAGAATCCATCATCGACGTCATCAACATAATTATGATGATGAACCTTTGTTGGTGACTAGAAGTATGCTCAACATTGCAGAGGTAGTTGGAATTCCAATTAGGCATATGAAAGACAGTTAGATTAAGCACTTAGACATGAATAATACGCCACGATTTGAGGGAGGATACAATTCTGATTCGTAGAATCATCTACAAGATTTTCATGATGCCTGTGCCTTATAGAACATTAAAAATGACTAGCAAAAACTCAAGCTTTTTCCTAGGATACTCATTAAGGAAGCTGAGAGTTGGTACCGGTCCTTGTAACCATAATCCATTCAATGATGGAGTACCATGTTAGAACTATTTAATGACAAACACTAGATGTACTATAGAGTGTCTAATTTGAGAAGGTAAATCCAAGGTTGGAAATAGGGGATACATGAACCCTTGGATGCCACCATGGGTAGGTATTATTCACTCTTACATCAATGTCCTGGCCATGGTTATTCTCAAAGGGAATAGCTCTACCACATCTTAGATGGGCTTAGAGTAGATCTTAGAAGAACTCTTGGGCCTTATGCCTAAGGGAGACTATATGAATTAAGAGCTCATTAGATCCAAAGGCTTATAGAGCAAGTATAAAAAAAAGAAGGTGAGTTGTGAAAAATGGAAAGTGTCAAAGAGTATAATAGAGATCCTTCCATCAGGAAATGGGAGGTCTGATTTTGTGATGAGGAGAAGTCACCACTCGACAAAGTGATGAATAGGAAAACCTTATGCATCCAAAAATCTATTTATGGTATTTTAGTAAAGGTTAATAAATTATGGAACTTTCTGGATGAAAAACTCCAAAATTCTATGAGGATTGTTGAAGAATCCAAAGAGCAAAATAGTGATCGTAAATGCAGGAGGCAAAAAGAAGTTGAACATGCCTACCAGAAAGAAAAGGTAAAGCTGTTGTAATAGAGGAAGTTGTGGAGATAGACTTTGGAGATGATGTTGGTTGTGACATCTATTAATATGAACATCTAAAGGGGTGTTTCCCTATGGTGTCACACTTACAAGAGTCTAGGGTGTATGCATTAAATCCTCGACTAGCACGTAGGTAAGACGATTACCTTATCCTCAAGGCAATCCAAGGCAGTTCCACCAGAAACAATAATCTTATTATCCAAGTGGAGTTCCACCACAACCATATGAACAATACCAATAGTGGCACCAACGACAATCGTGGGGAATGCCACTACCAAGGTAGCAATATCCTTATAGGCAACCAGATCCATATGGGTATTATGTTCAACAACCTATCTCTCTAAGAAGTTTTGCAAGCTACGCCTCATTTCAACATCACTACTACCTTATGAAGTACCATCTAACAAATTCACCATCGAGTCGAGGGGAGAACCCATACCCATACCACCCTCTACATTTGTTTGCACACATGCCTCCATCCTCAACCCAATTACCTCTTGCTTGGTCCATGCAAGGAGAAATTCCTTTGTAGTCATAGCAACGAAATGCTACAAGGGTAGTACATTCACAATCAGCTTTCTAGTTGAGTGGTTTAGATAATGGATCCAAGAAATGACCCTTTTTCCAACCTAATAGTCCTTCCAAATCCTCACAACCTAATGCAGCTGGTCACCCTGCATCTCCAACACCCTCATTCTTTGCATCAAACACCTTTGAGTGCCCTTCAAACCAAACGCTGCCTCGGATCCATATTGTAATGTTAACTCATGTTGTTTCTGATTGGATCAAGGCTAGCAATCTTTGGACAAAAAGATCTAACCTAGGAAGTCCTCTCATTTACCTGCAGATTACTAGACATGAGCCATGCAAGGCTTTTCTTGATTCTGGTTCTAGTGTCAATCTCATCTCTCATGACATGTACAAGGCTTGGAAGCTACCACCTCTCAAGAAAAGAAACATCCATTTAGAATTGGTAGACTAATCAATTAATGTTCCTCTAAGATTAGTAGAGGACATTACGACCATAGTTAGTGGGTGGTCCTATCTTACCAATTTCTTGGTGATTAGGGTTGAAAACTGTAAAGGTGACTTCCCCATCATTATGGGAAGGGCTTGGTTAAGCACGGTCGATGCATGTATGGGCATAAGGGACATCTCCTTGGAAATATCCAAGGAAAATAAATTTGAAAAGTTAGAGAAGAAGCATATTCCATGCATCATGTATAGTGATAATGAGTGTAACTGCATGTAAAAGATTTGGTCCATCAAAAGTACATACATGAAAGCATGGAATTAGTGTGCACAAGAAATAGATATTCAAATGTGTATGTATGTAGTAGCCATAAAATATGAGGGCACCTAGTGGTTGATAACTAACTCAAATAGCAACACATTATGCATGGAACCAAATGAGAGTCTAACATGTGCCTATGTTGAAAGCATGGATGAACTTGAGCAAGTTCATCACCAACTCTCTGATGATGAAGATGATGATACCTGTTGGGGAGAGTTGGAAATCTATGATAACTTTAAGCACGAGCGCCTAGAGCTAAAAACTGTATCGGTCGGCATGGAATATGCATTTTTAAATAATGGTAAACTAGTCATAATTAATGCCAAACTTTCTCATGAACAAACAGAAAAGTTGTTAAAGGTGGTTAACAAATGGCCAATAGCCTTTTCTTGGTCATATCCCGAGTTGATAGGAATCGATCTAAGGATATGCTAGCATCACATTTACACTAACTTGGCCATGAAGCTAAGAAGGTAGCTGTAAAGGCAGCTGAACTCCAAATTGAAGTAGATCATCAAGGAGGAAATAGAGTAACTCCTCAAGGTAGGGTTCATCTATTCCATTGTAAATAGTGAGTGGGTTAGCCCACTTGTAATTGTGCCAAGGAAAGGTGGCATGTGGTAGGTCTGCATGGACTTTAGGCTATTGAATGTGGTAACATTTAAAGATCATTTTCCATTACCATTTGTGAATCAAGTGTTGGACACCATATCTAGGCATTGCTATTATAGCTTCTTGATGGTTATAGTGGCTATAACCAAATCAAAATTGCACTAGAAGATTAGGCCAAGACAACATTCATGAGTTCTTGGGGGACTTTTGCATATTGTAAGATGCCATTCGATCTATGTAATGCCCTTACAACATTTTAACACCTGGTCCTTACTATTTTCCAATAGCAAATCGGTAGTGGTGTGGAAGTGTTCATGGATGACTTCTCCACCTATGGAGCTATGTTTGAGAAATAATTGGACCACCTTAAGCAAGTACTAAAAAGATGTGTGGAAAAAAATTTGCAGTTCAACTAGGAAAAAGGTCACCTCATGGTCCAAGAAGGCATTGTGTTGGGGCACTGAATTTCACAAGAAGAGATTGAGGTAGACCTATAAAAGATAAGAATCATCCAAGGAATTACACGCTAACCAAAGACAGGCAAAGATGTTAGATCATTCCTTGGACATACTGGCTACTATCGATGATTCATAAATAATTTCTCTAAGATCACAAAGCCATTGGTCAAGCTAACGAAGAAAGATGCTCCATTCATTTGGACTAGGAAATCTGAACATGCATTCCAATAGTTGAAGGAAAAACTCACAAAAACTCTAATTCTACAAGCACCAGATTGGTCTAGGCCATTTCACATAATGACTAATGCATCTAATTATGCTTTGGGAGTTGTGCTTACCTAGTTGGATGATAAAAAACATCCATTATGTGAGCCGAAGACTTATGGGTGCATAGTTGAATGATGCCACAACTAAAAAAGAACTAATGATAGGGGTGTATGTCCTTGAAAAGTTCAGGCACTATGTGCTTGACTATAAATTTTTTGTGCACACAGACCATAGTGCCATTTTCTTCTTGATGAACAAGCCAACGGTGAGTCCTTGTATCATACAGTGGCTTGTGATCTTGGAGGAATTCGATCTCATGATGGTAGATCAAAAAGGGACTGAGAATGTGGTTGTTGACCACCTCTCTTGATTAAGATGGAATAACAAAGAGGAGGAGAGCCCACTCTTTTGTTATATTCTAGATGAACTCCTCTTTATAGGAGTAATAAATGACCAAGTGCCCATAGGCACAAAATGGTACAATGGCATCCTCACTTACCTTCTCACTTAGAAGATGCCACAAGATCTTGACTTTAGAAAGAAGAAACAGTTTCTTCATTGGGCCAAATATTTCATGAAAATCAACAGCCATCTCTACAAGGTGTGTGTTAATGGCTTGATTTGTTGGTGTGTCCCTAATGAAGATGAATTTTGTGTTCTCCAGGATGCTCATGAAGGGCCTTGTAGAGACCACTATGTAGGGAGACACACAACTATAAAAATCTTGATGGTAGGATACTATTGGCCTACAATATTCAAGGATACTCACCAGTTTGTCTAATCTTGTCAACGTTGTCAACGAGATGGTGGGATGACCACTCGAATGGAAGATCCTCAATAGTGGATTTAACCATTGGAGCCCTTTGACATATGGGGCATTGACTTCATGGGTCCCATCACACCCATGTCCAACGAAAAGGCATATACCATCATAGCAATTGACTATTACACAAAATGGATCAACATAGTAGTTGTCACCAATTGTACATCATCCACTGCTTCTAGATTTATACAACAACATGTTGTAACTAGGTTTGAGGTGCCAAGTACACTAATTTCTGACAATGAAACTCATTTTACAGGTGCCACTTTTAAAAAGCTAATGCAACTCTTGGGTGTTGAACATAAATTAACAACACTCCATCACCCCTCAGCCAATGGTCAAGCAGAGGTAACTAGCCAAGAGATCACAAAGATCCTAACAAGGACCATAAGAAAATATCGGAGAGATTGGAGCACAAAACGCAACCATGCCCTATGGGTCTACCGCTCAACATGGAAACTTCCTATTGGCTACTCTCCCTACAAGCTAGTGTATGAAAAAATTTCAATGCTCCCAATTCAATTCGAGCTCCGTACACTCTCAACAACATGTGATCTGAATCTTGACCTGAGTCTAGCACAAAAAAAATACTAATTAACCTCAACATGCCAAATAAAAATCAACTACTGGTCCTATCTTTGAATGAAGTGCACAAGGCATTCAACAAGTAATGACATGATCAAAGAATATGGAAAGTGAAATTCCAACCAAGAGATAAGGTTCTCTACTAGAATCCCACACATGTACCTTAGAAAAAAAATTCCAAACATTGTTGGAAGGACCTTTTATAATTTTTGATACCTTTCCTTTTGGGGCCATGATCATATACAAACCTAAAAGCTTGGATAAAAAGCAATTGATCAACATCCAACAAGTGAAGCTTTTCCTAGAACCAAGACAAGCTAGTGCAACAACTACCTCAATAGATGGACAACCATGTTCAATGTTTTAGATCTCCTCTGTCCAACTCAGTTGTGAGGGGGATGGCCATTCATGCTAATCATCCATATGGCTCCTCCATTTTTTTATTTTTTATTTTTCATGTTTTTGATTTTGCAATTTATTTATTTTACAACTTATTGATTTTTTAAAATTTTTCTGTTTTACACCATTTTTTGTTCTACACCATCATTAGTACATTTGAATCTTTATTGAATATTTCACACTTTCTTCTATATTTTTTTTGGTTTTGTTTAAGTGTGATTTTCAAATTTTTGCTAATAAAAGTGCTTTATTGCCAATAGGACACAATGGTGTTGTAGCTGCTACTGATGGTGGTTTGTACTTAATGTTTGGCTTGCTACTATCTAGTTTCTATTTTTGAATTTTTGTATTGATAGCTTAGTCATGGTTTCTTTTTCATGGAACAGGCAGTGAGTGCACGACATCCTCCCATCCACAAACTCTATGGTTTTTCTTATTCTAAAAGTTTGAGGTTCCTTTCATTAAATCCACTTTTAATAAATTTGTGACCTTGGTAGTTTTCAAAATTGGAAAGGATTTAAAGGTTTGAATAGGGTGTGACTTCAAGGGGGCTTAATACTCTTTTTACTTTTCTACTTACTTGAGTGCTTGAGTGTTTTTCATAGACTTCTTACTGTTCCATTCCAACCACTAAATAAGAAGTCAAATAAAGACTTTACATGGTGTGGTTCCCATCTAAAAAGAAATATACAAAAAAATATAAATAAATATAGGAAAAAATGAAAAAAATTCAAAGCACATCCCTTAGAAAAATAAACAGGCTACAAGCACTAGTTATGGGACTAGAAAGACATGCACCCATGCTTGAAGGTCCCCTCTAGCTAAGGCCCTCTCTCACTTCTTACTTCTCTTTTCTTCTCTTTATGGAATGATGGTTGTTTTTTGGAAGCACTCTTGTGTCTTAAGGAGGGGTGGGGGGAGGGAGGGTGGTGTGGGGTGGATCAATCTTGGAGTGACAATGCGAAGTCTTTGCTCAAGGTTGGTTTTGGTCTGGACTAAGGATGGATCTTCTTCGATCATTTTAAACATGAACTCCATAAGTGACTTCTTAAGACCTTAGTTGGGAATTCCATTTCACCTTCTCCATCATCCATTTATGCTATCCATAACTCACCTCATTGCCGGTGTCCATGTTCTTGATTCCATGTTTTAGTTTGACGTATTTGAATTCTTAGGTAGAATCTTCCCAATTTTGGTCCTTAACTTCCATTGACCATTAGTCATCTATGGGACCTACAGACTCCTTAGGTTGAGGTTATGTGAGGGCCAAATGGGTATGTGCCTACTATGGGGAGGACCCACTTGCATATCCATTGGTTGGGTTCGTTAAGTACCTTATCCCTAGACATTCTTGTAGTTGGAATCTTACGTACACCCATCTTTCACATCAGACCATGTGCTCTTTATATATTTTGTTCATTAAATACATTCTCCATCAACTTTTTTCAATTTCTGACCTTTCAAAGACTCTCTTCAATGATTTTATCATATTCTTGGCTTTTCTAGGATTCCATGGACCCCAATTCGTTGAAAAGTTCATTATATTTCTGGAGATATTCAACTTTAAAAATTTTGGCCAATGGGCCTTGTATACAAGGCCCCATTGATGGTGAAAACCTATATATGAGGCCCTATATATGGGGCCCTATTGAAAATAGGTGTGATCCCACTTAGAAATTTTACATTGTCTCATAAATTCCAAAGGAGTTTTTCAATTTTTTAGAGCCCAAAACATTCTAGAGCCCAAAAATCATAAACCATTTATTCAAATCACTCATTTCTTCAACCCTGTAGCTATTGGAGTTAAGCTCTATGTTGTGGGGGCCACAAATGTACCATTTTTGATAGAAAATTTTTTGTGATTTTTTCTAACTCCCATAAAGGTTTAACTAAAAAATCAATTGTTAAACACTAAATTACAAGAGTTAAACCTTTCCAATAAGCTATGGTGATAATTATAATAAATAATTAATAAAGTAATAAGAAAATAATCAATCTACCATCGTCCAACCTTAGCCAAAGTGTAACTAACTAATGAGAAAATGTATTTAAAAACTTTAAAGTTACACATTACATCTACTAATCCATGGATGTGTTGTGATCACAGATGGCACCAAAATGAAAGCAAATGCAGGAAGCAAGACTGTCCCAACCAAGGAAAAAATGGCCTAGAATGGGAAGAGGCCAAGAATAGCCCCAACAAGAAGAACTACTCATAACACATGCCACAGGTCCTCCTAGGAAGGAGGTAGAAGTGGAATTTATCAGACAGATTGTAGAATCACCAACAATGGTAATAGAACACTCCCATCGAGATGATGTGCCTACACAACTAGCAAACATCAAGGTGACCTTAACATAGGCCTACCTAAATCAAATCAAATCAAGGAGGTCTAGAAATCAGTGCTATAGGAGTTAAACTTTGGCTCTTTCTTGAAGCACACACAAAGATAAGTGCAGGATTAGCTAAATGACTCTCCCATGTGGCTAATCATCTCTTCCAGTAGGAAGTGGTACATGGAAGAAACATTTTTGTTCTAGAATAATAGGTAGCCTGGAGCAATAGTAAAGATCAAGGACATCTTAGTGTTCTACTTGACATAGGCCATTACTGTAGCACTTGGGTTGCCTGAATTAGGGGAAAACCTTACTAAGATCATGATGTAGGTGAATCTAAGCATCAAGAAAGAATGGGTATGATGGTGTTATGGTATTGACTACAAGGAGTTTGGTATGCTCACACTAGTAGAGAGAATTCATTACAAGATTGTGACCTTCCACCTTAATCCCAAAGTGAGACCAAGAAAAATCACTGCCTTCTCTATCCAAGCATGTGCCACTCTGAGTGGGAAATTCCTAGTCAACCTTTTACAACTGATCTATCTAAAGATGGAGAATCACTTTAAAGAAAATGAATGTGGAAGGAAGGCACTCCCTTTCCCATCCCTTATCAAGAAACTCTGTCAAAGGGGAGGGATAGTTTGTTATACCAATGACGATGTCAGAACTCTCCTGACTACTAGCTAGGTGGAAATGATTAAGGATAAAACCCCTACAACTATAATTCAAGAAGAGGAGTAGTGACCTCCACCACCTACCACTTAAACAATAGTGCTAGACATAGTTACAATTTCCCAACAGTTGCATAAATATAGAAAGTGGCTCTTGAGTGAACAAGAGTAAAGAGCAGGCATGAGTGGTGGGGACCCATTTGTATATAGACCAACCATGAGTCACTTTAATAAGGTGGCCTGAACAATTAGTCTAATAGATGAGGGTGAATCCATTTTCTCTACCCAAAGAATGTAGTTGTTTGCAAGGTTGAATTTGAGTGCTTGAGAGGTCACAATATCTCTCACAGAATAATAGCCACTTCCAAAATTTTCTAGGAATGTTGCAACCTTCTAGGTGCCCTTGGAGGAGGGTGAAGGGGCAAATTTTTTGGTGATGCAGCACCAAGGACAGGAAATAGTAGCAGAAGTGGTCACTAATAGGATTACTGAAATGCTCAACACAACTGCTGCATTTGTGCTAGACATCATTGCATCTAAAGATGTGTAGATGTTCGTGGGAACTATAAGTGGTAAAATAAGTGCAGTGCATCATGAAAAACTGTTGGACTAGCTACTGGGAACCGGGCAACTGCTTTTGGATGTCTTTAACCTTCTAAATAACATCATTGCAACCTAGTCAGAGCTGCTAGAGGCAAGGATCAAGAACATTATATTGAAGGGGCAACTCAAAATTGTCAGAGAGAAAAATGAATATTCGGCTAAAGAGGTTGCCAAACTCAGAGCCCAAATTGTTGATCCCATGTTTCTCAAACTAGCACTCACAAGAAATGAAGCTATGGAGCAGCTTCAGTTTAGGCTCAAAGGGTTTGAGAATGCAATGGAGATGACGATGTGCTATAGATCCTTGGAAAAAGCCACGTAGCATAAGATTCAGAAGGCCTTGGATCAGACTCACTAGGAGAATGTCCAATTGACCACAGAGAACCATCGCCTGTGAAATGTTGATGCATACAAGTAGCAATTAACAAATTTCATCCATCAATAGTAGGAGCAATTAGCTAGAGCAAATACAAAGCTAAGGAGATTAGCATCAGAGAATAGGAATCTCTCCATGAAGGAGGTGAGCACCCTTCACCAAAAGACTACAATTGAAGTAGTTTCCTAGAAATATGAAGCTCCCAAATTTGAGAAAGTTAAAGATCATTATAGAGAGCAGGTCAGTCTACAAAAGGAAATAAATGAAAAACATATCCAATTAACAAAGGAAAAGGTAAATGATGCCCTCTAACAACTCTAGCAAAGAAGGGAAGTTTGGCAACCCATCGTTGATGGGATAGATGCCTACAACAAAGAAAAAATATGCATAAAGGATTTGCAAATCGAGGAGATGATAGAGTATATGGAGCTTGCCTATCTCCATTAAAAAAATCTAGCCATGCTGACTATCCAAAGTCCATAGTCTAAGTTGGAGAAGTAGGTGGCTAGCTCATACTTACTGTATGAGGTTGAGTTCAAGCACCACAAGGACACCAAGGATAAGCTTGTAGTGGTTAATGCTGAATTTGAAGTTCTTAACGCACATTTCAGAGATCAAAGATCAACTACCGAGAACCTAGCTAGATGGATGAATGACTAGTAGGAGTTGCAAAATGTAGTATGTTTAACATCAAATGTAAATAGTTCACTACCTGTTTTGTCAACATAAAGGAGATGTTTCCAATCATGCCCTGTCCATGGGATGTTCCCATTCTGGTCGACATTAGTGAAGCTGCATGGAATGTGAATGATCCTTAGAGTAAGGAGGAAAAGATGAAGGCATTGCTTGATGCCTTTCACCTTCCACCAGAGGTTGCAACTGTAACAAGACAACCGTAGCTACGTCAACCACTGCATGGGCCCAAAGTTGGAAAAGGTCCTTCAAAGCCCTAGAAGCCACTACTGCCTTTGACTATTTGATCTTCACCACCATCTTCAAGTCATCAGAGGATGTGTTGTCAAAATTTTTATAGAGTCATGTAATGGTGTTTAATTTTGTGTCATGAGTACCACAATTTTTGTAATTTGTTGATTAGTGCACTTGGGCATTCAGTTTTGTGAAGTTAGTTTGGTTTGTTAAGAGTCAATAAATAATCCCATACCTTCCTAATTTTGTAAAAGAACTCAAGGATGAGTTTTCATTTACTCATGGGGGTATGATGAAATGTTAATAAGCCACGTTAATGGGTTCCCATTGACGCGGCCTCATCAATGGGCCCTCATTGACAAGGTTCCATTTACGTGCTGTTGCCATGTTGATTGGGCTACATCGACATAGCATTTGCTACATTGACGAGGCCCCGTTGATGCAGGCCCTAAAGCAAAAACTATAAATACGAGCTCCTAACCATGTTTATGAGCATCAGATTCATAGTAGTAGCTGAACTCTTGGAATTTTTACATTTAAAAGTTAAAATATTTCTCTTGAGTGCCCACAGTAGGAGTCATTGAGTGTAGGAATCTTTATTCGAGCATTGTTGTACCTAAGCATGATAGTGTGTATGGCAATAAAGATGAGCTTCTTGATAAAACTTGCAACATTCTGGATAGTTTAGATATTTATTTATGAATTTAATGCTTTTATTTAATTATTTAATGTTCTCTAGTAATTAAGCTAATTAAGCAAGATAAGCTAGATAGATTAATTACATAAGTATGACAGTGTTGAATGTAACACGTATTCGCTTGGTAATCCCAGCAACATTATTGCTTGGTACACCCAATAGCATAGTGCTTGGTAACCTAGCAGTGGATACATGGGTTTAAGACATGTACAGAAAGTGGGAATGGATGCTTATGTTAGTATTAGTTAGAGACCAGTTAGTTAGTTAAATTAGATTAGTTATTAAATTATTCTATCTCTCTCTCTCTCTTCAAGCACCCAAAAACATAAAACATAAAATGATAAAAATGATATGCCTCGATTATCCTTAACGATACCATTATGCTTCAGAAGTGTAATTGGGAAGACAATGAATGACTTTAGGGCAAGGTTCACTTCTTAGAAAACTAGTATATTAAAAACTGTAAAGTCCATGGAATTCTACCAGATCATGTGTGAACGCTTTGTGATTCATATGGTTGGATGTAGGGGTACCTCTCCACTCATGAGAGGGTTGGTAGATGAGCGAAATCCTAACCTCTTAAAGTGGCTATGCCTATGCTCAAAGTTAAATCTTTGACTTGAGAAATGAGCATCTTACCATCATTGCAAATGATGGTCCCTATTGCTCAATCTTTGATAGTACATAGTAATGTATTTTAAATATTGGAGGAAATGTAGGATTTAAAAAGGTATAATTATTGTACAAAAAGCATACATATTATGCCATGAGAGAGGCTTACATTGTCTTGCTATTGACATTGAACTCAAAGTTGTTAAACCATCCCCTTTCATCTCATTCGACTTTTGTCAAAGATAAATATTCTATACACCAAGGTAACTATCCATTATCAAATCTAAAAAAAAAGGAATGAAGAGAAGAAAAATTTTAAAAAAACCTAATAAACTAAAATTGATGAAACTTTTGTATCATCAAATTCAAAAGAAAAATTGAAAAAGCAAAGGAAAGAGAAGAAGAAGACTTAAGAAAACCCAATAAACTAAAATTGAAGGAACTATCTATCATTAAATTTGAAACAAAAAATAAAAAGAAATAAAGGGAAGAATACCTATTAAACTAAGGAATGAGGAGAAGAAAATCTAAGAAAACCTAATGAAATGAAACCAAAAGAAACTAGTAATGTGAACAAATTCAAAATTTAAAAATATGAGAAGAGTATCAAGAATGTAGATGAAATCAAAAAACATAGATGAAAATGTAAATAAAATTAAAAAGGATGTAATCGAAATGCAAAAAAAATTTAAATGAATGAGAACTAGTGAAAAAACAAAAAGGTAACAAACATAATGAAACCTAAGGGGAAAAAAATTGTAACACCTCATTGTAGGACCCCATGGTATTATGTTATGTTTGCAATGTATGTATAACGTCAATTGGGTGTTATGCGGTTGTAATTATTGAAAAATTTAGCACTAGAAATTAAATCTTTCAGTGAAAAAAAATCTTAGCCTCAAGTTCCATAGGCCTCGAGAGGATCTAAGGCACCTTAGGTTTTCCTATCGATCACCTGAGGACTTGAAAAATTTGTTATTGAATGAAGTAAACGAAAATAGGCAATAATATATGCAACAATGTAAATTCAATGCTAGGTTTGAGAACAAGTCAAGAGATAATTTGGAATATATGTGAAAAGGATGACAAACAACAACTACAAATTTTGTATTAATGTTAATAAAAGAATATAGAGTGATAGAGTACAAATTTGCAAACGTTATAGAAATTTTTGAAGAATAACTATTGAATATTTGACACATAGATGGGAGGTGTGTGTGCCGCAGTCCTTCCAAACATGTCTAGCTTGCTTGATCTGTAGGCTATGACAAGTTCTCATTGTTCGCAACGATCAGTGTTGGTAAATGGTTTTAGACTTTTAGATCTCTACTCTACCTCAAAAAGTCTCTAGTTTTGAAGCATTTCAATGATCCAAAAGTTGCTAAAATGATGTCCAAATCTTGTTTTTTATGTGATAATTTGTTGTTTTTCCATCGATTATGTCCAAAGAAGTTTTCTAGGCCATTACACTGTATTTTAACCACTTTTACAGTCCAAAACTACAACATTTTTGGCACTAGATTTTTTGATTGATGTGAATGTAGTCACATCATTTTTGCTAGTGTATTTGACAATTATAGGCTTAAATACATTGGCTTAATGAAATTCATAGCCTATTTGACAGTGTGAGCCATTGATGAAGTGTCAAAATGTTGCATTGATGGGCTCCACAATAAAGTTTATAAATACATGTTCACTGGCTATGTTTAGGAGATGTCTTGTCATAGTTGTAGTGGAGCTCTTGTAGTTTTTTTATTTGAAAGTTAGAATATTTTTCTGAGTGTGAAAGTGTACAGATCTTTATTTGAGCATTGATGTACCTAAGTATAGTAGTGTGAATGGTAATAAAGATGAGCTTTTTGATAAACCTTGTAGCATTTGGAAATAGATTAATTAATTATTTATTCATGCATTTAATGTTTTATGTAATTTCCTTTAATGCTTTAAGTAATTAAATAATCAATTAGGCTCAATGAAGATAAACTAAGCTAGATTAAGGAGCAATTAATTAAGCACATAAGTACGACCAATTTAATCATACGCTTGGTGCTTGGTAATCCCATTAACGCTTAAGGATTGGTAACCCAGGAGCACTAAATGTGTTTAGGATGTGTATGGCAAGTGGGACTGGATGCTTATGTTAGGATTAGTTAGTTGTGGTTACTTAGATTAAATTAGTAATTGAATCACTTCATTCCTTCAATATTGATTTTAAGCACCCAAAACATAAAAAATAAAAGTAATAAAAATCATATGCCTCAATTACACTTAACCATACCTTTTCATGTCACAAGTGTAATTGGAAAGACAACAAATGATTGTTAGGGAAAATTCACTTCCTAAAAATTAGTGTACCAGAAGACATAGAATCCACAAAATTTGATTGAATTGCGCATGAACACTTAGTGATTTGTATGGTTAAGTGTAGGGGTACTCATTACTCATCATTAGCATCATTGCTAGGGATTCCTCTTATTTGAAACATGTGCTATCTAGGCATAGTGAAAATCATTAACATCATTGGATGAACCTTAAGGTCAAAATCATTCTAAAAATAAATATAATAAATTAAGCACACTAATAACTTATTTTTATTTCAAAATTTCTTCTTCTCATAAGCATGATGATACTAAACAACCAATGCCTTAAGAATGCAAGGTGGTATATAGTCATCTAGATGAGTATGTGCCTAACTTCCCCTTCATTCTGCACTAGGATGAACAACTACAGTCGCAAGATATGGAGGGCAACATTGTAATGCCTCCCAATTGATCTATGCTTGGGATGCTACTCAAAATGCTTAGGAGGTTGGGCATCTAGGATATTCAAGAAGAGTACATTATGCATGGCTATGACTACTAGGACTAGCACCCCACTGAAACACAATGCAAGAGAGATCAACATCAAAAGAAGCATCATTAAGCTATGAAAGAGAAATGATTCACCAATTCCTTATTCTTACTCAACCAAAATGACAATAAGGATCCTCTCTCTAGGGTTGTCAACATGAAGATTCTCCATCCCTTGATATTAGTGATGGGGGCTTGAACCTAAAGTTGTAGTCCACTATAAATAATCTAGGCTCAGGCAAAAGTGGGAGTTCAAGTAAGGGCTCAGACAAGCATTAGGATGACATTAAAGCCGATGAATGTGGCCATGAAAAGTGTAGAGGAGGTGGTAGAAATCATGGTGGTGGTAGTCCTCCTTCTTCTTTATCCTCTTTATCTACATCTTCTTCTCCCTCTTCTAGTTTAATAGACATTGTCAAAAGGACAATTGTGATGAAGGTGAATAGCAAGACAATAATAATCACCAAGCCCACCATGAACAAAGGTGTAGTAGAGGACATCATATGCATTATTAAAATAATGATGATGATAAAACTTTGTTGGCAACTTGAAGTATGCTGAATATCATAGAGGTAGTAAAAATTTCAACTAGGCATGTGAAAGATAGTTAGATCGAGTGACTTGACATGAAAAATATCCCCAAATTTGAGGGGGAATATAACTTTTATTCACAAACATATCTTCAAGCCTTTCATGATGCATATGCCTTATAAAATATTGAAAATAATTAGTAAAAATTAAAGCTATTTCCTAGGAGACTCATCAAGGAAGCCAAAAGTTGGTATCAATCTTTAGAGCTGGAATCCATCCATAGGTGGAGTACAATGTTAGAGCTATTCAATGATAAATACTAGAAGTACTCTCGAGTGTCTAATCTAAGAAGGCAGATCCAAGGATGAAAGAAAGGAACACATGAACCCTTAGATGTCACCATGGGAAAATACTATTCTCTCATACACCAATGCCCTAGCCATCATTATTCTCAATAGAAACAACTTTGCCACATCATAGATGGACTTAGATTAGAAACAAGAAGAGACCTTGGGTTTATGCCCAAGGAAGACTATCAGAACTTAGCATCTATTAGATCAAAAGGTTGATAGAGTAGGTAGTGAAAGAAGAAGAAGAGCTAAGGAAATGGAAAAGTTCTAAGGAATATAATAGGGATCCTTTCATTAGAAAAAGGAAGGTCTAATTTTGCAACAACAAGGAGGAATCATCACTTGATGAAGTGGTGAACAGAAAGACCTTACTGATCCAAAAGTCTATGTCTAAAGCTTTGGCCAAGGTAGATAAAATGTGGGATTCATTAGATGAAAAATTCAATACCACTCTAAAGATCATAGAAGAATCAAGAGAGTAGAGTAGTGACCATAACTATAAGAGGCGGAAAGAAGCTCAATGTGCCTACCAAAGAGGTAAGGAAAAAGCTACTAGAGTAGAAGAGGTTGTGGAGTCAGAATCAAATGATGAGGGTGGGTGTAATATTTACCAATATGAACATCCTAAAGGATGTTGCCTTGTCGTGTCACACTTGGAGTAGTCTAGGATATACATGATGAATCCTAGATTGGTAAGAAGGTAAGCATCCAAGAAATTGCCTTATCCTCAAGGAAATTCAAGGTAGTTCCACCACCAACAACAAGCTTATTATCCAAGTGGAGCTCTACCACAACTATATGAGCAATCCTAGTAGTGACAACACCCACAGTCATGTGGGATGCCATCGCCAAGGCAATAGTACCCTTACAGGTAGCCAGATCCATATGGGTACTATGTTTAGCAAGCAATGTCTCCACATGACTCTTGTAGTCATGTTTCTTTTTAACATCACTACTACCCTCTAAAGTATCATAGAACTCATTTTCCATATACTAGAGGGAGAACCCCATATTCTTATCATCCTTCTCATCCTTTAGCACATGCTTCTCCACCCTCCACCCAATTACCTTTTGCTCCATCTATGCAGGATGAAATTCCAACACAGTAGTAACAATGCAACGCTATTAGGGCTATTAACTTACATCTAGCTTTCTAGCCAAATGGTTTGGAACCTAGATCTTAAAAATGACCATTCTTCTAACCAAAAAATCCTTAAAATTCCTATAGACTAATGTGGCTAGCTGCCCTATTTCTCCATCATCCTTTGCATCAAATCCTTTCGAGAGCCCTTCAAACCAAACGCCTCCTAAGATCTGCACTATCATGTTAACCCATGCTATATTTGATTGGATCAAGGCTAGAAACCTTCCTAGGAAAAGATTTGACCTTATAAGTCCTCTCATTTACTTGTAGATCATTGAACATGAGCCATGCAAGGCTCTTCTTGATTCAGGTTCTAGGATCAATCTAATTTCCTATGACATGTACAAAGCATGGAACGTATCACCTCTCAAGAATATCAATATCTATCTAGAATTAGTAGACTAGTAAATCATAGTTCCTTTGGGACTTATGGAGGACATTGTAAGCACTATTTTTGGATGGTCCTATCTTATTGATTTTCTGGTGATCAAGGTTGACAACTACAAGAAATATTTCTCAATTATTATGGAAAGGGCACAAGTGAGCATTTTTGATGCATGAATGGGGATCAAAGATCTCTCCTTAAAAATTTTCAAGAAGAATGAATTTGGAAAGATTAAGAAGAAGAGACTTTCATGCATTGCATATAGTGATACCAGGTGTAACTATGTGTAGAAACTTTGGTCTGTTAAGAGCACATCCATCAAAGCATGTAGACAGTGTGTAGATGAATTTGAAGTTCAAAGGTGCCTGTACATAGTAGCTACAAAACATAAAGATATATAGTGGTTGATAGCTAATCTTAGAAGTGACACACTATGCATGGAACATACTAAGACCGTAACATTTGCCTATGTTGAAGGCATGGATAAACTAGAGCAAGTCCATCACCAAATTTCTAATAATGCAAATAATGATACCAATTGGGGAGAGTTGGAAATCTTTGAAAATTTTAAACTAGAGCTCTTAGAGTTGAAAATTCTATGTACCACCATAGAGTAAGAATTTTTGAAAAATGGCAAGCTGGTAATCATCAATGCTAATCTTTCTCCTAAATAGTAATAGCTATTGTTGAAGGTAGTTAATAAATAGCTAATAGCCTTTGCTTAGTCATATCCTAAACTCATAGGAATTTATCCTAGCATATGCCAACATTGTATCTACATTGATTTGGCTAGGAAGCCAAAGAGGCAACCACAACGACAATTGAACATTAAATTGAATCAAGTCATCAAAGAGGAAATCAAAAAACTCCTCAAGACAGAGTTTATCTATCCCATTACAGATAGTGAGTAGGTTAGTCCGCTCATGATTGTGCCAAAGAAATGTGGCAAGTGGCAGGTCTACATCAACCTCCAACTGTTAAATATGGCAACATTCAAAGATCACTTTCCATTGTCATTTGTAGATCAAGAATTACATACTATATCTAGGAATTACTATCATAGTTTTCTAGATGGTTATAGTGGCTATAACCAAATTTAGATTGCACCAATGGATCAAGCCAAAAACAACATTCATGAGTCCCTAAGGAACTTTTGCATATCGAAAGATGTTTTTTGGTTTGTGCAATGCTCCTGCAACATTCCAATACTTAGTCTTAAGAATTTTTAGCAACAAATTGGTTATGGAATGGAAGTCTTCATGGATGGCCTCTCCACCTATGATGCTACATTTGAGTAAGCCTTGGACCAACTTGAGTAAGTACTCAAAAGATGTATGGAAATAAACCTGTGGATTAATTAGTAGAAGAGCTATTTGATGATTGAGAAGGGCATTGTACTAGGACACAGAATTTCTTAGGTAGGGATTAAGGTGGACCTTAAAAAGATAAGGGTCATCCAAGGAATAACTTACCAACCAGAGACTATTAAAGATGTTCAGTCATTCCTTGGACACACTAGCTACTATTAGCGATTCATAGAGAATTTCTCTAAGATTGTAAAACTATTGGTTGAGCTAACAAAGAAAGATGCTCCATTCATCTAGACCAAGGAATTTGAAGATGCATTTCAAAGCCTCAAGTAGAAGCTTGTAGAGACTCCAGTTCTATGAGTACTAGACTAGTTCAAACCATTTCATATCATGATAGATGCATCTAATTATGCCCTGGGAGTTATGCTTATGAAATTGGATGATCAAAAATATCCATATTATATCCACTACACAAGTTGAAGTATTGTGGGTGCACAACTCAATTACACCACCACAAAGAAAAAATTTATGACAATGGTGTATGCTTTAGAAAATTCCAAGCACTATGTGCTTGGATATAAAGTGTTCGTGCACACTAACCATAGTGTCATCTACTTCCTAATAAACAAGTCAACAGTGAGCCCCTATGTCATACGGTGGTTGGTAATCTTGCAGGAATTTGATCTTACGATGGTAGATTGAAAGGGGACTGAGAATTTGGTCATTGATCACTTGTCTCAGTTATGATGGAATAACAAAGAGGAGAAGAGTCCTTTCTCTAACCAATTTCCTGATAAAATCTTCTAGTGAAATAAATGAAGAAGTGCCTGTATATCCAAAATGGTATGATGACATCCTCACTTATCTTCTCACTCAAGAGATGCCATAAGATCTAGACTATAGGAAGAAACAATAATTTCTTCATTAGGCCAAACACTTCATGGAAATTAATAAACACTTTTACAAGTTTTGTGTTGATGGCCTAGTTCGTTGGTGTGTACCTGATGCTGATCAATTATGCATTTTATAGGATGCTCATGAGGGTCCTTGTGGGGGCCACTATGTAGGGAGATGCATGACCATAAAAATCATGATGGCAGGATATTATTAGCCCACCATCTTCAAGGATGCCCAACAATTTGTCCACTCTTGTGAATGATGTCAATGAGATGATGGGATGATCACACAAATGGAGGGTCTTCAATAGTGGATTTAATCACTAGAACCCTTCAACATATGGGGCATCAACTTCATGGGTCCCATCACACCCATGTCAAATGGAAAGACATATATAATCACTGCCATTGAATACTACACAAAATGGGAAAAAGTAGTAGCTGTCATCTCTTGTACATTATCCACTGTTGTGTGGGTTGTACAAAAAAGTTTTGTGAACAGTTTTGGGATACTACATGCACTAATTTCTGACAATGGAACTCATTTTTACAAGTGCTACTTTTTGCAAGCTTATGCAATGCTTGGGGGTTGAACATAAATTAACAACACCCTGCCACCACCAAGCCAATGGTCAAGTAGAAGTAGAAGTTACCAATAGGGAGATTGTAAAGATCCTAATGAGAATTATTAGCAAATAGAGGAGAGATTGGAGCAAAAAATTAAATGATTCTCTCTAGGCATATCGCTCAACATAGAAACTTCCTATAGGCTACTCTCCCTATGAGCTGGTGTATGGAAAATTACCAAGTCTACCTATCCAATTCGAGCTTTGTACACTTTCAACAACTTGTGATTTGGACCTTGACATAAGTCTGGCACAAAAGGAAATATTGATCAACCTAAATATGCTAAACCAAAATTGATTAGTGGCCCTTAAAGTACTTGAATTCTATAGTAGAATCTTCCATGTTTTTGTCCTTAACTTTCATAAACCATTAATCACCTATGGGACCCACAGCCTCCTTGGGTTGAGGATATGCAAAGGCAAATAAAGGCATGTGTCTACTATGGGGAGGACCTACTTGCATATTTCTTGGTTTGGTTCATTAAGCTTCTTATCCTTAGGCATTTTTGCAATCAAAATATTTTGTGCATCCATCTTTTGCATCCAACCATGTGCTTCTTTAAGTATTTTCTCCAATTCAAACATTCTCCATCAAATTTTTAAATTTTTAAGCTTTCAAAGATCCTCTCCAATGATTTCATCATATTCTTGGCTTTTCTAGGACTCCATGGATCCCAAATTCATTCAAAAATTCCTTATATTTTTTTAAATATTCAAGTTTGAAAATTTCTTTTATGGATCCCATAAATGGGGCCCTATCGATGAAGCCCATGCATATACATGGCCCCATCAACATAGTGCAAAAATCCTATATATATGCATGACTCATTTAGAAATTTTCACATTTTTTCTCAAACACCCAAGGAGTTTTTGCAACTTTTAGAGCTCGGAACCTTCCAAAGCCAAAAACTTTCTAATTGTTTATCCAAATCACTTCTTTCCTTGAACATGTAGCTCTTGAAGGTAAGCTCTTTATCATGGGGGGCCAAAAACATTCCATTTTTGATAAAAAAATTTTTGACATTTTTCTAACTCCCACAAAGGTTTAACTAAAGAATTAGCATTAAAACACCAAACTATAGGAGTTAATCCCTTCCAACAAGCTCCAGTGAAACTTATAATAAAAATTAATAAACTAATCAATCTATCATGGTCCAAACGTAGCCAAGTGCAACTAATTAACAAGATAAGATATCCAAATATTTTAAGTTACACATTATATCTACTAATTCATTGATGTGCTATGACCACAGATGGCACCAAAGAGCAAACATACATAGGAAGGAGAACCATTTCAGCCATGGAAAAAATGGCTAAGAATAGGAAGGGGCCAAGAACGGGCCTAGGAAGAACCAATCACAACCCATTCTATGGGACCTCTAAGGGAAGAAGTTGATATGATGTCTATTCGGCAGATTCTAGAATAGGTGGTAGCAACAGAGCATTTCCATTGGGATGAGGTACTAGCTTAACAAGAAAACCTTGAGGTGACCTTAACAAAAGCTTGCCTAAATCAAATCAGATTAAGGGAATTCTAGAAGATAGTGATGTAAGAATTGAACTTTAGCTCTTTCTTGGAGTAAGCACCTAAAGAGGTATAGGACCAACTAAAGACCTCTCTTGTGTATCTAATTATCACTTTCAATAGGGAGTGGTACATGGGAGAGATGTTCCTATTTTGGAGCAATAGGTAGGATGGTTCAATGGCCAAGATCAAGGACATTTTAGTATCCTACTCAGTGCAAGTTATTGCAAAGGCACTTGGGTTGCTTGAAACTAAGGTAAATTTCATTGAGATTTTGATGCAGGCATATCCCAACATCGAAAAGGAATGGGTTCAATGATGCTATGGTGTCGACTACAAGGAGTACAATGCACTCACACTAAAAGAAAGAATCCATTACAAGATTTCAGCCTTTCACCTAAATCCCATGGTGAGACCTAGCAAGTTCACTGCCTTTTCTACTCATGCATGTGCTACTCTAAGTGAAAGATTCCTAGCCAACCTTTCATAGCTAATCTATCTAGAGATACAAAAGTGGTTCAAGGAGAATGAACATTGATGGAAGGTACTCCCCTTCCCATGCCTCATTAGAAAATTATGTCAAAGGGGAGAAATAGCGTACTACACTAATGATGTTATTTGATGCACTTCGATCACTAATTGGGTGGAGATGATAAAGGAAAAAACTCCTACAACAATGATCCAAGAAGAGGACTAGTAGTCACCACCTCCACTTACCACTCAAAAAATAGTGCCAGATGTCACTAAAACATCCCAATGGTTGTGTGAGTACTGAGAATGACTCTTAAGCAAACAAGAGCAACAAGTAGGCATGAGTGGTGGGGACCCATTTGTGTACTAGCTTGCCATGAGTCACTTAAAGGAGGTTGCCTAAATAGTCAACCTAATGGGGGGAGGTGGATTCATTTTTTTTCCCAACGAATGTATTTGTTCATGAGGTTGAATCCTAATACCAGAGAGGTACCAATATCTCTCTCAGAATAGCAGCAACTCCTAGATATTTTAAGGAACACCGTGGCCTTTTCGATACACTTGAAGGAGGACGAGGAAGGAATAGTACTGGTGATGTAGCATCAAGGGTAAGAAATAGTAGCATAGGTGGTTGTTGATAGAATTGCTAAGACACTTAATGCACTTGTGACATCTTTACCATATTTCATTACACTTAAAGATGTGCAAACATGAGTAGGGACCATAAGAGGAAAATTAAGCATACCACAACATGAATAATTGCTAGACTGAATGGTAGGAATTGGGAAATCACTTCTAGATGTCTTTGACCTTCTAGATAGTATAACTACAACCTAGTTGGAGCTACTAGAGGCAAAGTGCAAGAATATTATTTTGGAAGGGCAACTTGAAATGGCCAAGGAGCTAAATGAATGCTTGGTTGTAGAAGTTGATAAACTAAGAGCCCAAATTACCAACCCTGCATTTCTCAACCTAGCATTAACAAGAGATGGAGCTCTTGAACAACTTCATACTAAGTTGAAAGGGGTTGAGGGTGTGATGGAGATGGTGGTGTTCTACCAATCTTTGGTAGAGGTCACCCAGCATAAAATTCAAAAGGCCTTGGATTTGACTCATTAGGAGAATATGTAGTTGACTACAAAAACCCATTGCCTATTAAATGTTGATGCACATAAAAAACAATTAACTAATTTTATCCATCAATAGTAGGAGTAACTAGCTAGAGAAAATATAGAGTTAAAGAGATTGGTAGCCAAGAATAGAAACCTCTACATGGAGGAGGTCCATGCCCTTCGCCAAAAGACTACAATAGAAGTAGATGCCTAGAAATTAGAGGCTTTCAAACTTGAGAGAGTCAAAGATCATTATAGGGACTAGGTTGACCTACAGAAGGAAATAAATTTGAAATACATGCAAGTGGAAAAGGAAAATGGGAATGAGACATTAAGGAGCTATTTCCATCGATGCCCTATTTGTGTGATATCCCCATTCCATCCCACATTGGTGATGCTACGTGGATTGTGAATGATCATTAGAGCAAGGAGAAGAAGATGAAGGCATTACTGAATGCCTTTTGCCTTCTGCTGAAGGTAGTAGCTACAGTAGGATAGCCATAGCCTCCTCAACCACCACACATGCCCAAAGTTAGTGAAGGTCCTTCAGAGCCTTAAGAACCTACATCACTTGGGATTGTTTGATCTTCTTAACCATCTTCATGCCATCAGAGGATGTTCAATTTTCTATCATGAACACTACAAATTTTGTAATGATGTCAATCTGTACACTTAGGCACTCATTTTTGTTAAGTCAGTTTGTTGTGTCAAGTGTTAGTCAATAATCCCATACGTTCCCAATTTTGTAAAGGAACTTGAGGATGAGTTTTCATTCAATTATGGGGGTATGATGAAGTGTCAAAGTGTCACATCAATAGGTCCTTGTCGATGTAGCCCCTTGTCAACATGGTGTTGCCCTGTCGATGGGGCCACATTGATGTAGCATTTGTTGTGTTAATGAGATCCCATCAATGTAGCTCCATAATAAAATCTATAAATACATGCTCACCCGCTATGTTTAGGAGATGTCTTGTCATAGTTGTAGAGGAGTGCTTGCAATTTTTTCATTTGAGAGTTAGAATATTTTTCTAAGTGCTTGCAGCAAGAGTTAGAAAGTGTACGGATCTTTATTTGAGCACTAATGTACTTGAGCATAGCAGTGTGAATGACAATAAAGATGAGCCTTTTGATAAACCTTGTAGTAGTTGGAAATAGATTAATTATTTATTCATATATTTAATGTTTCATGCAATTTCCTTTAATTCTTTAAGTAATTAAATAATCAATTAGGCTAAACTAAGATAGATTAAGTAGCGATTAATTAAGCACATAAGTACGACCACTTTGACCATACCCTTGATGCTTGGTAATCCTAGTAACACTTAATGTTTGGAAACCCAGTAGTGGTAAACATGTTCAGGATCTATACAGCAAATGGGACCAGATGCTTATGTTAGGATTAGTCAGGTGTAGTTAATTAGATTAAGTTAGTAATTGAATTACTTCATTCCTTCAATCCTTTGTTTTAAGCATCCAAAACATAAAACATAAAAGTAATAAAGATCATATAACTTGATTACACTTAATGATATCTTTGCGTGTCACAAGCGTAATTGGGAAGATAACAAATGACTGTTAGGGTAAGTTCACTTCATAGAGACCAGTGTACTGGAAGACATAGAATCCACGAAATTCGATTGAATCATGCATGAACGCTTAGTGATTCATATGGTTGAGCGTAGCGGTACTTGTCACTCATCAGTCATGAATTTCATTTTACAAGTTTAAAACACTATGGGATTTTCTTGAAATAGGATTACAAGGTGAATTTTTAAAGGGAATCTCAAGGATTTTTTTTTTGCTCTTGAATTTGATCAAAATTATAGTTAAAATCTAATTATAAGGCTTTTCTATAGAAAACTGTGATTTTCCTTGAGGTCTTTCATTGGCCCTTCTTTATTGATGTTTAGAGGATTGACTCAAAAGACATCAACAAAGAATGCAAAACATTCCTGTAGGTTCATCACCAATGCTTCCATCTTCACAGTTGATTTTGTAGCTATCAAATCATGTCAAGGAGTGCTCATGATGGTGAAGCAAGATTAACATGGAATGACAAAAATTTGGAGTGAGGTCATGGCTATATTGGCTATTAAAAATGGTCAAACAAGCTAACAAAGAATTCCAGATGCTTTGACATCATGGTCATGGCATAGTAATGTACTCATTTGCTAATGAGGTCTTTGTCCTTTATGCTTGATTAACTAGCTATCGGTACTTGGATTTGGGTAAACTAGTGCTCAAGTATCAGCTACTTTGGCCACTTGGCTTATTTTCATCATTTTTTGTGAACCATTGGTTTGTTTAAATTTAGGATACTATGGCCTCTTGGCTTTTTTTTTTTTTGGGGAGTGAAACCTTCTTTGGGTTTCAATGCCAAGGTTGAATTTTCATTATCTAGTTGAACAAAGTGTGTGCAAACTTAGCAAACTTGATTTGGTGAAGTATGTTGTAGGGGATGTCACAAGGTCATGATGCATGAATGCGAAACATAGGTTTTCAATGATAGCAGGCTAAGGCTAGAATCAGAATATGGCTATGGCTATGAAAAGGGTAATGAAAACAATGTGAGACAAGCATTGTTGGCAAGGTAAAATAAGCTAATTTAATCTCATGTATTGAGATTGCATGGTAACTCACTACTACGATGATTCCAGGCTCATCTTATAAACCCAACTTAGAGAGCACTAGAAAACAAGTCAAGAATACATGTAATTACAAGAGGTTACATGAGTCAACAAGCATACATTGGTCACTATAAGATGAAATTTATCAAACTTCTGGATCACATTGTATTGTAGCTTCTGGGTCTTGTTAATTATGGTTCTAGAGGCTATGTATGTTACACTATGTAACTATGGCTATTATTATGGGCTGCTTGGTCACATTTGGTCTTATGATATAATATTTTAGTTTCATGCTCTACACTACTCCTTGGTTATAGATTTTTAGTTGTTTTTATGTTTTATATTTTGTATGTAAAAAGGCTACAAGTGAAAACAATAATAAAAGCCAAGGTTACAAAGCTAAAATTGCTAATGTGTAATAAGATGAACATTGTAAACCAAGAATAACTATAAAAATAAAAATTGATCATTATTTATATGTAAGAGAAGAAAGAGAGGCCACATATTTACTAGTTTTAGACCTAATCACTCAACGATGGTAACTGGTATTATGATGGTTACTGCTTCATCATCCACATGAACATGATGAATCTATACTTGTCAATGCATATGGTAATAAGTAGAGGAGTAGATAACACTTCTTTGTTTTATGGGTTAATATTCACTTCATTTTCATGAAAGGTGAGCATGGGTTGATGCTTTTTTTCTCGAAATTGACAATGCTAAATGACAGAATGAATGGATTGTTTGTTAGTAAACATGTCTCCGCTCATAGGAATAGGGGTTGACATTTGAACTAGCACATCTCTATGAGTAGTAGAGGTCATGAAAAGGTTGTGATGAGCAATGAGGTAACCCTACGCTCAACCATATGAATCACAAGTGTTCATGCATGATCTGGTCGAATTCCATGGATGGGACTAGTTGTGGTATCTAGATTGTTATGCTCTAATCACAACTTGTTGTCTTCCCACTTGGACTAGTGGTAGCATTGTCTCGTATGGTTTAGTCCAAAGTGAGGCATATGATGTTGTCTAATTCTAACTTGCTCCTAATGACGATAAAAAGGTAAATTAGTTAAGCTAATGAACAATGGAAAACAAGATCTAAACTAGCCTACGTGTAATGAGCATCAACTCTTAATTGTCCATATACATCTTGGACTTCGTGAGACTACTTTTGAGATTGCCAAGCATATGTGACTGGGTGTGCCAAAAATACATTGCTAGATTACCAAGTACTTACACTTAAACACCCGTGATTAAGGTGTATGCATTTTGCTTAATGACAGGAATAGTAAATAGAAATAAATGGAAATGTGAACTAAAGGAAATAGTAAATAATTAATAATTAAAAGTAATAATAATCTAAGTGGATTCTGTAATGATGGGAGTAATCTCAATCTTTATTTCTAGTCATGTAATGTATCCAAGTATGTCACACTCGAACAAATATGTCGTACGATTACAAACATCACACTATGGGCATGCATTGAGAATAATAGAACTCTAAGAAAGACTATCAAAAATTGAGAACTAAAACTATCTTCCCCTATTTCTTTTCAAACCATGCACCCAAGTGCTATATTTATAGGATAGCCTAGATGAGATGATGTTGGATATCTAACATCACTTCCTAGCTTCGACATCGAGTATCTAATATTAGGGCCTAACATATTCATGACTCATCATACCCCCATAACTGAATGAAAACTCATCCTCAATTCAAATAAAATGAGGAAAAAGTGCTTTACAAAATATTGGGAAGGTATGGGATTATTAACTAACTAAAACAACAAACAAAACAATTGACTCTTACATGTTGTAGTGGTGTAGTACAAAAATGGGACATAATATTACAAGACAAAAATTGGGAAACTCATGTAGTGCCCAGAGGTGGTTGCTCCTCCATTCGATGCTTCCCTTTGTCACCAGGCTTGTGAAATTTGTAGTAATCAAGCAATGCCTACAACTTTTCTTCTTCCATCCTTGGGTCATGTACTGTCCAGCCTACTGAGCTGATGTGTGCTAGTGCTAGTATGTCCCAAGGACATGGCAGTTATAGAAACATTTAATTGGCCTTCATGTACTAGGTTGCAAACTCCCATTGTTCTTCCTCAAAGGTTCTAGCTTTCTCTCTTAATTCTTGATAATCTATTAATCTCCTAGCTAGGTTTGAGGAAACATCCTTTTGTCCCTAGTAGTTGCCTTTAACCATCTCCAATTCTGAGTTTGTCATATGGAACTTCTACAAAGCATCTTTCCAATTTGCAAACTCTTTTTCATACAATGCATAAGTGGTTCCTAACTACTTCTCTAGCTCATTCTGAGGTTAACTTGCTATTAACATGGCAAGGTTGGCATATATGAGGTTAGCCAACGCCATGTATTCTTTCAAATCTTTGATCTATAGATCTTTATTCTTTACTTCTGCTTGGTGGACCAATGCATAGCTATCCAAAATTGGCTACCACTTAGGATTTTGTGCTGACAAGGATCTAATGTGGGCTTTATTCATCTGGATCTCTTTTTCATTTATTTGTTTATACATGCCTACTTGTTTGTGGAAGTGTTCCTTCAACTTGTTGTGCTTCTTGACCTCATTCTACCACACTAATTTCTATTGCTAATTTTTGTCAAATCATGTGGACCTCCTTCATTGAGAGGGTTTTGTTTTCTTTGGTCAATCTATTAATGTCCTGGTTGACCCTCACCAATTTTTCTTTCAACTGGTTGACACTTTCCTCTAGAATATTCTTTTGCTTTTTAACTATTGTCAACCATGAATTCTCAGCAGCGAGCTGCTTGTTTTCTTCTTATGCAACAGTCAATACCTTTTGGTATGTGTGGGATTGTGCATCAGTAGAAGAGGCATTCTAGACTTCTTTCTCTTTTTCTTATTCTACAATTGTGTTCTCTTAGGTCAACTTGGACAACAGCTTCATCTTGAATTATTCTAGCTCATCAAGTGCAACAAATCGGGCAGGGTCCCATCGTTCAACTCACAAGGTAGTCAGCTCTTGTTGTAATCTTTGCACTTCTACTTCTGCATGTTCTACCCTGACTTTAGCCATGACTAGCTTTCCTTTAGTGGCGATGAGGTCTAAATTTGTTGTACTGACATCACAAGGGATGTCAAATAGAGTAGTCATTACTTGCCCCATCTATAGCAGCTGATCCAATACATCCTCATGCACCATAGGAGTCATCAAAGTCCTAGCCAACATCTGTGCATTTGTCGTCCCAATAAGATCTCCTAGGGAATAATAGGCATGTTGAATGATTTTTTCATATGATCCATGATCACTTCTACTACACCTGTCGCATCCTAATGCTACATTACCACAATTGTGGCACCTTCTCTAGTTTCAAGCATTACCTGCAAAGATGTGGCATTCCTAGATATTTTCTTGGACCACTAGGATCTCTCTCCTGATTGTAATGAGATCTCCCCCCTTGTTGATAACTTCAACTATTTTTTGGAGATAGCTCATTGCAGGCCTATAATCTTGCGACAACAATGGTGGAGCTTGTGTTTTTGGATGCTGTTCAAGCTCATGTTGTACTTCTACTTCTGGCTCTGCTTCCTTCTTCAATTCTTACTCTTTACCAAGATCTTTTCTTGGTGACATAGCTTTGAGAAGTTTAGAGAAGGAGTCATTCTGATTCTTCTTTGGGATATCATTCATATATCTTAGGATTCCAGTGCGTTTCCATAGCTTCCTGATTAGGTAAGGGAATGAGAGTGTTGGCTTCCCTACCTTTTTCTCTTTGAACCATCGTTGAATTTTAGTGAAGTAGAATTGGGAAAGATTGGCCACATATTTGCCCATTAAGATAGCACTTCCCTTAGCTGCATATGTTGAAATTTGGTTCAGTGCTTTGGTGGGAAACAAATGGTATGTACCGATATTGAAATATGTCCTCTCCTCCAGAGTTAGTTCCTTATATGTTTTATCTTCTTTGTCATACGCTTGTTTTAGCCACAATTTTTTGGTGTCAGGGTTAGATCTGGTGGATAAATGGGCTACCTTAGCCACTTGGTTTGGAAAATTTAGAGTTGCTATAATTTCCTTGACTAAGAAAGAGACATGATAAGTGGCGAGGTGTCCCTATGCTCAACCATACGAATAAAAGCATCCACGCATGATCTAGTCAAATTCCAAGGACTAAGTGCTTATGCCCTTTTATGGAACAAGGATGGGTTAGTCAATTATTGTCTTCCCAAGCTTACTTGTATAACAAAATTGTATGGTTAAGTAAACTCGAGGTATATGATTTTTATATATTTTAATGTTTTATGGCCTGGTGCTACAAAGGAAGAAGAGAGATAGGTAAGGAACTAATTTAATTTAACTAATCAACTATGCTTTAACTAGTCCTAACATGACCAAACTTGTTCTTGACATATACACTCCAGCTCTAGTCCAGCTCAAGTGCTTCCTCCTATCCCAGTCCATTGTTCATGTAATCGCCATCTGCACACACAACATAGTTACAAATGAGCAAGGATAGGTAAGCCACAATGCAGTTGTTACCTTGACTCGATATAAAGTGCATTGGCTGAGTTGTGGTTATGGTAGAAATTGGGTTAGAGGTTTATCATTGATAACTACCCAAGGTGTAGGGGTGATACAAGTAGTAGAATGGAACAATTTTTGATAAGGCCCCCACAACTAAGAGCGAACCTCTGGTAGAAATAGGGTGGAAAAGTATAGGGAACAAGAAAAATGGGAAAAATAACAACGATGATGCTAATAAAATGGATGTCATGGATGGGGATGAAATGAGAAATTACTGATTGCAAGAAATTTTTAAGGAGAAGAATTTAAAAATTACATCATAAAGGAATGTTAGTGGATCCTCCCCAAAGTAGGCTCATGCCTTTTATGCCCTGACAAACTGCCAAACCAAACAGCCCGTAGGCTCTAGGAATGACATATGGAAACAATGGTTAAAGACTTACCCACAAGAATTTACCAAGGAAAAACAATGTATCAACAAAAATATAGACTAATCATAAAATCGGTAATGAGGTGGGAAATGGAAAGAAAGATGAAGAGTAGAAAATGGAATGGAATCCCAAGAGCAAGGTTGTATAAAGTCCCTTGTGTATTTTATGGTTAAGATGATTGAGTAAAACTTATTCCAAAGCTAGTCTCAAACCAACCACATTCAGTGACCTCGCATTAATACACTTNCAGTCTCAAACCAACCACATTCAGTGACCTCGCATTAATACACTTGACCAATCCATCCTCTTGAAGCAACAAGAATGCTTCCCCAAAGAGTCACCACCATTCCAAGGAGAGAAAGATAGAGAAGCAGGAAGCAAGAAAGGGCCTTAGTTAGAGGGATCCTTCAGGCATGGGTAACATGTCTTTCCAGTGCCATAACCAGTACTTGTAGCCCATATTTCTTTATTATGTCTAAGGGGTGTGCTTTGAAAATTAACTAGTTTTTTTTTCTTTTTTTGTGTGAGAACCACACCATGCAAAGACTTATTTTTATTCACTCGGCTTCCTAATATTTGATTAATGGCAGAATGGAAAAAAACCCATGAAAAGCATCCAAGTACCCAAGAGAATAGCCAGCACACATGCATTGAATCCCCTTAAAGTCACACCCTTTTCATCCATTGAGTCCTTCCTTGGTTTGAAGAATACTAAGCCACCAATTCATTAATAAGTTTATTTAGAAAAAAGGATAGTACAGTTCCAAAACCAAGGAAGACCACAAAGTTGAATGGATGAATGGGCGATATGGACTCATTGCCTATTTTATTAAAAGAACTATATCTTAATATCAACATTGAAAATAAAAGGTAAAAACCAAACATTAGCAATCAACATTATTATAGTACAATCCACCATCATGAGCACTTATTATATGATGAATGAAAGTAATTCAAAAAAATAAATAGTAAAAATGGTAACGATGGTGTAAAATAAAAAATAAGTAAATATGAAAAATGTGTAAAACAAAAATACAAAAGGAACTGAGGGCTTTGAATGGTTAGCATTGGTGGTCGTCTCCCCCATGACTAAGGTGGTAGGAGGCAATCCGAAATAGGAAGCAAGGTTGTCTACCAACAAAGGTAGCATTGGTATTAGTTATCCTAGGCTCATGGAAAGGTTTGGTTTGTTGGATGTTGATCAATAGTTTCTTGTCCAAGCTCTCAAATTTGTAAATCATCATGGCCCCTGAAGAAAAAGTTGCATTAATGATATAAGGTCCTTCCCATAGCATTTGAAATTTAGTTCATTGTGGCATGTGTGAGATTCCAGTAGAGAACCTTATCTCTTGGTTGATATTTAACTTTCCTAATCCTTAGGTCATGACGTTGTTTATTAAAAGCCTTGTGTAATTCGTTAGATGATAGGGTGACTAGTCAATTCTCATCTAGCAAGTTAAGGTTCATTAGCCGTTCTTTTTGTGCTAGATCAAGGTCAAGGTTGAGATCACATGCCATGGATAGTGTATGGAGTTCTTCTTGAGTAGGGAGTGTTGGAAGTTTACCATACACTAACTCATAGGGAGAGTAGCCTATAGGAAGTTTCCATGTGGAGCGGTATGCCCAAAGAGCATCGTTCAGTTTAGTGCTCTAATCTCTCCTATACTTGCTAATAGTTCTTGTCAATATCTTTGTAATCTCCCTATTGGTGACCTTGACTTGACCATTTTCTTGAGGTTGGTATGGTGTAGTTAGTTTGTGCTCAACCCCTAAGCATTGCATTAATTTCTGAAAAGTCGCACGTGTGAAGTGTGTACCATTGTCTAAAATAAGTGCATGCAGCATGTCAAACCTATTTATGACTTGTTGTTGAACAAATCGTGCAGCTGTAGATGATGTACAATCCTTAACGATGGCTACTTCTACCCATTTTATGAAGTAGTCAACAGTAAGAATGATGTAGGATTTTCCATTGAACATTGGTGTAATAGGCCCCATAAAATCAATTCCCCAAATATTAAAGGGTTCTAAAGGTTGAATCCATTCTTGTGGACCCTCCATTCTAGCAGTCATTCCCCCATCACGTTGGCATCACTCACAAGATTGGACGAAATCATGGGCATCCTAGAACAATGTAGGCCAATAATGTCCTACAAGCAAGACTTTAATGGTTCTTCGTCTCCTAGCATAATGACTGCCACAAGGACCCTCATGAGTGTCTTGGAGAACTCGTAATTGATCCACCTCTGAAACATACCATCTAAACAAGCCATCGGGACATACTTTATAAAGTTTCCCATTGATCTCCATAAAATACTTGGCTCGATGAAGAAACTATTGTTTCTTTTTAATGTCTAACCCTTGTGGTGTTTATAGTGTAAGGAGCTAGGTGAGAATACTACTATACTCATTTGTCTCCATGATCAATTGATTAGTTACTACACCTGCAAAGAGGAGTTCATACGGGAAATAATCAAAGAGTGGATATTCATCCTCTTTGTTGTCCCATCGCAACCAAGATAAATGATTAGCAACTATGTTCTCAGCGCCTTTACGATTAATCATTGTAAGATCGAACTCTTGTAAGATTACAAGCCATCGTATGATGCAAGAGCTCACCATTGGTTTATTCATTAGGAACCTTATTGCACTATGATCTGTGTGTATGAATACCTTATAGCCTAAGACATAGTGCCTAAATTTTTCTAGTGTAAACACTACAGCCATTAATTCTCTCTCTATTGTGGTGTAGTTAAGTTGTGAACCAGCAACACTCCTACTTACATAGTGGATGTAATAAGAATATTTTTTGTCATCTAACTATGTACGTACAACTCCTAAAGCATAGTTGGACACGTCAGTCATTATGCGGAATGGTTTGGACTAGTCAAGAGATTGTAGAATGGGTGTTTCTATGAGCTTCTATTATAAAGTTTGGAAAGCTAGTTTGCATTCCCTAGTTGATTCGAAAGGTACGTCCTTTTTCATTAGTTTAACCAATGTTTTTGCAACCTTTGAGAAGTTCTCAATAAATCATCTATAGTAGCCAGTGTGTCCAAGGAATGACTGAATATCTTTTACAGTTTTAGGTTACTGAGTGATTCCTTGGATGATTTTAATCTTTTCGAGGTCTACCTTTATTCCTATTTGAGAAATCTTATGCCCTAATACGATGCCTTCTGGGACCATTAAATGGCTTTTTTTCTAGTTAAGCCTTAAGTTAGTTTCTACACACCGCTTTAGTACTTGCTCTAACCAATCCAAGGCTTGATAAAAGTTCGCTCTATAAGTGGAGAAGTCATCCATGAATACTTCCACACCATTTCCTATATGTTGCTGGAATATGCTTAGAACTAATTGTTGAAATGTTTTAGGGGCATTGCACAAGCCAAACAGCATTTGTTTGTATGAAAATGTTCCCCAAGGATTGGTGAACGTAGTTTTGGCTTGGTCTTTTGGGGCTATTTGAATTTGGTTATACCCACTATACTCATCCAGAAAACTATAGTAGTGATGCTCTACAATGGTGTCTAAGACTTGGTTGATGAATGGCAATGGAAAGTGGTCCTTGAATGTTGCCATATTCAGTAGCCTAAAATCTATACACACCCTCCATTTACCTTCCTTCTTAGGTACAATAACTAAGGGACTAGTCCATTCATTTTCAACAATGGGGTATATGAACCTGGCTTTTAGAAGTTGTTCAATTTCTTCCTTAACCACTTGCTTAGGCTTTGGGTTAAGTCGCCTCTGCTGTTGTCATCGAGGATTCATGGAGGGATCGGTGTAAATTCTGTGTTGGCATATCCTAGGATCTATTTTAGTTAATTCAAGATATGACCAAGTGAAGGCTTTCAACCATTTTTTATCACTTTCAGCAGTCTCTCTTTTTGTTGAGAAGTGAGCGTAGCGTTAATAATTACCAATTTTCCATTCTCGAGAAACATGTATTCCATATCAATGGATAATGATTTTAACTCAAGGGGCTCCTACTTAAACTTATTAGGGATTTCCAGCTTTCCCCAGTTGATATTTTGAATGTCAAGACTTTGAAGTTGGTGGTGGGCTTGCTCTAATGAGTCTATGCTATCGATGTAAGTGCAAGTCAAACCCTTAGTTGGTTCCATGCATATAGTTGAACTGCTCTCTTGATTAGCTGTCAGCCACTAGGTATCTTCTTATCTTGTGGCTGCTGCATATAGGCATCTTTGTATATTAGTCACTTGTGCACACTAATTGCATGCAGGCAATGTTAAGCGTTGTACAAACCATGACTTCTACATGAAATTACACCCTGTGTCACTGTATGCAATGCATGGAACTTTCTTCTTCTCAATCTTTCCAAAAATATTTTCCTTTAATATTTTCAGGGAAAGTTCATAGATTCCTAGGCACACGTCAATTTTGCTTAGCCATGCTCTTCCCATTATGATTGGAAAGTCCCCCTTATTATTGTTCACTTGAATCACTAGGAAGTCAGTTGGATACGACCATCCACAAACAGTGGTGAAAATGTCCTCCACTAGTCATAATGGGATAGTGATGGACTGGTCAGCCAACTCTAAATGAATGTTACTCTTTTTTAATAGAGGTAGGTTCCAGGCTTTGTATATTTCTTGAGAGATTAAGTTGACACCAGAACCTGAATCCAAAAGAGCTTTGCATGATTCCTTTCCCAGTGATTTGTAGATATATAAGAGGACTTCTAGGCTCAAAGAATTTCCTAGGAACATGACTAGCTTTTATCCAATCAATGACGACATGAGTTAACATGATCGTATGTGTTGAATGTGGCCTTTGGGTTGAAGGGAGTTCTGAAGTTTCGATTGGTGATGAGGTGTTTGAAGAATTAGCTGCTTGTGACTATAATGACTTGGTTGGACTGTTGGTTCTAAAGAAAGGTCTCTTCTTTGTGTAATTTTTTGGACCAATAGTAGGGTGAGAATTAACAGCCCTTGTAGCATTGTGTTACTGCGGTTGGGCAGGGAGCTCACCATGCATGACTGGAGTAGATGGTAATGGAGTTAAGGGTGGAAGAGATACAGCTGGATGAGAAGGATGGTATGTTTATGGAACATCACCCCTAGGAGAAGGAGTCCTATAATACTCATGTGTTTGGTAATGAGGTTGAGGGGTGATGTGACCAATAGAGTCACGTGGAGAGATTGGCTATTGCACGTAATAACCATATGAGTTAGGTTGATGGTAAGGATACTATTGGCATGGTAGTGGCATTCCCCATTATTGTGGTGCTACCACTATTAATACTACTTAGTTGGTTATGGTGGAGTTCCAATTGGATACTACTTTAAGGGTTGGTGGAACTGTCTTGGGTTACCTTGGAGATAAGGTAACCTTCAGGGTGTTTGCCTTCTGTTCAATTCTGGGTTGAGTGCATACACCCTCGACTCCTGTAGATGTGAGATTACAGGGCAATATCCCTTAGGATGGTTGTATTGGCATATCTCGCATCCACTATCATTGTCTGTATTTGAATCCACAACCTCTTAGATGATGGAAACTTTGCCCTTACCCTTGTTGCGTGCATATTCCACTTCTCTCTTTTTTCTCTTTTCCCATTCACTCCCTTGCTCTCTAGACTCCTCTACTATTTTGAGCACGGTTTGAAATCTATTATCTAGGGAGTCCCAAATTTGGTCTACCTTTGTCGATACTTTTGATGCCAACTTTTGAATAGGCAAATTTTTCCTATTCACCCTCTCTTCGAGTGGTGACTCTTCTTCATCCTTACAAAATCTTACTCCTTTCTTTCAAAGGGAAGGATCTCTGTTATATTCCTCCACACTCTCTCTTTTCCTTAGCTCACCTTCCTCTTTAGCAGCTTGCTCCAATAATCTTTGGACTTGATGGATCCTAAGCTCAGATAGCCTTCCTTGGGCATATGTCCCAAGGGTTCTTCACGTTTCATGCCTAAGCCCATCTACAAGATGGTTTAGTTGATCCCTCTATGAATAACCATTGCTAGGAAAACGATGTAATAATGCATAATATCATCCAATGGCAGCATCCAAGGGTTCATGCCCTTCTTGTTTCCATCCTTGGATTCGCGTTTTGTAGGTTAGACACTTGGGAGTACATTTGGTACTTATCGTTAAACAATTCTAACATGGTACTTCACCTACGAATGGATTCCAGTTCTAAGGACCGGTACCAACTCTCCACTTCTTTGACTAGTGTTCGTGGGTTCATCGTGATCGTCCCGTCTGTGGTGTCTATGATGCCTATGTTGTTCCCTACTCTCCCTTCTTTCATGCTATGATTCTCTAGAGTGCCCTTGTCCCCTTTCCTGACTATTTCATCTATGACTCTCGTTTCTCCTACCCTTATCCTCATGGTCTTTTTCTTTGTGACTGCATCTAGATCCTGAAGGAGAGGGTGAAGAAGATGATGAAGGTGGAGAAGGAGGATCGTCACCACGATGGTGCTTGTTACCTTCTCTTCAATGGTCGTGGCCTCGATCACGGTTACGATCAGAATGTCCATCTTTGTCATGTGTTCATATTCCTTTTTCAAGCCCTTTGTGTTTGTCGATACCAGAATCCGAGTTATGGATAGTTGAGTGAAGATTCTGATACACAACCCCTTGACCCAAGTCAACAGGAGGAACATCATTGTGTGGGTGACTACCTGAGGTAGGTTCACCACCCTCAGTTTTTATAACGTCTCTCCTGTTGTAAATCCCTTTAATGTTGTGCCTNTATAACGTCTCTCCTGTTGTAAATCCCTTTAATGTTGTGCCTCCATGGGTTGATACTCTCTCGAGTCATGATCATGCACAACGTAGTTTGCCTGTAAGTGCTACATATCAATTCATGTGAGATCACGAAGAAGCATGCCTGGAACCAAGTGATCGGGAGGTAACACTATGTTACCTTCTAAATCACGCCAACGCAGTTGTTCATCCTAGTGGATGATAAAGGTAAAATTTCATATATACTCATCGGGATGAACGTATACCATGTGAAACTGTTGAGGGACTGGTGGATTATCATGTGTACTACGCCTCCGATTGTTCCTTGTATCAGACCTAGGTGGTGAAACACTTTCATACGAAGAAGGAGACATGATTGTCTATTCAGTGTGCTATGTATTATATATTATTATTATTTTTCCTTGTAACCAACCCTAAGGCTTCATTCCAATGATGAGAAATATTTCCTAAGTTTTAATTAGTGCATAATCAATAATTTCCCTGGCAACAGTGCCAATGATGAGCGGTGAGGTATCCCTAGGCTCAACCATACGAATACGAGCATCCACGCATAATTCGGTTGAATTCTAAGGACTAAGTGCTTATGCACTTTTGTGGAACAAGAACGGGTTAGTCAATCATTGTCTTCCCAAGCTTACTTGTATAGCATGATTGTATGGTTAAGTAAACTCGAGGTATATGATTTTTATATATTTTTATGTTTTATGGCCTGGTGCTACAAAGGGAGGAGAGAGATAAGTAAGTAACTAATTTAATTTAACTACTCAACTATGCTTTAAATAGTCCTAACACTAGCATTTTTTCTCACTTTCTGTACACATCTTGAACCAATGCAACACTGCTGGGATTACCAAATGCTAATCATTACTAGGTTACCAAGCATTACACACATGCTTGAAGTAATCATACTGAGTGTTCTTACTTATGAGAGTTATAGGGTGAGAGAGAGAACATTAATTAACTAAGGAAAGCATTAACTAACTACAATTAACATTAATTAATCCATTCTAGATGCTACAAGGTTTATCACAAAGTTCATCTTTATTACCGTACACAAGGTGTGCTCAAGTATACAATGCTCGAATGAGGATCCGCTCACTTTATGACTCCTACTGCGGGCATGTAAAAATAATTCTAACTCTAAGAGGGAGAAAAGGCAAGAGTTCAGGTAAGGGGCTAAGACTAATTAACAAACTACTCAACTAAAACTACTCAAACCAAGTGTGCCCACTCTTATTTATAGGTGACAAGACAAGCCTCAATATTGCTTGGAAGGCCCCAATATCGTGTACCCAATATCATGACTCATCAAGACATTAACTCCAAAAATGTTAATAGTGATGCCATCATCTTTGTTGTGCTAGAATTGATAAATCTCGCCAAGGTACTACTCACCACTATATGAAAGAATGGGCCTCAGAGGTGATGCCTTAAGTTGTGTTTGAACTAATTCTTGGGAAAATTTCATAAATAGTCTGAAGTTCATCTCCACTATGATCATGATCAATGTGGACTTTTCTTGAATGGCCATAAGGCTATTAGGGGACAACATGAGACATTGTCCCTACACGAGAGCTAGTGGTTTTGCAGCCTCTCCTTGGATCGACTATCCAGTAGTAGAAGCCTCTTGATGAATGCTGAATGATTGGGCTTCCTACTCTTCATGTTTTGCACATTCACCTTGTTGGCCTTGGCCACCTTGTGGACCCTTAGCTGCTATTTTTGAAGGTTCTTCTTATGCACCTCTTTTTGGAACCATCTACAATCAAGCAAAGCTCAAGTGTTACTAAGGTTGTATTCTTTATCATTAATTAGTTTATACCTTACTCGTTACCTTAGTTCATTAATTTCTTAATTCATATGATTGTAGAGTTAGAAATTTTTTTAAGAAAAATCCCCAAAAAGTGTCTATCTCCTCGTATGACCTTACATAGTTGACTTCTCTCTCTCTCTCTCTCTCTCTCTCTCTCTCTCTCTCT
>MNCI01005876.1:59237-146126 GCA_015680685.1 Gnetum montanum
TGGCTTATTATGATGGTTGTGGTCCCTTAGGTGGAAAAATTAAGGTTTCTAGTATTAATATGATTGATTATTCATGATAACACCTAAATTTTTTAACCCTCTTACCCTTATAATACCTTCTAGGTGATAGCAAATTATCAAAAATTGAAACAAGTTTTTCACGTAAGCATCCCCAATGACTAACTTAAACACTCCAGGTTCAGATAGGTTCAAACAACATAGAAATCAGAGCAGTAGAGGGGCAAAGATCACAAGTGGAAAGTGGGTGCATAGAGCTCTGAGTTGTAAGAGAAAATTTGAACAACTCCCCTAGCAGAAAATGATGAAAGTGACGTTTGGCACTATGAAGGTCATATATATAGGTTTTGTGTGACTCAACGTTAGGTATCCAACATCACATCCAACTTGATGTTGGGTAGTCGATGTTGGGGTCCATGAATAAGCAACAAATGGGGCAAATAAGCATGAAAATTGAAGCTCTATGATTGGTTGGAAAGTTTGTGGTTAGGTTCATAGTTCTAGGTAAGTGGAAAATCAATTTGAGGCACCGGAAGTGTAAGAAGGTGGAGTCATTGACATAAAAATCTTTGGAAGACATAAGAAAAAGGATGTTAAATTGAGGTTGTGGAAAAAATCAATTATAGGATAAGGGAAATGACAAAATATAACAATTAAGCACATGGAAGGTGAAGAATGATGTGGTTGTGTCAAACAAGTACAAGTCACAAAAGTTACACCAGTGGATCCTCCCTAAAGCAGGCTCTAGCCTATGATGCCCTTGTGTAACCACACGTAAAAATGTCTGTAGGCATGAAAGGGGTTGAATGCAATGCATACCTATGAAATAAAACACACATGTTAAATTCACCAGTATGAGATAATAGCTCTATGTTGCACAAAACCACAAGTTATGATCACACAGACACCAAGATGAGATGGACTATAGAAAGGATTGCAGAAATTGGGACATGAGGTGTCTTACCATGGTCACAATGAAACCTTATGTGTTATTAATGGTTAAATAATCATAAGTCCTTCTTTCCAAGATTCAAACCAAATCCACACCACATTACAGTGATATCACATTGTTTCATCATGTCAGTGGACAACCATAAGACTATCATAGTTGTGAGGAGTAACATCACTTTACATATGTCCAAGGGAGAAGATTTTTTTGATGGCACATTTTTTTTGGATTCTGAGAAGCCATCAACTTTCAAACATGGGTACATGTATTTCCAGTGGGACCCATAGAAGTTTATTCAGTGCCATTTTAGGTTACTCTTACTCTCATTTTTCATTAGATCTACAAGGATATGGTTACAACCTCAACAACATGATAGAACATATAGAAGTGCCAAAGAGAATCCACAAATCTCCTTAATGTCATACCCCTTACATTCCACCTTGGTTCTGCACTCTTCTACTTGGACACAATGATTATGAAGTTATTTCTAGTCTCATGGTAAAAAAGGATGTCATTATGACCAAAGCAAGAACCTCTTATTAATGGAACGGGTGGATGGATGGCATGGCCTCAATGTCCAAATAATTAGTCCCCTATGACTTGACAACATAGAGAAAACCTCACCTTAATGGGCTACATGATTGTTTTATTCACAAGCGAGATTACATAACAAAGAAAATGAAAACAATGACTCAAAAAAACTGGAAGAAATAGGAAAATTTGCATCAAGAAGTAGGAAAATGACAAAACATTGTAAAACAAATAGATGAAAAGCACTTAAGAATCTTGAAGATTAGAATGGGGGATGACCCCCATGACTAAAAATTTGGATATGAAAAGGATTAATAAGTGAATAAATAGGATCCATGCATGTATGAAACATTGGTAATCGTTCATGCCCTAGCCATTGGGTGTTCGTTGATGGTGTGATGGCTAGGTAGAAAAATTGTTGGTCACACACTTGATTGTTAAATGTATGGTCGGTCAAGGTATGAGGTGTGTTAATATTATGGATGTCTGGCCCATGATTGCACCCTTGATTATGATACGGTATGTATGGATTTATTTTTCTCCCCACATTCTTTGATTCATTGTTTGGGTTTGGGATTGGAGCAATGATGGATAGTGGCCCTTGTGTATGATCAGAGGGCGTCAGTTGTGAAAAGGAAGGTGGTGCATTAGATTGGAATTATGATGATTTGGATGATGTGGTGGGTTCATGTGTGGTTTGCTTCAGGTTACAACCTTTCCTCTAGAAGAAATGTTTCCTATGTTGTAGTTGAGACCCACAAGTGTCAGCATGTCTATGCACATTTGCAGCACAAGTGACATTCATTTGTTGGTATTGTAATGTTGAATCCTCCTGTGTTGCTGGTGGTGGCAAATAATGAGGTGGAGTATGAGAATATCAAGGGTAGGATGGATGGTAAGAGGCACGAGATGGTGATCTATCAAGGGATTTCATGGGTTGATGGTACTTGAAAGAGTGGTAGTGGTGATTTGAAGTAGAGGATGTAGAACTAGTTTGAGAAACAAGGTGTTGAACATAATATTCATGTAGTTTTAGTGGATAGGGATGATTTGGTGGTGGCCTTCCCCACAACTGTGGTTGTTGCCACTATGGTTGATGGCTGTGTTAAGGTTAGTAATAAGTCCCCCTAGGATGGTATGATCGGTTGTGGGACTGTCTATAATTACCTTGTGGAAGAGGAAATCTCTCAGGCATGTGCTTTTACACAAAATTTAGATTTAAGGCACTTGCCCAATACTCATGTAGATGCAAAAAGATTGGGCAATGGTCCTTCAGACGATCATATATGCATATGTTGCATTCATTATCTTTGTCTGTGGTTGAGTCTATAACCTCACTTTCTTTAGCCATTTTTCTCATTTGTCGAAAAGTATTCCTAGTTGTTTCTTGGTTCTATATCCTTTTTTTATTGTGATTTCTCAACTTATTTTCCATGATCCTCTCCTCAACCATTTCAATGAAAGTTGTAATGTTTTCATATACCCATTTGGACATCCTATTAAACTTTGCTTCAAGCTCATCAATAGACTTCTATATCAGCAAGGTTTGTTGCAAAATCACCTTATCGAGATCAGTTTCATTCTCCTTACCATAGATCTGGACACTTTTCTTTTGTAGAGTTGGGTCCCTATTATTTTTCTCAAAATTCTCCCATTTGCATATTTCTCCTTCTTCTTTTGCCACATGCTTGATTAGCTCTTTGATCTAATGGGATTGGAGCTTGTATAATTGCCCTGGGGTATACATCCCAAGGGTCTCCCTTGTTTCATTATGAAGCCCATCTATGATGTGGAAAAGTTACCTTTCCTTGGAGAAACCATGGCTTGGACATTTATTCAGTAAGGCATAATATCTATCTAAGGCCATGTCCAAGGGTTCATGTTGTTCTTGCTTCCACTCTTAGATCTATCTCCTCAAATTAAACATCCTCACATAGGTTTGGTATTTCTCATTGAAAAGTTCTAGCATTATGGACCATCACTAGATTGAATTCGATCTCAACGATTGATACCATACTTCCACTCTATTAATTAGTGTCCTAGGAAAGAGCTTAAGCTTTTGCCACCCACTTCAATGTTATAGAAATCACAGGCATTATGGAAGGCTTGTAAATGATGTTGTGGGTCTAAATCATAAACCCCTACAAATTTAGGAATATTATTCATGTTAAGCTTAGGTAGGTGACTCTTTTTGTGATGCCTACGAGATATCTTAATGGCCTCTATGATCTGCATTAGGCTCTTAGTGGTCGACAAGGGTTCATCATGATCAAACAGGTTGTGAGGAAAATTTTTATCTCTATTCATTTGATGAGATGATGCTATCTATGTTTGTTGTGATGTCTTTGACCTTTCCTATGGGTTTGATTTCAGTTTTTAGTTTGACCCTTTAGTGGAGCCTTATCTCCATACCTACATTCATCTTTGTCAAAACTAGATTTTGAAGGAAAAGAGGAAGACGAGGAATTGAAAGGTTTGCAATGGCTACTATGGTGTTCTTCTGGGTCCTTTGATTTATCATTTATGGGTTTTGAGAAGGTCTTAGGCCTTGAAGCCTCCCCTAGTTCAGGATTTACATCACCTTCTCCAGGATTTTCTGCCTTAGGTGAATGTAGTCTTTGAGTGTTGTCAAGGTGGTCATGATCATAAGAAATCCCTGCATAAGGTTGGTCACTCCAATTTTATTCATCATATATCTTGTTATTTCTCCAATGAATGCATTCGCTATACAACCCATTGTCACTTTTGTGTGAGGGAGACAATATTGTTGGTTTATGGTGTGTGTAAGTTAATATTTTCTGAAAGATATATCATGAATACCTTTACAGCAATTGTGTATAATATAACTAATCTAGATAACTAGTGCCATCCCCAACAATAGTGCCAATGATGAGTGATGAGGTACCCCTACGCTCAACCATATGAATCACAAGCATTCATGCACAATTCGATCAAATTCCATGGATGGGACTAGTTATGGTATCTAGATCATTATGCTCTAATTGCAGTTTGCTATCTTTCCACTTGGACTAGTGGTAGCTTTGTCACATATGGTTTAGTCCAAAGTGAGGCATATGATGTTGTCTAATTCTACCTTGCTCCTAATGACGATAAATAGGTAAATTAATTAAGCTAATGAACAATGGAAAATAAGATCTAAACTAGCCTACGTGCAATGAGTATCTACTCTTAATTGTCCATATACATCTTAGACTTCATGAGACTACTTTTTGGATTGCCAAGCATATGTCACTGGGTGTGCCAAATAATACACTACTAGATCACCAAGTACTTACACTTAAATGCTCATGATTAAGGTGTATGCATTCCACTTAATGATAGGAATAGTAAATAGCAATAAATGGACATGTTAACTAAAGGAAACGGTAAATAATTAACAATTAAAAGCAATAATAATCTAAGTGGATGCTGCAATGATGGAATTAATCTTGATCTTTATTTCCAATCATGTAACATGTTCAAGTACATCACACTCGAACAAAGGTGTCATACAATTACAAACATCACACTGCAGACATGCACTAGAAATAACAAAACTCTAAGAAAGACTATCAAAAATTGAGAACTAAAACTATCTTCCCCTATTGCTTTTCAAATTGTGCACCCAAGTTTTGTATTTATAGGCTAGCCCAGAGGAGACAATGTCAAATATCCAACATTTCTTTCTAGCTCTGACATCAGGTATTCGATATTAGGGCTTTGATATCAACTATCCGATATTAGGGCCTGACAGATTCATGACTCATCAAGTTGTATAGGTTCAATAATGTGTTCTTTTGTTTCAGGGATCATTTGACTTGTTTCATTATTACAAGGAAATTCTTTTCCTTGGTGTTTGATTTTTCAGCCTTGGGAGTCTTAACTTTCTCCATTCTTCCTAGAATTTTTAGCTTATGTTTTAATGTATGTTTCTTAGGCTCCTTACTCATACCTGGCTTGTTATTCTCTCTTGTTAGACTCATTGATGTAGTTTGGGAAATAGAGTTCGTGGGTAGAGCTATTCTTGGTGTACGTCTCGGTGGGTCAACTTGCTTCCAAGCCTTTTATTGTTGACTATCTTTAGTGGGCTTAGTCTTTAGTTTGATGAAAGGTTATTTTCTTTGTTGTTGTAGTGGTTATTTCTTGTTACTTGGTGATGACATTTTAGAGGTATTGGTCACAATATGTGAGCATTGGTTATGGGTTATCATAGGTTTGCTTGTGGATGGGGGAGGAACCCTAATAACAAATGACTCTGTAGCCTTAGTGGAATTGATACACTTTGTTTGGATCTTGGTGTTGTTGCCATTGAAGATGGAACACGTATCACAAAAGGCTCTTTAGGATGCATGGGTGGTGGTACTCGTATGATGAAGGATGTTCTAGGCCTTAGTTTCTGGGGCCAAGGTGGTACCTTGATGATAAAAAATTCTCTATAAGCGCTAAGTTGAGTAGATGTTGTAAACAAAGCTATGGTTTAGGGACCAATATTGGTGTTTGGAGGGTTGAATTCATTCAACACCAACTTCCCATGATTGATCATCTTCTGAAGATCGTCTCTCAGTGCTAGGCAAAAATTGATATCATGACCAACTAGTTGATGATAGTGGCAAAACCTATCAAGCTTGAAGTACTTTGATAGTTTTGAATCATCTTTGGTTACTACTATTGGTTTTCTAATTGTGTCCCTTATGAGCTTCCTAAGATAGTTGCTTATGTTGAATATGATTTTTTTACAATTTTTTTAAGCAACTGTTATAGGAGCTCAAAAGGTTTCATAGGCAACTTAGCATACTTAGACCTATCCTTGCACTTAAAATTTGATCTTGGCTAGTTGGAAGCATATGAAGTAGATGGTTGAGATGGGTCAAAAGATTTGTTGTATGGCAGAGACTTTCATCCTTTTATCTATTTTGAGTCTTTTGTCATTGTGGGAACCGTTGCTTATGCTAGCTTATTCTTATCCCTATCCTTTCTTGTGTGTATTGGTTTTTGTAGGCCACATAGGCTCAATTGGTACTAGTCTAGGATACCTCCTCAATGTTTTTAATTTATAAAAAGGCTTGGCTCAATGATAAGGATCTTGAGTAATCAAGATTTGACTTAATGAAGTCATTAATTGCTTCCTTGAAGATGAAGGTGGGTTTCAAAGATGAACTTGAGAATTTCATTGAGGATTGCATTTCATCTTTAAATAAATCTTTGAACTTGTTCACGTGGCCCTTGCCTTACTTTCATGAGTTAATCTAATATCATGTCTAGTTTTAAGTTGTATTTGAAGTGGTCGACATACTGGGTTATCAAGTCATCAAGCAAGGAAATAGAACTCCTCAGCAACATCCTATACTAGTCTAAAACTTTGCCTATCAAGAACATAGGAAAAATACATAATATCACGTGAGGCCATGCTTGTAGTAGTTGCTATTTCGAATGAAATGTAATAAGATGTGCATTAGGGTCTCCTTCACCATTATATTTGGTAAATTTTAAAATAGGCATGTTTTTGGGTAACATTATTTGGAGAATGATAAGGTTGATGAGATAGTCTTGGTAGAAGTTCATGACCTTCACCATTTGTGTTTTTTTGGCTTCAAGTTTTTGAGCTTCATAGTAAGATCTTGGATTAATTGAAAGGCTTGATCCAAGCTTTTTGAAGCTTGTGAGGGCTACACCTGTGGTTGTTGGATGATTAGTAATTGTGAAATGGACAATAGTATATACTAGAGGGGTCATGTAACTATTTTTTTGGGAGGATTGAACATGGAAGAAGATGTTTGCATTGGCATAAACAAGTTTATGGGGGACATGTGGTATTTGTACTCTAGAAGAGGGACCGGTCCAAACTATGAAGGGTTGTGACATAGAGGTGTGTTGGCAAAGGTTGGGGCACTATGGCAAATAGTGTTGAGGTAAATAAGGAAGCAGGTTGAGAGGTTCGACTTATTGAAGTTGCAAAAGGTACTTGGTTTATTATTAAGATAGGGGGCACATAGTTGAAAATAGTTACTTTGGGGATAGATTGTTATGAATGATCCCCTAGGTAAGTAGCCATCTCAAATTAAGCTTCAAATCCATCCTGGTCTTCTTGTTCTTACCCTAAACTGGCTTCCTCATTCACTTCAACCTCATCATCTACATCCACTAGTTGTGTTAACATGCACTTATAAAACTCTGATAGTTCGATGTTGTCATATGGTAAAGGAATGTGCTATTTCATGTTTCTATAAATAATTTCAAATTGATGCTTGGAGTCTAACTCCTTGTGTGAGCTGCATAGACTAGCCTAGATTTTTACACAAATGAAGTTGTAATATTCTTTGGTAATATTATTGTGCATTGCATCCTAGATGTCTAAGGAATTGCCTATGCTCCATCATAGTTGGGTCCTTAGGGTTACAGATAGGAGTGAATTCCTAGTTTAAGACCATGACAATGATGTTATGTGGAAAAATGATTGAGACAAAAGGCATAAACTATAGAAGACCAATGTATTGGGCAAATGTGGTAAAGGTTTTAGCTTGTATCTTGTAACTTGTTTAAAATATAGTGTATATGAGATGTAGTGTATTTAACAACTTATTTAAGTTGTAACTTGTTTAAGCATAGCTTGTGAAATCATTTGAACAAAAGGTAGCATAATCATAACAACAACGTAAATTAAAAAGATTATATCGACCCAACATATTTAAGGTTGCACTTGGAAAAAAAGAGAAAATGGTCACGATGTATTTTAACCTAGCATATTTGAGCAACACTAGGAAAAAATGGAAAAAAGGCTTCAACGTATATAGAAAAAACTTTGTAAACTCCAAATGAAAAAAGGAAAAATACCATGTGTTGCAAGTGTAAAAATAACTTTTCTGCAATTAAAGAAACTATAAAATGACCACAATTTTTCAACCACGATGTTTTTGAACCAATGTTGGGATTACAGAAAAAACGAAGCATATTTTAGGATTTGAAGCAACCTAAGGCTAGCATATTTGCAAGTTTTGACTACACTAGAGATTTTGAAGACTAGTATAAAAATGTTAGTATAATTAAATCCCAGAATAAGACACTAAACTCAAAAAAGTGGGGGTTGCAGAAGACTCAAAACCACTCCTATTTTGTTAAATACAATGGTATGCAAAGGTAGAAATAGGCAAAGAGTGTTTGTGGATGGGTTTGGACAAAGAAGTTAGCCAGAGGCCCTCATTCTAGCATTAGAAAATTGTAATGATTGAAAAATTCAGCACTAAAAATCAAAGATGTTAGTGCGGAGTAGTTTCAACCTCAAGATCCATGGGCCTCAAGAGGATCTCAGGCATCGTAGGTGGTCTTGTCGATCACCTAAGGACTTGAAAAATCTACCACTAAATGAAGTAAATGAAAATAGATGATAACGTATGAAATAATTCAAATCCAACGCTAGGTCTGAGAACAAGTTGAGAGATAATGCGTAACATATGAAAAAAAGGGTGGTAAAAAACAACTACAAATTTTCTATTAATGCTAATAAAAGAATACAAAGAGATAGAGTACAAATTTGTAAATGTTATACAAATTTTTGTAGAATAATTATTGAAGATCTAATGCACAAATGGGTGGTGTGTGTCCTACAGACCTTCCAAACACGTCTACCTTACTTGATCTGTGGGCTATGATAAGTTCTTAGTGTTCTCAATGATCAGTGCTAGGAATTGGTTTCAAGCTTTTAGATCTTTGCTTTGCCGTAAAAAGTTTCTAATTTTGAAGCATTTGAATGATCCAAAAGTGCCTTAAATGATGTTCAAATATTGTTTTTATATGCGACAAGTTGCTATTTCTCCATGAGTTATGTTAAGACAAGTTTTTTGCACTATTACACAACATTTTTGACCACTTTTACAACACAAAACTATAGCTTTTTTGGCGCCAACGTTTTTTTACTTATGTGAATTTACTCATAACATTTTTGGCAATGTATTTGATAATTACAAGCTCAAATACGTTGGCTTAGTAAAATTCATAGCTTATTTGACAATGTGGATCATGAATTTCATTTTACATGTCTAAAATGCTATGGAATTTTGTTGAAATAGGGTCACAAGGTGAATTTTTGAAGGGAATCTCAAGGCATTTGTTTTAATTCTTGAATTTGATCAAAATTACAATTAAATTTTAGTTATAAGGCCTCTCTATAAAAACCTGTTATTTTCCTTGAGGCGTTTCAGGGGTTAGCTAGTTAGATGCATTATTTTAATGATATATCTTTTGAGATCCTATGATATTATGTATAGTTAATTATGATACCATGATTATGCATACTAATCTTGCTGGATGGGTAGTAGGATGTTTGTAGTTGGCAAGTTGTGAGGATGATGAAGGAAACTTGAGCTCTAAGTAGGCATGATTCTCTATTGTGTGATATCATTTTACATTATGAGTATTGAGTTGTTTGGCTAATCATGTTATGAGGTTATGATGTTTAGCATGTATGCATGTTCATATGGTATGGCTAGGTGACATAGGTTATAATGTTCAAATAGTCTCATAGTTATGTGATGGATAGTTTATGATGGTATTAGGTTTGATTAGTATTTGGTTTGGATGTTTTGTGAGCATGTTTTATAGCATGTGGGTTCCTCAATATTAGTTGAGGATGAGGAAATTTATGGGAAACTTTGTAAAATAAAAATCAAAAATAAAATTAATTATAATAGGTTGCAACGCCGCACTAATTAGGCTTAGGCTAGAAAGGTATTATGTAAAGAAAATTAAAATATATAGATAAAATAAAAACACAGCTGAAGAAAAATTACAAGATGACAAGAAAAATATGATAAGTAGTAGGCATTCATAATATAGGCACATAGGGGCAGAAAAACATTTGAGCAATGAAAGAAAAATGTCAATGTTGTGATAGTATCCCCATGCATATGAAACCTAACCTGTTCCACTCATAAAAATAGTTTAATACCCTAATGTCCAAGCCAAAATAACAATAGTAAGATACCAAAAAAAAACTACAAAATACATTTAAAAATATTAATATTAACAAAACATAAAAAGACATCAGGCTCTAACATAATAAAAACCTTTTTCCCCATGATTTTTTAATTAACCTTTCTAGATAGGTTTTAATGTGTAAGGTCCTTTAGTTTGGCATGAACATAATTTCTTCATGCAATAGTCAATATTTTGTTTTGTTCAATCTAGTAGATGGGTGGTGGGAGGTGACTGGAATATGATGAGATGTAAGGTTAATTGAACCAATGGTTATTTTGACCCTTTTGAGGATTAAATTTTTGAAGATTTGGAGACCCATTGTGGTGTGGCAGAGGTGCTAGCATTTGGAATAAGATTTTCCTTGAAGCAGCCGGTTAAACAAGGTTGAAAGCTTCTCTCTTAGTTCATTTTTTTATTTCAAGAAATCTATGATAAAAATCTTCCTCAGTTTGCTGAGCTTTGCCATGGACTTTGTCAGATCATCATCCAATGTGGTTCTGGTTGAGGTCCATTCAATATCCTCCTAAATAGTTTCGGTTTGAAAATATCTAGTGTGCTAAGATTCAATTACCTCCTAAATAGTTTCGGTTTGAAAATATCTAGTGTGCTAAGATTCAATTACCTCCTAAATAGTTTCGGTTTGAAAATATCTAGTGTGCTAAGATTCAATTACGAGATGAAATAGTGATTTGGAGCAGAATTCCTTGTCGGAGAGGCTCAAAAATATTCATGGATAAACTCAAAGATGTTCAAGTTTCATGCTAATCACATCATAAATAACCAAGGTGGTACGGCTTAGTTCATAACTCTCACCCGGAGACATGCAGGAATGCATCGGCAAATACATGACAGTCCTATTTTTCAAGTTTGATATAAGAGAAATAGACCTCAAGGAAGGAATGTAGAGAACAATAGGTCTACTGGCAACAGTTGATAAAGCATCATTGGTTGAAAGAATGAGATCAAAATTCCAACTACTTTCATGAGTAGATTCTCTAATGACGCACAATGAGATGCACACATATGCTTTGATTTTTTTTTCCTTCTATAAAGATCTCGAGAGGTGTCAAACCCACTTTTGTAATTAGTCCCTACCAAGCTCTCACCAAAAGATAATGTGCAACAGTAAGCTTATTTTATAAGGTTGTTAGTGCCTTTGTTATAAGATTGCATACCACCCTACTTACCCCACTCACCCCAAATTGGATTTCTAGACATGGTTATTATGTTTAAATAGCCAAGGAGAACATGCAAGAAATATTACCATTTGGCTTATAACAAGTGTGGATAGAGTGCAGTTGAAGAATTTTTCATGCAGACAGAGCACACAATCCATTGGCTGCAGCTATTAAAGTAATAAACTATGTAAATTTGTGGGCCAATTTGAAAAGATACATGATGTTTTCACTTATGAGATTCTCTGCTAAACATGAGTTGGTCTCCCATGGTGACTTGAGATAATCAATGTCCTTTGTTTGTTATGGCAACTAGATGGAATGCATACTGCTTGGCTCTGCAAAGATGCCCCTAAACTTTGGTTCATTAGGTGGTTCAATTGTGGAATGGGGATACCTTCATTGTGAGGATTTAGTAGTTCAGGTGACTCCTAATTCGATTGCTTCAACCATGGGTATACCTCTTAGAGGCATAGTTTTTTCACATGCAAAGCATTTGAAAGTTATGGAAATTGGGCACTTCTGTGGGAATGGACCACTTCCAGTGGCCAAACGCAGTGCATATTCGTGGACCCACATTCCCTTCCTGTGGAAGAAGCTTGCAAGGCAGATTATCAGGTATTTCACCCTGAAAGCTCAATGTACCTCCCTGTTTGGCATTCATTTTAAGTTTCTATGCAGATTTCCATTGGGAGGGCCGTCACACTTGATGTGCATGCGATCTTTTTTGGTCAAGCTTCAGTGTGAACTTACAAAAGCAATGAGAACCTACTTATTTATGGTTCCTCATGAGGGCCTTCGTGGCCTTCTCATCAATGCTGCCAAAGGTCTTTCCCTCCAGATGCGTCAAGGTGCATTCAATGGCCATGTGAACTATTGATACGATTATTCTCCCCTCCAGTTTAGCCGTCTTGCACGCATGCTCTTTAGCATATGGTCTTTTATTCTGAAGTTTTTCATGTCATTGTTGAGCGGCATAATTATGTCATTGGGTTGCTTGATTTTGTAAAATAGACAAGGTTATTTTTTCTTCTGGCAGGTTGGCCTTCCTGTTATCATGTTTAGTTTACGAAGACTAATTAAATAGCCTTTCGTTTTTTATTTTGTATCCTCCTAACCCACCGAGCTGCCCAGATTGAATGTTTATTGTATGTTTTACTTTTGCTAATATAATCTTTTTATCACCATTCCCCTCAAAAAATAAATGTTTAAACATATATATGTGATAAATATAACTGATAGAGATAGTCAAAAAATATAAAAGAATCATTTTCAAAAAGGAAAATTTATAATGAATAGAAAAGAGTTTTAAGCAAATTTCTTGGGAACATTTAAAAGAATTGTTTGCCAAGTCCAACCACGAAAACAAAAAATGGAAGAAATTTTTAGTGGTAGGAGTTTTGAAAATTTTTCATAGTAAACATGTGTCAAAATTTTGAAAATTTTCAAGAGCGATTATAAGCAAGAAATGTAAGAAAAATTTGAATAAACTATTGTATTTTGGAATCCCATAAACTCTCATAGCCAGTTAAAAAGCCTTCCACTTACTGTTCCGGCCTGGAGAGGTTGCACTGCATTTAAGGATGGTAGTGGCCCATATGAGATTTTTCATATTCTCAAATGAATTATTGCAAGCAGAATTTGTGTATGTCTGTTTGTATATAAATTTTTACCAACAGAAATGGTGTATTGTTTATAGGAGTTTAGATCTAATGTGAATGTGTGGAGCTTTAAACTTGAATTTTAAAAAGTTACAAAAATAAAGGATCATTACCCTTTTCTCGAGGGACAGGTTTGAGCACGTTTATTTCTACAAATTGCTCCAAATGTCAATAATTCTCATGAAACTATTCTCAAACTTGAGAACCTTTACACCATTTTGTAATTTAACTCTTAGTTCCTGAACCTCAATGCAATATTATATATATTTTATCACATTAAACTACCCTAAAGCATATTATATAATATGCATCAGAAACGGCTTGTATGGCAGTAGTCTAGACGTTTATCTTAACTCTTAATTCCCTGAACCTCAATGCAATATTATATATATCTGATCACATTACCTTAACAAAGATATCCTAAAGCATATATAATATGCAGCAGGAACCGCTTGTATGGCTTCATCTTTGTTGCCGATAAATTGATCCAGAAAGAAAAAGGTTTAAGCAATGTAATTGTATTCAGTGAATCAAATAAGAAACTTTATGTGCATTCAGGGATATAAGTCAGTAGTCTAGACATTTATATTCCAGTTAAGAAGTTATGGGTTTTATACATACATCACTTACATATTCAAAAAATAAAAAGAATTTAAAATCTTTTATACGAAATTAAAGAAGGTTATTGGAACCCAAAATAATTGTAATATAGGTACAGCCAAAGATATATAGTCTAATTAGAACTTTATAATTCAGGATTGCCACCAAAATCAAACTTAAGGCTTGCAATTTTCAAATCAAGAGTCTTACCACTAAGCTAATAATTCACTATTTCATAGAAGAATAAAATTCTTCTTCATTTGGAAAATCAAACTAAAGTACTTAGTGTTTGCTAACATATAAAAATTTTACTTGATTCCTAGGATTCTACGTGAAAAGAATTTAAAATCCTTCAAATGAAATTAAAATTCCTCTTGATAACAAAATCAAACCAAAGTACTTAGTGCTTAGTAACATCCAAAAATTTTACACAAGTAAATTTTTTATAGAAGCATAATTTTGTGTATATGATTTATTCCTTATCTAAGCTTCATGCAACTAGAATTTTCTTTGTTATTAGAAATAGACATTATCAATTTTCTGGCTAAGAAGCCAATTACCACCCCATCCCAAAGTTTTTCTTGGTCACGGTGAGGGGGAGCTCTTTTGGTCACATTCTTTTCTCTCTTTTTTCTTTCCCCCCCTTTTTTTTTGTTGGACTTTAGTTTTTGCCTCACCAACCCCATCCAAGAGAGTCCTTCTCTATCATGGTAAAATAATTTTATCATCGGAGATGCACTTTTTCATGGGAATTATTATTTGCAAGAGTACAACTACTTTGTAACATGGACTTTGTCCTTGGAAAATCAATTCTCAATGAATCAATTTGAGATTTTTTAATTTGAAAAATATAAAAAGTTCTCTCGGGGTAAATAATGGATATATATATATATATATCATAAATCTACAGCTAAACTAGTTTTTAACAAGGAAATATTGGTTTAATCTTGGTGATTTTTAATATTATTCTCCCCCTAAAATGTCAAGAACTACATGTGGCATATATCATTTTTAATGTTGTTCTCCTCTTGAAATCTTGATTCTATCTTGGCCATTTTTAATGTTATTCTCTTCCTACAATGTCAAGAACTATACATGGCATACTTCATTTTTAATGTTATTCTCTTCTTGAAATGTCAAGAACTATATATGGCATGATTGTTATCCAATTGTAAATTATGTCCTGTGACTACTTTCTAGCCCAAAACTTGGAGTTTCTAAATCAAGTCTTACTACTAAGGCTAACACCTCGTTGTTTATTCATCATTTAATTGACTAAGCATTAATGTGGCATTGCTAAATTGGTTAAAGCATGTGATTTGTGGTTGACAAGTCACTTTGAGACACATGCCAACTAGGGTACAAGACTATGATCATTTCAATCATTTAAAAAAATCAAGCAAAAAAATTATCTCATCCAAGCATAATTTGTCTCCCAAACATATTAGGATAATGAGCATATCAATAAAATGTTCTTTTTGCTCTTGGACTGTATTGATGTTTCTTTCCTGCCAAGCCCACATCTCATATTTGAAAGTCTCAAAAAGCATGGCTTTCTAACAAAATTGTGGTTGCAAATAAAGCATCCCAACTAAGCATTATTTATTTCACAAACATATCAAGATAATGAACATATCAAGAAGATGAGTATTCTCTTTCAAATTTTTTTTTTTAAATCACTAAAAAAATCCCAGCCATGCATAATTTTAACCTAGAGGCCAACTATCAATTATAGTTCAGTAATAATAAATAATATTTTATCCATAACACTAACACTTTAAGAAAGCCTATTGGTAACACTACATCATTTTCCATCATAATGTACAAACATAGCCTATTAGTAATGCTAACTAATATTTTTACCCATAATACTTTAGGGAAGCCTATCATTAATACTATCATTAGAAGTTAAAACAAAGGTGGATAGTATTCTAACCAAGTGAAATCTAAGCTTTTCCACAAAATCCACAACACAATCAAAGCTTTCAAAGATATCTTTATAAACAACCATTCTTGCCAATTTTCCAGTGTTCATTAGTTTCATAAAAGAAAACAAGCTTTACAACTAGGTTATATGCTATGTTTTTGATTTCTGCCATGTTTTTTCTGCTAAATAATTTTCCATATGTGCATGTAGAGGATTTGGTAAAGGTGTAAATCATCTCTGTAAGAACAAAAATGATTCTCTCACCCAAATTATAAATATATAACTAAGCTAGTTTATTTTAGAAACATGACAAGGATAATGAACATATCAAGAAAATGTTTCTTGCTCTTGAACAATGTTTTTCTTTCCCTTCAATGCCTCATTTCCTATTTTTTAAGTCTCATAAATTAGTGGCTTTCTAGCAAGGTGGTGGTTGCCATCTTACGATGAGGTATGAGGGGTTCTCAAAACCATCCTAATATCATATTTTGAAGTCTCATTAATTGTTGACTTTCTAACAAGGTTGTGGTTGTCACAACCACAATTAAATGACTATATGTAGCCAATGGCAAACTTTGTAGAACTTGTGTAAAATCTGTCTTGCTCGTATAGAGTTATTATTTCTTTCCTGCCCAAGCTTATCTCATATTTTAAAGTCTCATAAATGGATGATTTTGTGGCAAAGTGGCAGTCACAATAGAACTAATATCAACTAAAGCCTTATCTTATATTCTAAAGTCTCATAAATTAGTGGCTTTGTACTTTAAAGTTTCATAAATTACCAGAAATTACATACATAAGTTTATAACTTAGATTTCCTAGAAACTAAGTCCATAACTTCATAATTTAGATTTTATAAGCAGCAACATAGTTTTCATATACCGCTATCACCATAAACATATAGCTTTATAGCTTTAAATGAAATCAAGCTTATAATTTAAGATTTCCAAATCAAGAGTCCTACCACTAAGCTTATTTTATTATAACCTTTTCAACAACAAAATTTATCTCCACATTTATTCAAAATTAAAACAAATTAATCAAGTACTTGTAAACCCAGATAATAATGAAACTCACTTCAAAAATGATAATTATTCTACTCACGCTTCAGTTCCTAATCAAACAAAGCCTCAACAGTGTTAGTTAATATATTTATGCTTCAATTCCCAGTTGAACAAAGCCTTGTTAAAAGACCACAAAACCATTAACGCTGATAACTTTGAAGTGGTAAAATGAAAACAAAAAAGATTTTTCCGTAAGCCAAGAAATATAAAGGAATTCAAGCCAAAGGACTTTGAAATAGTAATTTTGGTTTGACGTTTTCCTCCCCACGGTTTTTCTGAAATGCAAAGTTGACATAATAAAAAATAATACCATAACCAGACTATATTTTGGCAATAACAATCACAATTCCAAACTTGGGATCCATGGAAATATCAAAGTAGAAATTATGAATTCGGTGATTCGAAACTTTTCCAAAGTTAAATAGTTTCTATGATATGATAGGTTGTGTAATTGCCACGCCGAGAAAAAAATGTGCTTTTTCTAAATGCAATGAGGTTCGATAACAAACGTACTCCTGACCAGCACAGAAAAGGCCCTTCCCACAGTTAATCCATTCTTTAAATTTGTGGGTTAGAATTGCTTCATTCTGGACAAAATAGGAACTGGCGTATAAAGTTTACATGCAATTTCAAGCAGTCGGGTTGTTTAAGGAATACCAGCAAATAACGCAACAAAACTCTCGAGTAAACCTGAAAAGGAAAATATTACATATACAACCTTCTGTTGCGAAACTACAAATCCATAAAAAAAAGGTACAAAATTACAATTAATCCAGGGTCTAATACTGCGAACAGAAAACAAAAAATCTGCCACACTGACAAGTTGTGAGAGTTTTTGGTTTGTATCATAAACTGACACGGTTGATGTATATAAATAATTGTCTGCCATTTATGGCTGGCTTCTAAAAAAGAAAAACTTAAGGAATACAAACTTGCAGATCTAGGAAATCCTAAATTCTGTAGGTAAAGAAAAACACACTACAGTATCCATCGCCTAGACAAACGTATCAATGAGTGATTTTCTCATCTCATCAGCAATTGCACTTGGCTGGGAATCTCTTAATTTAAAGACACTTTCAATAACAGACAATTCAGTTGCTGTTGTGTCCAAACCACAGAATGCTGTCCAGTCATTTGCTACCATTCCAGCAGCTATCACATCACTACCACGATTAACGGTTCCTGCAACTAAAGGTACTTGAAGAAGAGTTGATAATTCATCCAGATCTTCGATCGAAGTGTGAGGATGGACCTACAACAAGCACAGAAAACGATACCAAAACTTCAAGGCATATTTATGTGTTCCAATAAAGCTATACACTGTATTTTCACTATTAGAATTTTAGTAAAATGACATCAATCAAACTGCTTACCAGGCCACCCTTATTGGAGAATACACAGTAGCTTCCAACTAAAATGTTGCCTGCAATAGTTTGCCTAAAAACCTCAACTCCCAGAACATCTGCTATCAATTCTTCCGATTCCTGAAAGTCAAACAGATGAAAACTATTATAAAAACATTATCAGGATCAATGATAAATCCAGTAAAAGAGGGTTGAGAATCAAAACCCCCATAAGCATCCTTTTCTTTTCAAAAGTTTGCTTAAAAGTTGTAGCATCCACAAATTTTCAAAATAAATTTTACAAATGATAAACAACAATATACCAAAAATTAATAAATTTTTAAAAAACAAGCAAACAAAAAACTCTTGCAATGTAGAATATTATGTATGTGTTAAAGGAGTAAATCTACTGGAAATATAAATATTAAACATATAATAAATGAAGATACATAAACGCAGCAAAAACAGACCCTGTCAAGATCGGTATGGATAAGTGCAACGTGGTCATTGCATGCAACAACATTGCCAAGAGCAGACAACCTCTCCTCAATACGTTGGACAACAACTTGATCAGGTAAGCTATTCCTCAAATGCTGAAGTTCTAAGAGCAGTAGAAAGAAACCTTTCAGAATATAAAAATATAGAAATAAAGTGTACAGTTTTAAATATGAATTAGCATACAAACTGCATCTAATTGAATAGCATATGTATTTTACATGAATCAAACCTAAACATGAAAATAGACCAGTGCTTCTGGGAAAGTGAGGCAGAAAAACATCAAGGGAACATCAATCCAATCAAATAATAGGTGGATTTAAACTTTACAGAATGCAATTGTGTCCTAACACGTCAAAATTAGCAAAACCCTATCAAACTAAAACTCATCAACATGCAAATCGAAGAAACTAATACCAAGATTTATTTTTTACTATTGGACAACCTTTCCAAATTTTCTACAAATCCATAATACTCTCTCAACATTTTTTTCTCCAAAACACTAGAAATTTTATAAAGAAAGGCAGCAAGAATTCTTTAAAGAAATAGCACCTTTTTTCAAGTTATATAATCTCTTGTGATGTTGGATGTTTACTTAAATTGCTAAAATCTGTAGTTATGAGCAACATCTCCTTGATTTCCTATGACATTACACTAATACAGGCATTTTGACAACCGGCTTATGATTAATCAAGAGAACTTCAAAACAATTACCATGTGGCTTTAAATTAGTGACGTATCAGATAATATCTAAACAAACTAAAGGGCAGATTTGTTTATTTATTTTATTTTCTTAAAGGTAAGATTCAAATAGTTTGCCAGATGTTTTTGTTGAACAAGATACATTCAGAATGTGAGGGAAGGCAAAAGTGAAAAAAGTATAAGGTGTACTCAGCCAACCTTGGTCTGTGGTAGTGTTTGGCAGTAGAAGCCCATTTTTATTCCCTGGAAAAAACAAAATTTTATCATCAACATTCTGAAGCCTACGATACTATGCTGCCCAATGACTTTGAACTGGGACCGTATTGCATACCAACACAAAGCCGTCCAATGATCCTAGTGCCTGCTATGGATGTCTTTACAACAGGAATGACATCGGACAGCTCAGCCTCAAATGTGCTGGAAAATGAAAGAGAATTATTAGATTAGTTGTTACGAGAAAAGGAAAGTACTCTATAATTCATAAAAAGGTCTGACAAATATGAAACAAGCACCTGTAGAAGTTTTCAGACCCTCCAATTGCCACCAGACAATACTTATTAGTTAGCTTTGAAAACACACCAACTTCATTACAGTTCTCAAATTGAGTTCCTGCATCATTCAAACGGAAAGAAAACAATATTAACCAGTTTAGCTATCACTAAGGAAATCTACATACGCAAACCGAGTATATAACCATGTTTCCTGACAGCCCATGCTGGAAACATTTTATATGGAGGGCTAAAACTAATCAGTGTAAAACGGATGATTTCTTACATGAAAACTTGATGAATGGTGACTTCTCCTTCAAGGAAGCATGAAATAATCATTTATATTAATGTATCATGATGGGTCTATCTGAAGTAAACTATGAACTTATTGATAACATACCATGGTCTTATTAATAGTTACACAGGTCAATGAATAAGTCTGTGGGTTGCTTGTCACTGCTTTTTCAGTTTTTCTAGACTTGCAATTCAATTTTCTTTTCCCAGGGGATTTTCACCCAACATCTCCATGCAATTTTCAATATCTTCAATAAACGGTTTTCTCCTGAGCTTTCTCAATATCTCAATATATATTTTCACCCAACATCTCCTGCCACAATAAACGGTTTTCTCCTGAGCTTTCTCAATATCTCAATATATATTTTCACCCAACATCTCCTGCCACAATAAACGGTTTTCTATTTTAATGCAAGGTAGCACTCTGTTCTAACAATTTGTCTCCAATACGTGGTTTCTTGAAAGCGTGTGCGCTTTTTTAGACTACATTCGTTAAGGATGATGAAGCAATTCGGTGGCAAGTAACAAAATAGGGACGACGAACCGACTACTAGAAACAAAAAAAAAAAAAAAACAGTCAAATCAGACTGAACTAGGGTTAAACCCCTGTAAACAAGGTTTCTCTGGAGTGCGACATACCAACGAATCCAATAACTCTCAACGTTTGAGAACTTAAATACGATCTATAAAATTTTTATGCATGACCTAGATTTCAAGCACGTCTACACTCTTTCAAAAGGTTAACACAAAGAAGCGTTTACGATTCAAAAGAGAACTTACTTGTTGCCATGAGGAAATGGAATCAGGTTACCGCACCAAGATATTTTCAAGAACAACCCTGTTACACTCTCCAATATAAATAAGGAGAACCTGAAAAAACCCAACCGAAAAAGCTGCAGAAACGAAGGGTAAAGCAAATTTATCGCAGACCTAAGCAAGAAGAGATCTGCGGTAACGATAAAGGAAGTACCGAATCCTTTCAAACGTTGGGTTTTTAAGTACCTGTGCGATACGGGCGGCGTTGAAACGTAGCACAGCAAAGAACAAGTTTTGCTCGTTTCCGAAAAATCAACACTCCCGGAACACAAACGAGGAGGAATCTTAATAACCTGCAAACTCCGACCTTTGGTCCCAGCGAACGAATGTGTTGCTTGGGGGTTACGCTTGAGTTGACTCGTAAGACCGATTTTATTGCTTGGGGGTTACGCTTGAGTTGACTGGTAAGACCGATTTTATTGCTTGGGGGTTACGCTTGAGTTGACTGGTAAGACCGATTTTATAGGTTTTGAGCATTTTTCTGGTTTTGTTTTTTGTTTTTTTTCCCGGCGGAGTTGATTAAAAAAGGTCAGATCTTTTTTATCCATTTTATTCGTTTTGGGCATTTTCCGAATGTTTTTTCCATCACCGCAAGCACCATAACATTGCTGCCTAAGATTCCAAAAACGCTTTGCCTCTCGCAAGCTCACGTTCTATGATAAAGCCAAAGTACCCATTGAATTATTGAAATGCTTTATTTTACGACAATTAATACTAAATGCTTCACTCAACCAAAACTATCCCTTGAGTGAAATAATTGCATTATTCAAGCCAAAGTAATAATCAAGACAATGTTTTAGGTCTCTTGGCTCTATTTTTTATTTTATTTTTATTTTTATTTCCCCATGTATACTTCTAAGATTCAAAAAGGCTTTTTTGTTTCTTTTATACTATGTCTATCTTCAAGATATAATTAGTACAATACTTTTGCAGAATTTACTTCAAAAATAAAGGTGCCTCAAATGATATAGTATAAGAAAACAATATGGATAGACTACCTTCCTTCTCAATGTTCTTTTTGTAGAAGTGAAGACTCATTTTCTCATGTTTTTTTTTCCTTTGAATGTCTAAGTGCACCACATGCTTGAAAATGGATAGCTAGAATTTGTAACAACTGTTAATCAAACATCAATGATATCAGTTTTAGTGATTAACCTACTTTGTTTACTTCTTTTCTTTGCATGTGGAAGTGTTTTTGGCCACTTGTTATTTATTCTATTTGGAAGCTTTGGTGTGCATTAATTTTCTAGTAGTAAAAGCATAACTATGATATTTCTTCAAAAGTTAAATATCAAATTCTCAAAGATGTCATTTTTCAACTATAGTTTCAAGCAAAAAATAAAAAAAATAAAAACTTCTAATGAAAGTTGAACAATTAATTTGTTTGTAGCACTAAGTTCTTTTTGTTTTGGAAGTGAAAGTTGGGAAAGATCAACTTTTGTAATTATTTATTTATTATTTTTGATTGATACTTTCTTTTGCATTTAAAGAGATTTTTCTTTTTCTCTTTATAAGAAATTCTTTAATAAGAAGTGATAACTCATGAGGGCACTTTTGAACAAAGGTAAGGCCTAATCCTTTTCCTTTCCCAAAGAGGAGGTTTTTCAGGATTAAATGTAAGGTTGAAAACCTGAAAAGACATCCTAAAATCATTGGGTTTTTTCTTTAGACTCTATCTCTTCTATGTTATTGATTTGATGTATTATGAATGTTTTTTAAAAATATTATTCATTTTTTAATGTCCAACACCTACACCACCTTCTCCAAAAAAAAAAGTAATATGAGTCTTAATATCAAGCAAATAGCAATGAGGTGTTAACCTAGTGGTAAGACTCTTGATTTAAAAGGTCCAAGTCATGGGTTCAATTGGGCAAGGTTAAGTTATAAAGTTCTAATTGAATGATATATATCTTGGGATGTACCTATGTTTTACTTATTCCCTCCTCCCATTCCTTGTTTTCCCCCAACCTAGGTAAGACTCTTGATTTGAAATGTCCAAATGGGTTTAATTTTGGTGGGCAATTCTAAGTTATAAAGTTCTAATTGAATGATATATATCTTGGGGTAAACTTATGTTCAACAATGAAATGTTAGCCTAGTAGTACAAGTTTTGGCCTAGCAACCTTAGATCACAAGTTCAATTCTACTAAGTAGCACTAAGTTATAAATGTTTATAAATCTTGGCTTGTACCTATGTTTCACTTATTTTAGGTTTCAACAACACCTTCCTCGTACACTTTCCCCACCACATGCTCCCTCCCTCCCCCCATTTTCACCACCCCCTCCCCCACCCATTGCTCCCTCCCTTCCCCCATTTTTGCCACCCCCTCCCCCACCCATCACATAGCACCCCACCACACACACCCCCACCTCGTGCCTTGCCCCACAAATCCCCGCACCACCCACACCCCTGCCCCCTTCTACTTATTCCCTCCTTTCCCTCTCATACCTCCTTCCCACATCCCAACCCCTGGGGTCTCCAACACCCCTTAGGATCAAGCAAATGAAGAAGCCAACCATAAATATTTAAAGTCAAATTACAATTCCAAAATGCATGTTAAAAACTATCTTGTCTTTGATACAAGTCCAATGAGGATAATATGTTGAAGACAATTGCCAATGAGCAATATTTGATTATCTTCATCTCAAAATTAAATACTTTTCATTTGTTTCTTGTTGGGAGTTTAATTTGGAAATCTTACTTTTACATTTTATCTACTTTTTGTTACATAGATCATGTGTTTGATTTATAGATATGATAGTTATGGTTTCCAATGAATTTTCTTAATTATTTTCTAGCTTTAATTTTTAGAATTTGTATTTAAAATTATAATTATTCATAATTTCCCCTAGATTTTCATTCAAGTTTGGTTCATTAATTTGGTTACCTTTTTAATATTTCTCCTTTTCTAAAGTGATTATTATTTTATTTTTTATTTTCATTCATGCTTTGTAAATCATAGATTTGGATTTTAAATTATGCTTGATAATCATTCAACCTATGTATTCATCCAACAATAAAACATTTGCTTATTTTTTTTGGTCAAGAAGCCAACTATTAGCCCTATCGAAGAGAGTCCTCCTTGGTCACAGTAAAATTTTTTAATCTTCATAACAATGAGGACCAACTAACAGTTAGTTAGAGTTTGTCACGATAAATAAATAATTATTATCATAATGTTGGGCTATGAGATAACTTTTTTATGGAATTATTATTTTTGTTGAGATAATGTACATTTGTTTTGATTTTTGTTTTCAATGTAAAAATCAACTCTTAGTAAAACAATTTTAGATTTTATTAATTTGAAAAATATAAAATATTATTTCAACCAAATAATAAATATATATCATAAATATATAGCTAAACCCATTTTTATCCTTTATGTTTTATAGTTTAGATTCGATTTTTAACTCTTTTATTCTCTCATATCTTTTAAACCTACCTTATAATTAATAGAGTATGACATTTTGGGGGGTGTTAGACCCTAAAAAAAAGTTTTATTTATCAAAATAGAGCATCAAATACACATGTAGCATTTGCCAAACCATATAGAAAGGGTAAACAAAAATACACAAGTAGCATATAATAGAACATATAGAAATAATAATAAAGGAAGAACACAATGGATTTAGGGATGCCTACTTAGGGTTTCATCCTTATAATCAAGCCAATAACAAAAGAAAGAAGCATCTTGTCATAACCTAAAAATTTTTGAGGTTAACGGGGCTCACTATCGTCGCTATTGTATTGAACTAGACATTTCCAAAAAAAAAAACCATTTTAAATTTAGGAGCTGGAGGCAAGGTTTTTAAACAAAAGGTTGACTATTTTTATCTTCCTAACTCCTGTAGCTACTGCCATCGTGCAGAGCACCACATTTCCACCTGTCCCTTTCTAGCTAAGAAAAAATCTCAAACCAATCCTCCCAAATCCAGTCCTGTAGTCACTCCTCCACCTAACCCACCAATTGCTCCCATTAAGTTCGGTTTTACTTCTAACAATGTTTCACACCTTTCTTCCTCGTCTGCTCCTTTCAAGGCAAGAGTCTCTCAATCCCATTCTCTCATCAAGGCCAAGTCTAAAGCACCAATCATCCACTCACAATCAGTCCAAGACTCACTTGTAGGAGATGAGTTTTTTATGGTCGGGGGAAGGAAAAGGGCTAAAGCATCTAACACCACCACTCCTCCTTCCTCTCCTCTGCCCAAAACTAACCCAGCTTTAATTGTAAATACCAGCAACTCCTTTGCCATTCTTTCCTCTACTATGACAACTGACACTCATAACCCCAATCCTTCTACCGCCTTGTCACTCATAACAACTAGAGCTTCTCCATGAACTTCCTATCTTGGAATGTCTGAGGCCTAACTGATAGGCTTCATTGCAAAAGAGCCAGCAACTTTATCTCTAGCTTAAATCTCACTTTGGATTTCCTCCTCCTCCAAGAAATCAAGATCTCAGCCAAACAATTATCCTTTTCAGGCCACGGGTTTCTTCCCCATTCTTCCGTTCTTGCTACTTCGCATGAGTGTGGCAAAGGTGGCGCAGCCATTCTGTATCCAGCTTATTGGAAAGACAAACTCCTTCAGCACGGGTCCAATTTAGGTCACCGAGTGACCTGGGCTGTTTTCTCATCCTCACATGGTCCCTTCGGAGTTTGTTCTAGGTACTACTAAAGTCCACCAACACGCAACCTTATCTGATCATTTCCCTATTACTTTATCTATGCAAATCCATAATGACCACCAACGACGGAATTATCATCTCTTTAGGTTACATAGCCAATGTTTCTCTTCTCCTTCCGCCCAACAACTTCTTTCTAGCCTTTGGAATGCTGAACCAAGACCCTTAGGTTCAACGGGTTGGATCCACTGGTGGCTTCGAACTACTAGTAGAGTTAGGAATTTCGCCCGTCATTTTGGTAAGGAAGTTGCCTCTCGCTCTCGGCAAGAGTACACCAACATATGCTCTACCATTGAGCACCTTACGACTAAACTAACTGATGATCCCTTTAATAGTCACCTTCAAGGGGAGCTCGCCAGAGCCCGTATTGCCTTTCAACATTGGGAAGTATATAAGGCACAAGGTGCCTTGATTAAAAGTCGACTCACTTGGCTAAACATACAAGACGAGCACTGTAAGGAATTCTTTAAGTACCTTAACCGATCCCCCCCTTCACCCTCTTTAGATAAACTCTCCATAAATGGTTCCATTATCACTGACCAAAATAGTCTTCTCTCTTATCTTAAAGAACACTTTGAGGCCTTATTCACCACTACTCCTATGGATCCTGCATCCTTCGCGGCAGCCACTCTAAATTATCCTAAACTGGTTAATTCTTCTATGCTGACAATTTTAGAAGCCGATATTACTCCAATTGAGCTTCGACAGGCTTGCTTTAACCTAAGCCCTGGGAAAGCCCCGGGTTATGATGGTTTTCCAGTTGAATTTTTCCAAAAGCATTGGGATCTGGTTGGTTCTGACCTCTTCCATGTTATCAAAGAGGCTACGCTTACTGGCTCTTTGGGACCAATCTTAGACCAAGGGATTATTCGTCTTCTCCCTAAAACTGGAGATCCAACTTGTATCTCCAATTGACGACCTATCACCTTACTTAATGTGGTTTACAAAATTTGGGCAAAGTGTTTGGCTTTGCGATTAAAGAAAGTCCTTACCTTTATTATTTCCCCCCAGCAGACTGGCTTTGTTCCGGGAAGATACATATTAAATAACATGGTGGCTGCTTGGGAAGGTCTCAAGTGGGCTGAGGATGAGGGTCAGGATATCCTCCTGATGAAGCTTGACTACGCTAAAGCCTATGATAACATTAAGTGGGACTTCATTATCCAAACCATGACTAAATTGGGTTTTGGCCCTAAGTTCATTCATATGGTAGAATGCTTATTCTCAGATGCTACTGCGAGAATTGCGACTACCTTCGGCATCTCTTCTCCCTTTTCTATTCATAGGTCTGTTAGGCAAGGTTGCCCTCTCGCTCCTTATCTCTTCATCATAGCGGCTGATTTTCTCTGTCATCAAATCAGCTTGGATATTCAAAACAATGTTTTATTTGGGGTTCCTCTATCTTCTCCTCAACATCAGCTCCTCAATATGCATTTCGCTGATGACTCATTTTTCCTTATTCAAAACAATGCGGATAATGTGCAGTGTCTCTTGTCTCGAGTAGAGCAATATTGCTCCCTCTCGGGATCTGTCATAAATTGGCGAAAATCTTCTGTTTATAGCTTCACCAATAACTACAGTCATTTGCCCAATTATAGTTGGAAGCGTACTCAAGATCATGAGATCATTAAGCTCTTGGGAATTCCCTTTCGCTTTAGAGGCCCAACGTCCGAGCTCTGGGACCAAGTAATTGCTCGAATTCACAGAAAAATGGAAAAATGGAAAACCAAACCCCTCACCCTTGCCGGAAGGTATCTAATCTGTAAGTCTATTTGTGCCTCTACCCATGTTTATTACTCGTCATGTTGGGCCCCTTCCCATGCTTCTTATCAAAAGCTTGAACGTTTATTTCGAGACTTCATGTGGTCATCTAAGGACTCTCAAAAAGGCTTTCATCGTGTAGCCTGGAATATAGTAACTCTTCCTAAGAACAAAGGCGGTTTGGGCCTTTTGAACTCCTTTAAGCAAGGTCTCACCCTTGTCGCTAAGTGGTTGATTCAGCACTTAGATGCCCCCAATATTATTGGGAATCTCCTTCAGTTAAGGCTTCGACAAGCATTTCCTAAGAATAGGTCTATCTGGAAGGGTATCCACCCTGTTAATTGGATCCTTTCTCCTCACGACATTATCATTCCTGGAACACATGTTTTCAAAAGCATTTGGAAGGCTTGGCAAGTCTTACATTCTCATGTGAATTGGAATAATATACATATCAATCCTACTCTTCTTTCTAAGATTTGCCCTTGGTGGCTACCCCTATGTCCTGCTCCTCTAGCCACCTCAAATGCCAGGGTAGCCACCATCTGGTTTCAAAAGGGAGTTGTTTCCCTTAGCTGTCTTCGTCTCACCAATCAGTGGATTACTTGGGATATGTTCGAAAACTTATATGGGGCTTCCAGAATTATGCACCATTGCCTCGATAGACTTTATCACTTCATTCATCAGAATTTGCATGTGGAAGCTTCGGTTCCTAGTCTCTTCCATGGTCTTCAATGGACTAATGGATCGAACCTTCTACCCTATAAACCTCATGTGCCCTTTCAATTGTTGCATGATTCCTCTACGATTGTTAACCGTTGCAATCGATCATGGCACAAAGAAGAGTCTGAACAGTTTTGGCTCTCTCTCTTTTCTCGAGTTTGGAGCCTTCCGACTCTTCCAAAAATTAAGCAATTTCTTTGGTGCCTCTTGCATCAAGGCCTGCCTATCGGCAAACGTCGTGAATACCTTGGGATTTCAAACCCTACCTGCCCTCTCTGTGGAGGTCCTGAAAATTTTGTCCATGTTTTTTGGCATTGCCCTTTCGCTCAGTCTTCATGGGAATGGGTTTCTAAGGTTTTTCCTTTGTGCACATTTTCCCACGAGGATATCTTATTTGGCTTTTTGGCCACCCCCTCTTCTGACCTTCTGTTTCTTTGGAAAGTTATTAGGCCCCTCGTTCTTTACTTCATATGGAAGCGCAGATGCACTACTCTTTTCCAGAACACTAATTCGTCCAACTCTAACCATTTAAATATTATGGAAAAATCTCAAATTCTTCGCCTTGTGCATTTCCAAATTTTATCTCATACTTCTAAGTTAAAGTTGGATACTAATCAGTTGTTTTTTTGTTTGCAGCCTTGGAGCAGATACACCAACTCGTGCACTCTTTCCAATCTCGATCTGCTACATCGGAGTGTGTTATCATCATAATTTTGAGCATTTTGAGCTCTTTGTTGTTCTCCTGGTCTTTTAAACTCGCAGTTCCTAAGGATTCCCAGCATTTGGTAGCTCTTTGGCATGTACTCCCTTCTCTGGCATGTACTCCCACACCCCGAGAAAGATTATGTTTCAAGATGTCTTCTTTCAACACTCGTATTTGTCTTTGTTCTTCTCCCTATTTATCCATCAATATGTTCAGATGTTGATCATGTACTTATTCTCATTGAATTAATAAAATTCTCTTTTTGGGGTCCGACACCCCCCCATAACCTAAAAATTTGCAAAGGTATAGTTATTTAAATTGATGCATGTAATTAAATCTTTAATACCATTCGATGTGTTTCAATAGCTTAGCTCTAATATTCTTAGTTAAATCATAGGATTATGTTACTATCATTGCTGTTATTATTGTTGGTAGCTTCCTAATAAATTAATGTGATCTACTTACTAGGATATTTTATTAAAGTTTTGTATCCTTGTTTTAGAACTTTTGGAGTTTAGCCATAGATCTACTAACTATTTGATGATTAAATATTGAAATCAAATTACCCCAGGAAGTTTTTCTTTTTGTTAGTTATCATATCTTTACAAGTATTTGACTATGCACATTTTATTCCTTTTGCATATTTAGTCATGTATATTTGATCTATAATATACAAATTCAATTATGCACATTTATGCTTTATTATGCATATATAGTTGTACATCTTTTATTTATCTAGTTATGCATCTTTTATTTTTATTATGCACATGTGATTATATTATACTCTGTTCATTGAGTAACTACAAACCCTAATCCTACATAAATCATATCCCTGTTACTTTTTGTCATTAAATTAGGATTCAGAGTTCATTTTTAATTATAATTAAATATTGCATAAATTAACTTTGTTAAGGAAGTAACTTAGGATGACGTCCTACCTAGAATCTAACCTTACCAATATGTCTAGAATGTTTGAAAACATTAGTTTTGGCTCTTGGTTTACTAGAATCGGAGTTATGGTTTGCAAGATATTACCTTTTCTAGTTTGCTTAAATTACCATAAAGTTTTACCATTTGAATTGAGTGAATATGATAAGTAAAGCTTAGATAAGATTTCAACATATGATTAGGTAGAGCACTTGACAAAAATTCCATATGTTCAAATGAAATTTGATTTGGAGTCTTAGTGTGTATTTTATGAGTGTTAAACATTGAGGGTATTAGTAGGGAGAGAAAATGAGAAAATGAACTTATGAAAATGCTTATGGAAAAAAATTAATTAAAAATCAAATTATAAAAAAAGTTAAGGTGGTGAAAGCACATGAATATGAGAAAGACCATTCGAAAAGTAAAAGTAAGAATATGTGTTATGTATATAACGTTACATATGTATGCTATACATCTTTGTTATATTCATTGCCTCTTCTCTTTTCTTTGTTGTCTCACTCCTTGTGTATCAAATTTTTTGTTTCTGAAACAAAAATTCTTTTTCATCATGTTTATTCATCTTCAAGTCAAATTTACCCTAGTTTCCTTCATTTGAACCCTATTTCTTTTATTTCTAAATACGTATCAAGCCTAGGTGTTGTGATGCATGTGATTCTTTTGCCTATAAATAGATTGTTACCTTTGATATGTCTTGTTTTGGATTGTAAGGAAGCTTCTGGTGTGATAGTTCAAACCAAAGTAAAGGGTTAATTTTGGGCATCTTGGTAGGTATAGAAGATTATTTTACTTTTCTTTTTATGTAGCTACCCTATTTTGCCTCCTGGTTTTTTGTTATTATTTTATGATTTTAAATAGTATGCTGATATTTTGCCAAATTTTTCAAATTTGTGCCCTTTGGACTAGATAGCATATGGAAATTGGTATTTTAATTATGTCTAGGTCATGTTACGTCTTTTGGATGAAACTTTGAATTGTGTGAAAACTCTACTCAACTTGTTTCTAGGATATTTTATAATTATTTTAGATCTGCCCATGATATAAACATGATTTTGTGAAAATTTTGTGGAATTTGGGCTTTTATGCATTTTTGGTCATTTTGGGAAATCTTTTAGATTTTTGGAATAAAATAAGAATATTTATGTAACTGGGAGTTGCCAATCTTTTAAATGCCCTCATTTGTACATAGTAGTGGAGTGTTCCTTAGTGGGACCCACCTTATGAGAACAAGAGTTATTAGATGGATTTCCTACCCTAGATTTTGATTCATAAGTTCATGTGAGGCTATGGATTTAGTTGAGACCATGGCACTTAGTAGTCGAGTCTAGTGGTATGCGATGAAACATGGTCAAGACCTATCCTTGCAATGATACATGTGCCTTGGCTATTGAGGATGTTAGTAGTGAGGCTATTACCAAGACTTGACCATGAGTGACTTATTTGGAGTCAAGAAGGATAATTTAATGATAGTAGTAAGATTATTCCAAGAGCTATTGGTGAGTTCCTTTGGCAGTGAGGGTAACTAAGACTTAGCCTTTGGAGATGCCTGGTTTCTATTTTACAAAAATACAAAATATACCAAAATTATCACTAAGGCGTTCACACATAATCCGACCAAATTTCGTGGATCTATAGTTCTCTAGTGCACTAATTCCATAGGAAGTGAAATGGGCATTAAGAACGTTCATTATCTTCCCAACTACACTTGTGAAGCTCAAGGATATGGTTTAAGTGTAATTGAGGCACATGATTTTTATAATTTTTATGTTTTGTAAGTTTAACTGCCTACAACAAGAATAAAAAGTAGAGAAATTTAATATCTAATTATTCTATTGCCTAGCTAGCTTAACACAAGTACCTGTTCCCACTTTCCAGACACATCTTGAACACATATAGCATTGCTGGGCTACCAAACGTTAAGCGTTTTTGGATTACCAAGTGCTACATGTGTGCTCAAGGTGGTTGTGCTTTTGTTTATTAATAATTGGAAATTAATTGGTTAATTAAAGTGCATTAAAGTGAAGTGCATGAAAATAAAATGCATGACTATTAAATGCATCAAGGAAACATTTAATCTATTCTCAATGCTATAAGGATGATCAAAATGGTTCATTTTTATTCCCATCACATTTCTATGCTAAGGTACATCAGTGTTTGAACAAAGATCTGTACACACTCAAACTCCTGCTATGGGCACTCAGAAAATATTCTAACTCTGGAGAAAATAAACTAAAAGAGCTTCATNTGCCTCTTGGTAGCTGAAGAGCGAGAAAGAAGATCCAATGATCATGAATGACTCTTGTTGTGTGGTACTGCTACATCATCCTTGGTGAAAATAGTCCCACTTCCAATCCATGCTTCCCACTACAATCATAACAAAATCACAAATTAGTATGCAATGTGTAACACATAGCTGTTAAGTACCTTGTCTCATTGGTGGTTACACTTGGTTAGGTTGTGCTTGTGGTAGATTAATTCCTTTAGGAGTGTTTGTGGGAAGATTAAAACATAAGGTAAAATAGATAAGTGATCCATTAAATTTGAAAAAGTTCTACACAAGGAAATATTTGAAGAGGGTGTAAGAAGTCAGAATAATAAAAAGAAAAGTTCACTGAAAAATGTTGTAAAGATGTGAACAATTGGATGTCATTAATGGGGCAAACAAAAGGATTTGATTGTAAGAGTGTCTAAGGATAAAGAACTTAACTAATCCAACTAAAAGATATGTAAGTGGATCCTTCCCAAAGCAGGCACAGGCCTTTTATTACCCTTGCATAACTTCAAACTGAGGAGTCTGTGGGCCCCATGGATGATTAATGGTTATAGAAGGTTAAGTACAAAAACCTAGAAGAAACCACTTAAGAATTTTGACACTTTAAACTAGGACATCAAACAAGAACATGAAATCGATAGTGAGGTGAGACATGAAAATCATAGATGGATGAGAGAGAGAGAGAGTGGAATGGAGTTCCTAATTAAGGTTACATGAAGTCCGTTGTGAATTTTATGGTTAAATGACTTGATAAGATCCATCCTTAGTCCAAACCAAAACCAATCACATTCAGTGACTTTGCATCATCATTCTATGATCAGTTTGCCCCTCTGAGACATAAGAGTGCTTTCACAAAACAACCATTGTTCCTTATTAGAGAAGAAAAGAAAAGTAGGAAGTGAGGAAGGGCCTTAGTTAGAGGGGACCTTCAAGCATGGGTAACATGCCTTTCTAGTCCCATAACCAGTGCTTGTAGCCTATTCATTTTGTCTAAGTGGTGTGCTTTGAATTCCCATCATTTTTTTGATGAGAACCACACCATGCAAAGACTTATTCAACTTCCTTTTATCGGTTGACACAGAATGGTAGGAAATCCATAAAAAAACACATGCATCCAAGTAAGTAGAAAGACACAAAGAATACTAATTTCCCTTGAAGTCACATCCTATTCAAACATTTAAATCTTTTTCAATTTTACAAACTATCAAAGTCACAAATTTGTTATAGTTTTATTAATGAAAAAGGGACTGCACATTTCCAGAACAAGGAAAACCATAAAGTTTGTGAATGGTTGGATGTTGTGGACTCACTACCTATTGCATGAAAAAGAAACCATGTCCTAATCATCATTAACAAAATTCAAGGCTAGAATCAAACATCAATAATCAAATAACAAAATAGTATATACCACCATCAAGCAACAAATTACCACTGTGCCTAACACTCATTAATAGAAGTTAGACAATTACACCAAAATAAAAGAAAAGAGAAAAGAAAGTGTAAAATATTCAAGAAATAGCAAATGTACTAACGATGTTGGAAAACAAAAATCAGAAAAGATTAATAACAGGAAAAGTAGAAGATGTAAAATAAAGAACGTGTAAAACAAAAAATTGTAAGACAAAAGATGTGTAAAACAAAAATGGTGAAAAACTAAGGAGCTACTTATATAGTTAACATGGATGGCCATCTCCTCCACGACTGAGTTGAAAGAAGGAGATTTGAAATATTGAGCATGGTTGTCCATTCGATAAGACATTTGTTGTATTTGCTAGCTTATGCTCATGGAAAGGTTTGACTCGTTGTATGTTGATTAGTTGTTTCTTATCTAGGCTTTCAGGTTTGTAGATCATCATGGCCCTCGAAGGAAAAGTTTCATAAATTATATAAGGTCCTTCTCACAACATTTGAAACTTAGTTTATTGAGGTACGTGTGTGGGGTTCTAGTAAAGAACCTAATCTCCTAGTTGAAGTTTGACTTTTCTGATTTTAAGGTCATGGTGCTTTTTGTTGCAGGCATTGTGCAACTCGTTAGATGATACGAACACCAATCAATTTTTGTCTAGTAAGTTAAGATTTATTAGCCTTTCTTTTTGTGCTAGACTCAAGTCAAGGTTGAGGTCATAGGCTATTGAAAGTGTACGAAGCTCAAATTGAATAGGAAGTGCTAGTAATTTTCCATACACAATCTCATAGGGAGAGTAGCCTATAGGAAGTTTCCATGTTGAGTGGTAGGCCCAAAGGGCATCATTAAATTTCATGCTATAGTCTTTCCTATATTTGTTAATAGTTCTTGTTAAAATATTTGTGATTTCCCTATTGGTAACCTCAGATTGACTATTGGCTTGGGGGTGGTAAGGTGTTATGAGTTTATGTTCAACCCCCAGGCATTACATGAGCTTTCAAAAGGTGGTGCCTATAAAGTGAGTTCCATTATTAGAAATTAATGCACATGGCACACCAAAACTATTTACAACATTTTGTTGTACAAATCGAGCAGTAGTAGAAGATGTATAGTCAATGATGACTGCTACTTCTACCCATTTTGTACAATAGTCAATAGAAACTATGATGTATGCCTTTCCATTTGACATGGACATGATGGAACCCATGAAGTTAATGCCCTAGATGTCAAAGGGTTCTTGTGGTTGAATCCATTGTTGAGGTCCCTCCATTCAAGTAGTCATTCCACCATCTTGTTGGCCTCGTTCACAAGAGTGGACATATTGATGAGCATCCTTGAAAATTGCTAGCCAACAGTACCCTGTCATTAGGATCTTAATGGTTATGCATCTCCCAACATATTGGCCTCCACAAGGACCTTCATGAGCATCTTGGAGAATGCATAATTGATCAACATCAGGGACATACCATTGAACCAGGCCATCAGCGTACACCTTGTAGAGGTGTTCATTGATCTCCATGAAGTGTTTTACCTGGTGAAGAAACTCTTGTTTCTTCTAATGGTCTAATCCTTGTGGCATCACTTAGGTGAGAAGATAGGTGAGAATGCCATCATACCATTTAGGCTCATTGGGTAATTGTTCAGTTATATCCCTAGCAAAGAGGAGTTCATCAAGAAACATATTAGATAGTGGGCTTTCTTCCTCTTTGTTATCCCATTGTAATCAAGACAAGTGGTCAGTGACCACATTCTTAGTGTCCTTTTGATCTACCATCATAAGATTGAATTCTTGTAAGATAACTAGCCACTGTATGACACAGGGGCTTACCATTAGCTTGTTCATTAGGAAGCAGATGGCACTATGGTCTGTATGCACAAATACTTTGTATCCAAGACCCTAATGCCTGAACTTTTCTAGAGTAAACACCATTGTCATAAATTCTTTTTCTATGGTGGTGTAGTTTAGTTATGCACCCATAATGCTTCAGGTATCGCAGTGAATGTAATATGGATGTTTCTTGTCATCCATCTATGTAAGAACAACTCCCAAGGCATAATTTGATGCTTCTGTCATAACATGAAATGGTTTGGACTAGTCTAGTGCTTGTAGGATTAGAGTTTCTACAAGTTTCTCTTTCAGTTGTTCAAATGCTTAGTCACATTTTGTAGTCTAAAGAAATGGAGCATCTTTCTTTGTTAGCTCAAACAATGATTTTGTGATATTAGAGAAATTCTCTACGAATTGTAGGTAGTAGCTAGTATGTTCAAGGAATGACAAAACATCTTCAACAATTTCTAGCTGGTGGGCTATTCCTTGAATGACCCTTATTTTTTTAGGGTTTGCCTCAATTCTTGCTTGTGATATTCTATGCCCCAAAATAATGCCTTCTTAGATCATTAAATGAATCTTTTTCCATTTAAGCTGTAAGTTGGTTTTAACACATCATTATGGCACTTGCTCAAGGCAGTCTAGGGCTTGCTCAAATGTAGCTCCATAGGTGAAGAAGTCATCCATTAAGTCTTCCACACCACTACTGATTTGTTGTTGAAAAATGCTAGGGACCAAGTGTTCAAAGGTAGCAGGGGCATTGCACAGATCAAAAGGCATCTTGCAATATGCAAAAGTCCCCTAGGGACTTGTGAATGTTAGTTTGGTTTGATCCTCTAGCATGATTTGAATTTGGTTATAGCCATTATAACCATCCAGAAAACTACAGTAACAATGCCTAGATATTGTGTCTAATACCTAATCAACAAATGGCAATGGAAAGTGATCCTTGAATGTTGCCATATTTAGTAGCCAAAAATCAATGCAAACCTACCACTTACCACCTTTCTTTGGCACAATCACGAGTGGACTAACCCACTTACTATCTGCAATGGGATAAATGAACCTTTCATTGAGGAGTTGTTCAATTTCCTCCTTGACGATCTGCTTTAGTTTGGGATTCCATCACCTTTGTGGCTGTCTCTTTGGTTTCATGGCTAGGTCAGTGTAGATGCGATGCTCGCATATCCTAGGATCAATCCCTGTGAGTTTAGGATATGACCAGGCAAAGGATGCTACCCATTTTATACCACATTCAGCAGCATATTTTCTATTTTGGAGAAAGATTTACATTGATTATGACCAGCTTTCACTACCTAGAGTTTTTACATTGATTTACATCAATCCCTGTGAGTTTAGGATAGATGCTTGTTTCATTGCCTAGAGTTTTTACATACAATTGCACCTTATATCGTTGTATGTGATGCATGGAACTCACTTCTTCTCGATCTTTCCAAATGCATTTTCTTTGGATGTTTCTAGGGAAAGATCTTTGATGCCTATTCTTGCATCAATGGTGCTTAGCCATGTCCTTCCTATGATGATTGGGAAGTCCCCTTTGTAGTTCTCCACCTTGATCACTAGGAAATCAATAGGATAAGATCACCCATAGACAGTGATCACAATGTATTCTACTAGTCCCAATGGAATAGTGATGGATTGATCTATCAATTCTAACATGATATTTCTATTCTTTAAAGGAGGTAGGTTTCATGCAATATACATTTCATGACAGATCAAGTTGACACTGGAACCAGAATCAAGAAGAGCTTTACATGGTTTGTTATTAGCAATCTGTAAATAGATTAGAGGACTCTTAAGATTTGCTAACTTCCTGAGAAGGTTTCTAGCATGGATCTAATCAGATACAACATGAATAAGCATCACAGTGCAGATCCTAGGTGATGGTTGGTTTGAAGGAGACTTGAAAGAATTTGATATAGATGAAGGTAAAGGAATAGCATTGTCAATCACATGTGTATTTGAGGGCTTAGGTAGACTACGTGGTTGGAAGAAAGGTCTTTTCTTTGATCAAGTATCTGAACCACTTGGTTAATGAACTAATTGTAGATTAATGGCCATGGTAGCATTGAGCTGGAAGTTCATCCTGCATAAGTGGAGTAGGTGGTCGTTGTGCGGTTGGAGGAGGAAGATGTGCAGGAATAGGAGGAGGATAGGATTAAGAGGTGGTATCCCTTCTTGCATGTGGAGAATGAGTTCAACAATAATCAAAAGGGTGGTAGTGAGATTAGAAATTAGAAATGTGATTGGAGAAGTCATGTGGAGATAAGGGTTGCTAAACGTAGTACCCATATGGATTAGGTTGTCTGTAAGGGTATGACTGCCTTGGTGGTGTTAGCGCCCATGACTGTGGTTGCTACCATTGTTGATATTGCTCATATGGTTGCAGTGGAGTTCTACTTGGATAATATTGTTATTTTTGGTGGAACTACCTAGAATTACCTTCAGGGTAAGGTAATCATCTAGGTATTTGCCTCTGTGTGAGTCATGGATTTAAAGCATACACCCCAAATTCTTGTAAGTGTGATACTATGGGGCAATATCCCTTAGGATGTTCATATTGGTAGACATCACATCCACCATCATCATCTGATTTGCTATTCACAATTTTTTTTTATTGTAGCAATCTTGCCCTTAGCTTTTTGATAGGCATGTTCAACCTCCTTGTGTCTCCTATGCTCACGATTACTACATTATTCTTTGGACTCTTTGGCAATTTTTAGGACAACTTGAAATCTGCTATCCATGAAGTTTCATAACTAATCAAATTTGATTGTAATTTTAGATTGAAATTTTTGAAGTGGCAAGGCTTTCCTATTTGTCACCTCATCAAGTGTTGATTCTTCCTCACTATCACAAAATTGAACCTCCCTCTTACAAATGAAAGGATCACGATTATACTCTTTTGCACTTTCTCATTTTCTCAACTCACCTTTCTCTTTAGCTACCTACTCAATCAATCTTTGGATCTAAAGGACGATTAATTTTGATAGTCGTCCTTGGGCATAGACGCCAAGGGTTCTTCTCATTTTAGATCGAAGACTATCTACAATGTGGCGAAGTTGATCCAGTTGAAAATAACTATGGCTAGGACATCTGTGCATTAAGGAATAGTATTGGCCAATGGCAACATCCAAGGGTTCATGTGTTCCTTGTTTCCATCCTTGGATTTTCCTTCTCAAGTTGGACACTCTAGAGTATGTTTGATATTTATCCTTGAACAATTCAAGCACTGTACTCCAACATCTGATAGATTTTGGTTCTAAGGATCGGTACCAATTTTCTGCTTCTTTAATGAGTGTTCATGGGAACAACTTAAGTTTGTTCCATTCATTCTCTATGTTCTACAAGGTAAATTCATCTTGAAAAGCTTAGAGATGATTCTATGGATCTAAGTTATATCCCCCTTCGAACCTAGGGATATTGTTCATATCTAGCCTCTTGATCTGATTATCCTTCACATGCCTTGTTGAAATTCGTACTGCCTCTACGATGTTTAGCATACCTTGGGTAGTAAGAAAAGGCTCATTGAGGCCTTAATTTTTATGCCTATGATGCCCTCTACTACCCCTTTGTTCATGGCATTATGTCTCTCTTGAATGCTTGCACCCTTGGTCTTGCCTTGTTCAATGGTCCCTTCGATCATTTCGGTCCCATTGGTTACCTCCATCACAATCTCACCCCTTGTGATTATGATTAGAGCTAAAAGAAGAAGAGGATGATGATGAAGGTGAAGAGGATAGAGGACTAGCACCATCGCAGTGCATGCTACCACCTCTTTGGTGATTGTAACCATGATCACGATCTTGTTTCTTGTTTGCATCCCTACCTTGACTTGCCTCTTTGGGTCCTTCTTTGTCATCAGATTCATTCTTACCAAAACTTGGATTGTGAATCATGGACTACAAGTTCTAGTTTTGACCTCCTTCACTAAATTCAAAGGGAGGAATTTCATTGAATGGAAAACCCCTAGAAAAGGGCTCTCCACCATCTTTTTGGTACAACAAGGATGGGGAATCATTAAATCCTTTTTCCTTCATAGATTCATAACATTGTTCTAATTGGTGATCTTTGAGACCTTGTGCCTTAGTGGGATGATAATCCTTAGTGTCACTATCCTGCACCATGTACTTAGCATGAAGTCCTTAGAGACCCCATCGTATAAGCATTTATTGGAGCATTGTAGGAACAGATCAATATGGCAGTAACACAATGTTGCCCTCCATGTCACACCACCACAACTGTTCATCCTAGTGTAGGATGAAGGTGAAATTGGATACATACTCATCAGGATGAGCATATACCACTCGGTATTGTTGAGGCACCAGTAGATGTAATTTGTTAGACTTGGGCAGAAAATTGCTCCTGTGAGAAGAAGACATTTTATGTTAGAAAAATAAAAATGTAGTGTGCTTCTTAAAATTTTTGTAGTAATCTTAAGATGTGATGTGACTCTAAGGTTCATTCCAATGATTTGAATAATTTTTCACTAAATTCTAGATAGTGCATGAAACAACCAAAAGGTCTTCAACAATAGTGTTAATGATGAGTGGCGAGGTACCCCTATGCCCAACTATATGAATCACTAAGTGTTCATACATGATCTAGTCGAATTTCATGGACCTATAGTTCTCTAGTGCACTAATTCCCTAGGAAGTGAAATGGACGTTGAGAATGTTTGTTGTCTTTCCAACTACACTTGTGAAGCTCAAGGATATGGTTTAAGTGTAATTAAGGCACATGATTTTTATTATTTTTATGTTTTGTAAGTTTAATTGCCTACAACAAGAATATAAAGTAGAGGAATTTAGTAACTAATTATTCTAATACCTAGCTAGCCTAATACAAGTACTTGTTCCTACTTTCCAGACACATCCTGAACACCAATAGCATTGCTAGACTACTAAACGTTAAGTATTTCTGGGTTACCAAGTGCTACACATATTCTTGAGGTGGTTGTGCTTGTGTTCATTAATGACTAGAAATCAATTGCTTAATTAAAGTGCATTAAAGTCAAGTGCATGACAATAAAGTGCATGAATATTAAATGCATCAAGGAAACATTTAATCTATTCTCAATGCTACAAGGATGATTAAAAGGATTCATTTTTATTCCCATCACATTGCTATGCTTAGGTACATTAGTGTTCAAACAAAAATTTGTACACACTCAAACTCTTGTTGCTAGCACTCAAAAAATATTCTAACTTTGGAGAAAACAAACTGCAAGAGCTTCGCTATCTATGACAAAAATTGGTAAAACTATGTGAAAATTGTAAGCCCAAGCACTATATTTATAGGCTAGCATATACCCTGCAATATCAGATATTTGACATTGCATCTTAGGCTTTGACATTGGGTATCTGATGTTAAGGCTTCGATATTGGAGCTAGTCAAAACATGATTAATCAACTGTATTGTTATACTATATTTACAGTTATAATTAATAAATTTTTGTCTATTTTATGGTATGGCTTGAAATTAATTAATGAAGGTTGAATCGAGATCCCTGGGGTTTTGTAGCATCTCTATTAGTTATTTATAGGATTTGATAGTTAATTAATAGGGGTGTTACATAATTGGTATTAGAGCATGGATTTTTCTATGAATGTCATAGTATGAAATTCTTTTAGACATCATGTAATTTGTTTTATATTTTCTAAATATGAATTAGTACAAAATGCGGGGGATAAGATCAGTCAACGATATTTCTGTAGAAAATTCTTAAAATTACCACGCTACTTAAAATCAAGTGTTTGAGCAATTGTTGATTTTCCTTAAAAATGAAAACAAGAATAATAATAATGAGATTTCTAGAAATGAGGAAAATGATCAAGAGTAGAGGAGACTAATCCATAGTTTTAGAAGGCTAAATCCACCTACCTTCTTAGGCACTGAAAATCCCACTATTGCTATAAAATGGTTGAAGGGGTTAGAAAAAGCTTTCTAAAGCTTACATTGCACTAAGAGAAGACCTCTTTAGCTTTATATCAGCTAGAAGGTGTAGTTGAGCGATCATGGGAGGTAGACTAAAGAATTAGACATTAGGAAGATGAAAAAATAGAATGGGAACAATTCACTAAGGTATTCAAAGATAGGTATCTCTCTAAAACCTCTCTAGATAAGATAGAAGATGATTTTAATTGATTGATTTAGGGATCCATGTCTATATATGAGTATTATAATAGGTTTACTAAATTGTGTCACTATGCTCCCTATGTTTTACAAAATGAGGCCATTTGTACTAGAAAATTTGTAAAAGGATTAAGGTCCTCCATCAAACTATAGTTGTAGCATTGGCTTTGGATAATTATGAGGAGGCATGGGCCAAAGCCATTATTGTGAAAAGGGAACAAATAGAGGATGCAACTTGAAGATAAAGGAAGAGGAATAAAGAAGTCATGACTATAATTAATAAGGGTAAATTCAAGAAGACTAGGGGAATGAATGTTTTAATACATCAACAACCTCAAGGATTTAATGGACCACTCCAATAACGATTTAAGGGATATAATGGGCTAACTTAACCATTTAATTTTAGAATTCCACTAGGATCTAATATTTGCTTGTACTATAAAGAAGTTAGCCATATTAGAAGGAAGTATCTAAAGTTGCTTCAGAGGGAGAGTATTATGCATAATAAGGAAATAGAACATGTGGTTCCAAATCCTAAGATTATCCAATAAAATAGAGGAGAAATTGCTAATAGTACTAGGGTGGTTCAGAAAAATTAAGGAATTGGTAATAATTAAGGAAGAGGTGGAAGACCTATGAATTAATGCTAGATTTATACTATGCCAAGAAGAGATATAGAGGACCAATCTAACACTATGGTTGAGACTGAAGGTATGCTATATGCATAGCCTATTCTTATTTTTTTAAATCTTGGAGTAAGTCATTCTTTTATTAATAGTCAAATAGTGGAAAGATTAAATTTGTAATTTGAAAAATTAGAAATTCTGTTATTCGTTCAAGTTGTGGGATGTAGTGGATACATAGTAGAGTATGAGTGTATGGAGTTTTCACTAAGAATATAGGATAAGAAATGAAATGCAAATTTATTTATTATGGAATTAGGGAAATATGATATTATTTTAGGAGTTGATTAGTTAAGTAGATATAATGGGCTTCATTACTGCATGACTAATATAGTTCAACTAGAATCGAGATATGGACAATAAGTTTTGATTGTAGCTAAAGGAAGACACACTAAGGTTGATTTGATTTCTTTTAAGAATCTCATAAAAATGTTTAGGAAGGGACACACATGTTTTTTGCATGTTGTCAAATCTAAAAATAAGGAGGATGACATAGTTGATATTCCAGTAGTCAATGGATCTCTAGATGTATTTATAAAAGAGTTACTAGGGTTACATCCAAAAAAAGAAACAGATGTAGAGATTACTCTTAAACTAGGAATAGAACCAATTTCTAAGATATCGTATAAGATGTCCCCAATTGAATTAGCAAAGCTCAAGATACGGGTATAATAAGTTTTAGATAAAGATCTTATCTGACCTAGTATTTATCCTTGGGGTGCACTAGTGTTGTTTATGAGAAAGAAGGATGGAAATTTAAGGCTATGCATTGATTATAGATAGTTGAACCAAGTCAATATTAAGAATAGATATCCTATACCTAGAATAGATGATTTATTTGTTTAGTTAAGGAATGTAGTTGTATTCTCCAAAATGAATTTGAACTCTAGATATTATTAACTTAGGATTAAAGAAGATATTTTGAAAACTACATTTAGAACAAGATATGAGCACTATGAATTTCTTGTATCATCATTTGGATTAACAAATGCTTCTGCAATATTCATGCATTTAATGAATAGTGTATTGAGATGTTATTTGGATAAATTTATGATAGTGTTTATTAATAATATTTTGGTATATTCTAAAAGTAAGGAGGAGCATACAGACCATTTAAGAAAAGTATTACAACTTCTAAGTGATGAGTTGCATTTTCATAGGTTTCATTGATGAGGCCTTGTCGACATGACCCCATAAACGTGACCTCATCAACACTGTTGCATCAATGTGGGACTTGATGCATTTATGTGGCCTTGTTGATGCAGTGTAGTTTTTGCCTATAAATACTTGCTCCCCCACCATGTTTATGACATCTTTGATCATAGTTGTAGCGGAGCTTGATGAGTGGCTAGGTACCCCTACACTCAACCATACGAATATGAGCATTCACACACGATCCAATTGAACTCTACAGATGGGCTAGTTGTGGTATCTAGATAGCTACTTATTGATTGTAGTTCGCTATCTTCCCATCTGGACTAGTATTTGCTTTGTCATATATGGTTTGGTCCAGAGTGAGGTGTATGATGTGGTCCTAACTAGTGCTACTCATAGGGACAATGGAAATAACTTTGTTTAAGCTAATAGGGAAAGGGTGTAGAGAGTCTAAGCTAGCCTAAGTGCGATGAGCATTTGTTCCTTAATCATTCGTACACATCTTGGACCTCGTGTACTACTTCCGGGATTACCAAGCGCATGTCCTAGGTATGCTACTGGGATACCAAGTAGTCACACTTAAATGCTCATGATTAAGTCATACTCATTCCACGTTTAATAACAGGGATAGGAAATGAGGGTAGAGAAATATTAATTAAGAAAGTAATAAATAACAATAACAATAAGCAATTAAAACTAAGTGAATGCTGCAATGATGAAGTAATCTCGATCTTTATTGTCAGTCGTGTGCGTGTCTAAGTACGTCACACTTGAATAAAGGTTTCGTACAATTACAATCATCACACTACGGGCATGCATTGGGGAAAGGGTTGAGATGAACTAAAAAATGAAAAAAAGATTCTACTCTAACACTAACTTACCCTAAAACTTACTGACTCTTCTTGTGCATCCAAATGTGTATTTATAGGCTCACACAGAAGTCACAATATTGAGTATCCGATATCGTATCCAAGTTAGGATATTAGGTACCCAATATTGGGGGTCCAATATCGGGACTCATCAGACCTAATATCTTGTACCTGATATCAGGGGTTTGATAATAGGGGTTCAATATCAAGACTCATTAGAGCTCTTACAGTTTTCTTGCTTGAAAGTTAGAATATTTTTCTAAGTGCTCCCAATAGGAGTCAAAGAGTGTATAGATATTTATTCAAGCATTGTTGTACTTGATCATGGTGGTGTGTGCAGTAATAAAGATGAGCTTTCTAATAAACCTTACAACACTTTGAAATAGATTAATTATTTATTTATGAACTTAATGTTTTATGCAATTTCCTTTAATGCTTTAAGTAATTAAGCTAAATCAAGCTAGGTTAAAGAGTGATTAATTAAGCACACAAGTACGACCACTTTGAGCATATGCTTAATGTTTTGTAATGCTAGTAACCCTTAATGTTTGGTAACCTAGTAGTGTTAAACTTGTTTAGGATGTGTACGACAAGTGGGAATGGATGCTTATGTTAGGATGAGCTAGGAGTGGCTAGTTAGATTCAATTAGCAATATAATTATTTTATTTTATTTTATACATTATTTTTTACCCTTAGGAAACTTAAAATATAAAAGATAAAAATGACAAAAATCATATGCCTTAGTTGCACTTAACCATACCTTTGAATTTCATAAGTGTAATTGGGAATACAATGATTATAATGGTTAGTTTTGCTTCCTAGAGACCAGTGTACTTAGAAGGCTATAAGTCCATGGAATTCAACTAGATCGCACGTGAATGTTTAGTGATTCGTATGGTTAGGTGTAGGGTCTACTCTCCACTCATCATTGGCACTATTACTAGGGATTTGTAGTTTGATACGTGTGCTATCTAGAATTTAGTGAATATTATTTAAGATCATTAGAAAAAAGCTTAAGGTCATAATCATTCAATAATAATCATAATCATAATTATAATTATAATTTAAGCACACTAAATTTTTCTTTAATCCAAAATGTCTTTTTCTCATAGGCATGATGAATCAAAACCTCCAGTGCCCCAAGAATTCAAAGTGATGTACACTCATCTAGATGAGTTTGTACTTGATTTCAACTTCATCCTGCATCAAGAAGAGTAGCTACGATGGAGAGATATGAAGGGCAACGTTGTGTTGGCTTTCAATCAATCTTTTCTTGGGATGCTGCTCCAAACTCTTAAGAGGTTGGACATCTAGGATCTCCATGATGAATACGCTGTGTAGGACCATGACTATCAGGACTACTATCCCATAGAAACACAACACAAAAGAGATTGACACTAGGAGAAGTGCCATGCAACTATGAAGGGGAAATAGTTCACTAACCCCTTGTTCCTATTGAACCAAAACTACAATGAGGATTCTCCCTTTGGGGGTTCTCATCATGAAGATTCTCCACCCCCTAACTTTGGTGAAGGGGGCTTGAACCTAAATATGCAATCCACTATCAACAATATGGGTTTAGGCAAAAGTGGGAGTTAAGGTGGGAGCTTGGGCAAGCATCATGATGATGATAAATCTAATGATCGTGGCTATGATAAGTGAAGAGGAGGTGGCAGATACCATGGTGGGGGTAGTCCTCCTCCCTCTTCATCCTCTTCATTTGCATCTTCATCTTCCTCCTCTAAATTTGATCGAAACCAGAAGGGATGAAACCATGATGGAGGTGAATGATGGGATAATGATCGTAGGCCTTGCCATGAACGAAGGGGTACCAGAGGACATCATAGGTGTCATCAAAATTATGATGATGATGAGCCTTTGTTGGAAACTAGAAGCATGCTGAACATTGCAAAGGTAATTAGAATTCCAACCAGACATGTGAAAGGTAGCGAAATCAAGAGGTTGGATATGAACAATATTCCTAGATTTGAGGGGGTGATGAGTGGCTAGGTATCCCTACACCCAACCATACGAATCACGAGCATTCACGCGCGACTTGGTCGAAATTTGTAGACTGTAAGCACTTAACATACACCAGACTTCTAACCAGTGAAACCTTGGGTTAGAGCAGTCGTTGTCATCCTAATATCACTTGTGAAGTTCTGTTTACGTTGGTTAAGTCTAATGATTTTTATACCTTTTTAATTATCTTTTTGGTGACTAATCATTTTGGAAAATGAGGATAGAATATTAATTAATCTAAAAAATTATCTTAATCTAAATCTTAACTATTCCTAACATAAGTATATGGTCCCATCTTTCGAGCATGTTCTGAGCATCTCCTAACACTTCTGGGTTACCAGACGTTAAGTGTCATTGGGCTTACCAAGTGTTTGGGTTATGTTCAAGATGGTCGTACTTATGTCTTTAACAAACTATGAATGAAAAATAACAATCGAAATTATAATAATGGAAACATAAGTAATTAACAAGTAACTAATAAAGCATAAACAAGTAATTAATAAAGCATAAACATATTAAACTATTAAATGCATGAAATAGCTAAGTCCAAATGCTGTAAGGAATGCTTGAACAGTTCATCTTTATTGCCGTCACCCCAATGGGCTCAGATACATCAATGCTCGAATAAAGATCTGATCACTTTTCTTACACTTGTTGCGGGCACTTGGAAAATATTCTATCTCTTGTGGGAACAAACTGCAAGAGCTTCACTACAACTACTCAAAAAGATGCCTAAATGAGGTGGAAGGCCCTCATATTTATAGGTCGAGAAGGGTGGCTGCCTAAACGGGGCCACGTTGACATAGGGAGGCTATGTCGATGGGCCCGCGTTGACGTGGCCGCGTATACATGGCCCAGTCGATGCATTGACTAAATGACACTTCATCAAGGGGGGATATAACTTAGATCCATAGACCCATCTTCAAGTCTTTCATGATGCCTATGCCTTATAGAACATAGACAATGACTAACAGAAACTTAAGTTGTTCCCTAGGATACTCATACAAGAAGCAAAAAGTTGATACTGCTCCTCAGAGCTAAAATTAATTCGTAGATGGAGTATGATGCTTGAGCTATTCAATGAAAAATATTAGACATACTCTAGAGTGTCCAATTTGAGAAAGAAAATCCAAGGTTAGTGACAAGGAACACATGAACCCTTGGATGTAGCCATGGATAGGTATTATTCCCTTTTACATAAATGTCCTAGCCATGGTTATTTTCAATGGGAGCAGCTTTGTGATATCATAGGTGGGCTTCGATTGGAAATAAGAACTCTTGGGATCTATGCCCAAGGGAGATTATCAGAATTAAAAGTCCATTAGATTTAAAGGCTAATTGATCAAGTTGCAAAAGAAGAAGATGAGTTGACAAAATAGGAGAGTGCTGAGGAGTATAATTGGGATCCTTCCATCAGAAAAAGGAAGGTCCAATTCTATGACAGTGAGGGGGAGGTACCAAGGTAGCAGTACCCTTATAGGTAGCCAAATTCATATGGGTACTATGTTCAACAACCTATGTTTCTGCGTGACTCTTTTAGTTATGCTTCTTTCTAGCATCACTACTACCTTCTAGAGTTTTAGAGAACTCATTCTCCATCTCCTAGAGGAAAATCCCCATATCCTTATAATCATTCTCATCCTTCAGCATATGTTCCTTCCTTAACCCAATTACTGCCCACTCCATCCATGTAGGACGAATCTCCAACATAGTTGTAGCAACGTAACACTACTAGGGTTGTTAAATTATAGCCAACTCCTTACCGAAGTGGTTTGGAACACAAGTTCTATAAAAGACCATTCTTTTGAAGCAATAGCCTTACAAAGTTCTCACCAATTTATGCGGTTGGTTGCCCTATGTCTCCTTCATCCTTTGCATCCATTCCTTTTGAGAGCCGTTCAAACCAAGCACCTCCCAAGATCCACACAGTCATGTTAACCTATACGATACCTAATTGGATCAAGGCTAGGAACTTTCCCAAGAAAAGAGCTAGTCCTAGAAGTCCTCTCATCTACTTGTAGATTGCTAAAAATGAGCCATGCAAGGCTCTTCTTGATTATGGTGTTAATTTGATTTCCCATGGAATGTATAATGCATGGAACCTGTCTCCTCTCAAGAAGAGCAATATCCATTTAGAATTGGTAAATCAGTCCATCATTGTTTCCTTAGTGGAGGACATTGTGACTACTGTTTGTTGGTGGTTGTATCTTGTTGATTTCCTGGTTATCAAACTTGACAATTGAAAAGGGAACTTCCCAATCATTATGGAAAGGGCTTGGTTAAGCATTGTTGATGCATGAATGGGCATCAAAGATCTTTCCTTATAGATTTTCAAGGAAAATGCATTCAAAAAGATCAAGAAGAATAGAGTTCCATGCATCACATATAGCAATACTAGGTACAATTATGTGCAGAAACTTTGGTCTATCAAAAGCACAATAATCAAAACATGTAGACAATGTGTAGATGAATTTGAAATCCAAAAGTGCTTGTATGTAGTAGCCACAAAACATGAGGACATCAAGTGTCTAATAGATGATTTTGAAAGTAGTACACTTTGCATGGAACCTACAAAGAGCCTAACCTATGCCTATGTTGAAGGCATTGATGAACTAGAGCAAGTTCATCACCAACTCTCTAATGATGAATATGATGATATTGATTGGGGAGAGTTGGAAATCCCTGATAGTTTTAAATAGGAGCCCATAGAGTTGAAAAATCTACTTATTGACATGGAATATGCATTTCTGAAAAATGGTAAGTCAGTTGATGAGTGGCGAGGTATGTCTACACTCAACCATACGAATACGAGCGTTCATGCATGATCTAGTCAAACTCTGTAGACGGGCTAGTTGTGGTATGTAAATAGTTACTCATTGATCGTAGTTCGCTGTCTTCCCACCTAGACTAGTATTTGCTTTATCATGTATGGTTTAGTCTAGAGTGAGGTGTATGATGTGGTCCTAAACTAGTGCTACTCCTAGAGGCAATGGAAAATAACTTTGATTAACCTAAGAGGGAAGGGGAGAAGAGAATCTAAGCTAGCCTAAGTGCAATGAGCATCCATCCTTAATCAGCCATACAAATCTTGGACCTCATATACTACCACTTGGATTACCAAGCACATGTCCTAGGTATGTTACTAGAATACCAAGTAGTCACACTTAAATGCTCATGATTAAGTCATACTCATTCCGCATTTACTAACAAGGGTAGAAGATGAGGGTAGAGCAATATTAACTACAAAAGCAATAAATAATAATTAAAATTAAGTGAATGCTACAATGATGAAGTAATCTTAATCTTTATTGCTGGTCATGTTCATGTCCAAGTACATCACACTCGAATAAAGGTTCCGTACAATTACAATCATCACATTGCGAGCATGCACTAGGGAAAGGGTTGAGAGGAAAAATTGATAAAAAGATCCTACTCTAACACTAACTTCCTATTACTCTTTCATGCATTCAATTGTGTATTTATAGGCTCACATGGGAACCATGATATTTTGTATTCAATATCGCTAGCTAGGCTACAATATTGGGTACCTGATATCAGAGGTTCAATATCGAGGGTTTGATATCGGGACTCATCAGACCTGATATCTTGCACTCGATATTAGGGGTCCGATAATAGGGGTTCGTTAACAGGGGTTCGATATCAACACCTAGCAAACCATGATTCATCATACCCCCACAACTGAATAACAACTTGTCCTTGAATTAAAGAAAGTGAGGAACAAGTTCAATTAATTACACAGTGGATAAATATGAGATTATTAACTAACTAGAAATTTATTCGTGCAGTAGTGGAGAGTTGAATATAACAAAATTGGGACACAGACAAAAAATTACAAAATTTATTGGAACTCATATGGTTCCTGGTGGTGGTGGCTCCTCCATGGGTCTTTTTCCTTTTTCCTATGCTTTAGGCTTCTAAGATTGATACCGTTGAAGAAGTGCCTGACATTTTTCCTCTTCTATCTAAGGATTATGAGCCATCCATGTTGATGTTCCAATGTTTGATGGAGTTGGTACTTCCCATGGACATGAAAGCTATGGAAACACTTGATTGGCCTTGACATGCCATGTCATAAATAGCTATCGTTCCTCTTCATAGGCTCGAGCCCTGACCTCTCCACTTTTTTCTTGGCTAGATTATGCAAAAATAGGAGTCCCCTGATGGATGCTGAATGACTGTGCCTCCTGCTCTACATGAGGTCCTTGGCCTTTGCCTTCCTTTGGGTGTTTAGTTGCACCTTGAGAAGGTCCTCCTTATTGTCCTCTTTTAAGGTTCATCTATAATCACACAAAGATCAATTGTTAGTAAGGTCATTGAAAGAAGTTCAATTATTTCATACCTTACTTATTACCTTTAATAAATGTTGAATTCTTTGTTTAGTGTGATTTTAGAGTTAGAAATTTTTTTCAAGGAAGTTGCCCTCAAAGTTTAATGTTGCACCTGATTTGTTTAGGTGACACATAAAAGGGCATGTAATGGTTTTGAGAAATGTTTGATAAAATGATGATAAGGGAAAGAATAGATTTGGCAATGAAGTACTCGAAGGGTATAAAATGATGTGGTGGTGTGCAACAAGTACAAATTACAAAAGTCACGCAAGTGGATCCTCCCCAAAGTAGGTTCCTACCTATAATGCCCTTATGTAACCACCCTGAAGATGTCCATAGGCACTAAAAGGTTTAAATGTAATCCCCACTAGTTGCACAAAACACAAACATGTAGATACCATCGTGATGAGGTATGAATTCAATGCTACACAAGACATGAATCACAAATACATGAACAATGAGATGAGGAAAATTGTAGAAGGGATTGTAGAGATTAGGACATGAGGTAGTTGACCCAGGGCACAATAAATCATAAGTGTAGGGCATGATTAATGTGCCATTAGCTCATTGCTCCAAACTAAGACCAAGTCCATTCCTCCGATCAGTGACATCGCATTGCTTCATCCAATGATGAACAACCATCAGAGCACTGTGATAGTAAGGTGTACGATCACTTAACATTTTGTTCAAGGGAGGAGTGATTTAGAATTGCTTTGTGGCACTTTGATCTTGATATTTTCTTTTTTTTTTCTTTTTGTGTGGCTACTTTGGCACACTCTTCTTGCTTTTTTTTTCTTTTTTTTTAATGCGTAATCCAGAGAAGTCGCCTACCTTCAGGCATGGGTGCATGTCTTTCCAGTGGGACCCCCTGGAATAGCATTGGGTTTTGTTTTGTTTTATTTTTTTATTAAGTGCCTTTATTACTCTTACTCCCATTTTTTGTTAGATCTACAAGGATGTTAGTACACCTAGGCTGCATGGTAACTCATACAGATGTCACCAAAGAGAATCCACAAGTTTCCTTAATGTCACACCTTGGTCATTCCCTCTTGGTCCCTCCTTCTTCACTCTAGGTATAATGAGCATAAAATTACTTTAAGTTTTAATTTTATCAAGAATATCATCGTACCCAGAGTAGAACCTCTTATTAATAGAATGGTTGGATGGATGTGATAGGCTTGCTATCCAAGTAATTAGTCACCTGAGACTTGATAGCATAGAACAACACCTAAACCAACGAGTCACATGAGTGTTTTATTCATAGATGAGATTACTCATAAAAAGATAAAAAGACAAAATAATAAAGAAAAAGATAAAACAACAAATAAAAAGATAAAATAATAAATTGAAAGATGAAAAACTAGAAAAAAAATGTAAAATTAAAGAAAAGGAAAAACATTTATTAATTTTGTTTGTTAGAATGGAGGACATCCCCCATAACTAAACTTTTGATCATAATGAGAATTAATAAATGGAAGGGTTGGATCCATGCATTTCGAAAATATTAGGACTTGGTCATATCCAAACCATTAGGTGTCTTTTGATGTTGTGGTTGGAATGTACCCAAATTTGGGTGCACACACTGTATTAAAGTTAGAAGATGAGGTTAATTGATAAGGAGTTGACCCACTATGGCACCCATGACCAGAAGATGGTATGTAAGGATTGGTATGTCTCCCTATGTGGCTATATTCATCAGGCCCCATAGTTGTTGGAGTTTTGATCGATGGCCCTGATAAGGTAACATGAGGCACTGGGTTTGAGGAAAAAAATGCATCCCAGTGTTGGACTTGTGCTGAGTTGGAAAATACAGTGGTCTCAAAACTATGCTATCCCTTCCTATGGTCGTGTCTAAAGAAGGGATGCCTTCAATGTTGTGGAGGGTTTCCACTACTGTTGACAGTAGAAGCACAAGTAATGTTCATGGGTTGATGCTATGGTGCAAATCCCTTGGGTACAGTTGGTGGCGATGTAGAAGGAGGTGAAGGATGAGAATGTTGAAATTAGGAGAAGTGTAAGGTATCCAAGGTGGTGGTCCTGTTGGTGAGGATATGGGTTGATGGTATTAAGGAGAATGATAATAATTTGGTGAGATAGAGGATGTTGACTTGGTTGGGGAAACAGGATGTTGAACTTCATAAGCACTTGGGTTCGAATGATAGGAAGGATGTAAGCAGTTTGGGGGTGGCTTCCCCCACAACTAGGATTTTTGCCACTATGATTGAACACAATATTTTTCTATGAACTCTGGATGTAACATTTTTTCCCAATGTTCATGTAAATGTGACAAGATTGGGCATTGACCTTTGGGGTGATCGTATAGGCAAATGTTACATTGATATGTATGATTGGCAATTAAGTTCTTATTCTCTTCTACCCTTCTTTCAGATTGTCTAGTGGTATTTTGTCTTGTTTCTTGGTTCGTCATGGCTTTATCTCCAATAATATTGGCATATTCTCCAAATTTTTCATGTATCCACTTCATCATCTTATTGATCTTTTCCTCAATTATGTCTAGTCATTGTAATATTGGCAAAGATGGTTCCACCTCCTTGAGGTGAGTTGATTTTTCCTCTACCTGATTAACCTTTGTTAGGTTGAGATTTTGATCCCATTGAAGTTTTTCAACATTCTCCAATTTAGCCATTTCTCCTTCTTCTCTTGCTAGCCACTTAATAAGCTCTTGGAATTGATGGGTTCGTAGTTCATATAGTTGACCTGGGGCATACATCCCTAAGGTTTCCCTTGTTTCATTACGAAGCCCATCTATGATATGGCACATTAGCCTCTCCTCAGAGAACCCATGGCCTAGGCAGTTGTTTAACAGTGCATAATATCTTTCTAAGGCCATGTCCAAGGGTTCATGTTGTGCTTGTTTCCATTCTTGGATTTGTCTCCTTAAGGCTGACAGTCTTGCATAGGTTTGATATCTTTCGTTGAAGAGTTCTACCATTGTTGGCCAACATCGAATTGATTTTGGTTTTAAAGACTTCTACCATACTTTTGCTTGGCCAACAAGTATCGTGGAAAAGAGCTTAAGTTTTTGTCATCCATTATCAATATTGTTCCATACACAGGCATCATGGAAGACTTATAAATGATGTTGCAGATCTAAATCATAGCCTCTTGAAAACTTGGGAAAGTTGTTTAAATCAAGCTTGGGTAGATGGCTTTCTTTACGATGCCTGTGGGATATTTGAACAACCTCTTGTATATGCATTAGGCTCTTAGTGGTCAATAGGGGTTCATCGTCACTAAGTAGGTTATAAGTTTGTGAGTTAGGATGATGTTGTCTTTGTTCATGTTGGCATTCCTGGCTTTGCCCATGGGTTCGATTTTTATTTCTACGTTGAACCCTTGAGGAATAGTCATCCATTCTTGGGGATGTCCCATCTTCACTAGAGGTGTTTGAGTTGGATGACAAAAGTCCTTGAGTATTATTCGGATGTTTATGAACATATGAAACTCTTGCATAAGATTGAGTACTCCAAACTCCTTCGTTGGTTCTCCAATGAATTGCCTCACTAGATGTTGCATTATCACTATCTTGTGAAAGAGACATTGTTGTGAATTGTGTGTGACTTAACTAAATTTAATTTCTTTGCCTAAAAGATATATTGTTAATACCCTATTACAGTGATCTTGTATGATATAACTAATCTAGATAACTAGCACCATCCCCGGTAATGGTGCCAATGATGAGTGGCAAGGTACCCCTACACTCAACCATACGAATATGAGCATTCACGCATGATTCAGTTGAACTCTATAGATGGGCTAATTTTGGTATCTAAATAGTTACTCGTTGATCACAGTTCGCTATCTTCTTACCTAGACTAGTATTTTCTTTGTCATGTATGGTTTAGTCCAGAGTGAGGTGTATGATGTGGTCCTAAACTAGTGCTACTCCTAGAGGCAATGGAAAATAACTTTGATTAACCTAAGAGGGAAAGGGAGAATAGAATCTAAGCTAGCCTATGTGCAATGAGCATCTGTCCTTAATCATCCGTACACATCTTGGACCTCGTGTACTACCACTGGGATTACTAAGTGCATGTCCTAGGTATGCTACTGGGATACCAAGTAGTCACACTTAAATGCTCGTGATCAAGTTGTACTCATTCCACGTTTACTAACAGGGGTAGAAGATGAGGGTAGAGAAATATTAATTACGAAAGTAATAAATAACAATTAAAATTAAGTGAATGTTGCAATGATGAAGTAATCTCGATCTTTATTGCCGATCATGTGCATGTCCAAATACATCACAGTCGAATAAAGGTTCTATACAATTACAATCATCACACTGTGGGCAAGCACTGGGGAAAGGGTTGAGAGGAAAAACTAACAAAAAGATCCTACTTTAACACTAACTTCTTATTACTCTCATGTGTGTCCAATTTTGTATTTATAGGCTTACATAGAAACCACGATATTGCATATTCGATATCGGTAGCTAGGCTGCGATATTGGGTACCTGATATCGGAGGTCTGATATCGGGGGTCCGATATCAGGACTCATTAGACCTAATATCTTCCACATGATATTAGGGGTCTGATAATAGGGGTTTGATAATAGGGGTCCAATATCAACACTTGGCAAACCAAGATTCATCATAGGTAATAATGATTGCTAACCTTGCTCTTGAGTAGAAAAGGATGCTATTGAAGGTGGTTAACAAATGGCCAATAGCCTTTTCTTGGTCATATTTTGAACTCATAGGGATTGATCCTAGGATATGCTAGCATCACATCTATACTAATCTAGCTATGAAGCTAAAGTGGTAGCTACACTAGTAGCTGAACCCAAATTTGAAGCAGATCATCAAAGAGGAAATTGAATAACTCCTCAAGGTGTAGTTCATCTATCTAATTGTGGATAGTGAGTGTGTTAGCCCACTTGTACATTTGCCAAAGAAAGGTGGCAAGTAACGAGTCTATATTGATTTCAGGCTGTTGAGCATGACGATGTTCAAAGATCATTTTTCATTAACATTTGTGGGCCAAGTGTTGGACACTATTTCTAGGCATTGCTATTATAGCTTTTTGGATGGTTATAGTGGCTATAACCAAATTCAGATCATGCCAGAGGATCAAGCCAAAACTACATTCACAAGTCCTTAGGGGACTTTGCATATCGAAATATGCCTTTTGGTCTATGCATTGTTCCTACAACTTTTCAACACCTTATCCTAAGCATTTTTTAGTAGTAGATTGGCAGTGAGGTGGAAGTCTTCATGTACGACTTCTCCACCTATGGTGCTACATTTGAGCAAGCCACCTTGGATTGCCTTGAGCGAGTGCTTAAAAGGTGCATGGAGACTAATCTTCAGCTTAATTAGTGAAAGAGCCATCTCATGGTCTAAGAGGGCATTATGTTGGGGCATAGGATTTCTCAAGCAGGGATTGAAATGGATCCTAAAAAGATTTGGGTAATTTAAGGAATAACCTGCCAACCAAAAATTGTTAAAGATACCTGGTCATTTCTTGGAACACTAGCTACTACTAGTAATTCATAGAAAATTTCTCTAAGATCATGAACTCATTGGTTGAGCTTGCAAAGAAAGATGCTCCATTCATATGGATCAAGGAATGCAAAATGGCATTTTAGTAACTTAAGGAGAAGCTTGTAGAGACTCTAGTTCTACGAGAACCTAATTGGTCCCAACCATTTCACATTATGACAGATGCATCAAACTATGCCTTGGGAGTTGTGCTTATGCAGTTGGATGATCAAAAACATCCATATTACATCCACTGTGCAAGATGAAGCATTGTGGGGGCACAACTCAATTGCAACACAATGAAGAAAGAGCTGATGACCATGGTGTATGTTTTAGAGAAGTTTAGGCAGTATGTGCTTGGATATAAGGTGCTTGTGCACATTGACCATAGTGCCATTTGATTCCTAATGAATAATCTAATGGTGAGACTTGGTGTTATATGGTGGCTAGTGATGTCATAGGAGTTCAATCTTACAATGGTAGATCAAAAGGAGACTAAGAATGTGGTTGCTGATCACTTGTCTCTGTTACGATGGGATAACAAAGAGGATGAGAGCCCACTCTCTAATCAATTTTCTAATGAATTTCTCTTTGCCAGTGCAATAAATGAATAAGTGTCCACTAAACCAAAATGGTACGATGGCATCCTTACTTATCTTCTAACTTAAAACATGCCACAAGAGTTAGATCATTATAAGAAACAATAGTTTCTTCATTAGGCCAAATGCTTTATGAAGATTAACAGACACCTTTACAAGGTGTGCATTGATGGCCTAGTTTGTTGGTGTGTTCCTAATGTTGACAAACTACACATTCTCTAAGATGCTCATGAGGGTCCCTGCAGGGACCACTATGCAAGGAGACACATGACCATTAAAATCCTTATGATAGGGTACTATTGGACAACACTCTTCAGGGATGTCCACCAATTCGTTTGATCTTATGAACGCTATCAACAAGATGCTAGGATGATTGCTTGAATGGAGGGACCTCAGTAGCGGATCCAACCACTAGAATCATTTGACATATGGGGCATAGACTTCATGGGTCCCATCATGACCATGTTACATGGAAAGGGATACATAATAGTCACTATTTACTATTGTATGAAATGGGTAGAAGTAGTAGCTGTCACCAATTGTACATCTTCTACTGTTACTTGGTTTCTACAACAAAAATATTGAAAATAGATTTGGAGTGCCACATGCACTAATTTATGATAATGGTACTCATTTTACAAGTGCTACTTTCATAAGCTTATGCAACACTTGGGAGTTGAACATAAGCTAACACCCTACCACCCCCAAGCCAATGGTCAAGTAGAAGTTACCAATAGGGAGATCACTGAAATTTTAATTTGAACAATTAGCAAATATTGGAGAGATTGGAGCACAAAAATTAATGATGCCCTTTAGGCATATTGCTCAACATGAAAACTCCCTATAGGCTTCTCTTCCTATGAGGATGTGTACAGAAAACTACCAACCCTTCCAATTCAATTCAAGCTTTATACACTTTCAATAGGCTATGACCTTGAACATGACTTGAGCCTAGCACAAAAAGAAAGATTGATCAACCTTAACATTCTAGATGAGAATTGATTGGTGGCCCTATCCATAAATGAAGTGCACAAAGCATTTAGTAAAAAATGCCTTGACCTTAGGATAAGGAAAGTGAAATTTTAACCTAGAGACAAGGTTTTCTATTGGAACCCCACACATGTACCTCAACGAAATAAGTTTTAGACATTGTGGGAAGGTTCTTATATCATTTATGAAACCTTTTCTTCTAGGGTCATGTTAATCTACAAACTTGAAAGCCCAAACAAAAAATAATTGGCCAACATGCAGCAACTTAAACCTTTCCATGAGCCCATGCAAGCTAGTGCATGCAACTCCTCATTTGATGGATGACCTTGCTCAATTTTTCAAATCTCCTTATTTCAACTTAGTCATGGGGGAGATGGCCATCCATGCTAACTATATAAGTGGCTCTTTAGTTTTTCTACCTTTTTGTTTTACACTTTGTTATTTTTACACTTTTTTATTTTACACTTTCTTCATTTTTATACCATTTTTTTTACACTTTGTTATTTTTCTAATTTTTTACAACATTGTTAGTATGTTTTATTTTTCTTGAATATTTATACAATTTATTGTATATTTTACTTTATTTTGGTGTGAATTTTTCTTGTTTTCTAATAAAGTGCTTTATTACTAATAGGACATAGTGATGTTGTAGCTGTTTACTAATGGTGGTTTGTATTTACCATTTTGATTGCTAATATCTAGTTTCTATTTTTGAATTTTGATGACTAGTAACTCAGACAAGCTTCTCTTTCATGGAATAGGAAGTGAGTCCATGTCATCCACCCATCCACCAACTCTATGATTTTCCTGGTTTTGGAAATATGAGGTCCCTTTTTCATTAATAAAACTTTAATGAACTTGTGACCTTGGTATTTTTCAAACTTGGGAAAGATTCAAAGTTTTCAAAAGGATGTGATTTCAAGGGGATTCAATGCCCTTTGTGCCTCTCTACTTGCTTGAGTGCATGTGTGTTTTCATGGATTTCTTACCAGTCCTTGTCGACCAATAACAAGGAGTTGAATAAGTGTTTGCATGGTGTGGTTCCCATTCAAAAATTCATAAAAAACATAAAAAAAAAACAAACAAACAAACATGATGGAAATTCAAAGGACACCCCTTAGACACAATAAATGAGGTACACGTAGTGGTTATGGGACTAGAAAGACACGTTACCCATGCCTGAAGGTCCCCTCTAACTAAGGCCCTTTCTCACTTCTTGAATCTCTTTTCTTCTCAAATAAGAAACAATGGTTATCTATGGGAGAATTCTTATGTCTTGAGGGGATGGAATAGTCCTAGAGTGGTGATGCGAAGTCATTGAAAGTGGTTGGTTTTGGTTTGGACTAAGGATGAAATTTTATCAGGTCATTTAACTAGAAACTCTATAGGGGACTTCATGTAACCATGATTGGTAAATCCATTCCACTCTCTATCTCATCCATCAATGCTTTTCATAACTCACCTCACTACTAGTTTTCATGTTTCTGTTTAATGTCTTAGTTTGACATGTTGAAATTCTTAAGTAGATTCTTTTAGATTCAGTTCTTAACTTTTCATAACCATTAATCAACTATGGGACCCACGGACTCCTTCAGATGAGGTTATGCATGGGCAAAAAGGGCATAAGCTTGCTATGGGGAGCATCCACTTGTATAGCTCTTAGTTGGCCTAGTTAAGTTCCTTATCCTTAGGTATTTTGGTAATCAAATCTTTTTCATTCCCCATCGATTGCATCCAACTCTGTGCTCCTTAAGGCATCTCTCCAATCTTTTGTGAAATATCAAGTCCTCTTTAGGTATCTCATTGTGTTCTAGGATTTTTGGGCTTCCATTTAACTTTAATTTCATTCACAAACTCCTTGTAGTTTTTGAATTTTGACTTGGTTAACGATGGTCAATAGCTGCATCGACTAGGCCCAATCGACGTAGCTAGTCACATCAACTAGGCCCCATCAACAAGGCCTAGTCAATGCATGAAAAAAATTCTATATATAGTGCCCACCACTTAGGAATTTTTTTAACCATTTGCTTCAAATGTAAGGGGAGTTTTTGAAATTTTTTAGAGCTCAAAACCTTCTAAAGCCTATAACTTTTAAATCGTTTGTTTGATTCATTTCATTCTTTAGTCATGCAGCTTTCAAAAGTATGCTTTACATCATGGGGCCCATAAACCTTAGGTTTTTGATAAAAGTTTTTAAGAAATTTTCTAACTTCCCCATGGGTTTAATGAATAAAATAATATTAAATCATCAACCCATGGAAGTTAAACCCTTCCAACACACTCTGGTAACCTATTTAATCAAAAAAATAATACAGTAATATTAAAATAATTGAACTAGCCATGATCACAACTTAGCCAAGTGTAACTACCCCAAGAGATAAGGTATTTCAAATGTTTTAAAGTTACACAATAAGTGCTAATCCTTGGTCATGTTGTGATTACAAATGACACCTAGATCAAAATGCTTACAAGAAGAAGGACCATCCCAACTAAAGGACAAATGGTCTAGAGTTGGAAGAGAGTAGTAAGAACAAGCCCAAGAATAGGTAGAAAAAACTCATGTGATAGGACCTCTTTGGGATGAGCCCAAAGTGGAATCTATCTAACAGATTCTTAAGAAAGTAATCGTAACTAAAAAATCCCATTGAGATGAGGTGCCATAACTAGTGCCATGAACTCTGGTTACATTGACTTAAGCCTACCTTGATTAGATCAAGCCTCATGACATCCAACATTCAGTTCTCTAAAAATTAAACTTTGGACCATTCTTAGAACATGCTCTAGTAGAAGTCAATATGTAGTTGCACAACTATTTCATGTGGCAAATTATCACTTCTAGTGGGAAATGGTACATGGGAGAGACATATCTCTTCTAGAATGGTAGGTGGGCAGAAGCCACTATGAAGATCAAGGACATTCATGTGTCCTACTTGGTGGAGGTCATTATGCAGGCCCTTGGGTTATCTGACATTGGAAAAAATTTGGTAGAGATCTCCATAAAAGTAAACTTGGAGGCAGAGAAGGAGTGAACCTAGTAGTGTTATGGAGTGGACCATAAGGATTATGGTGCATTCACCCCAGTGGAGCATGTATATTTGAAGATAGTAACCTATCATCTCAATTTGATGGTGAGGCCTAGTAAGGTAACTATTTTTTCCACCTGTGCATGTGTTGCTCTGAGTAAAAAATTCCCTATGAACCTTCCACAATTGATCTATTTGGAGATAAAGAAGCAATTTAAGGAAAATGAATGTGGAAGGAAGGCCTTTCCCTTTCCATACCTCATTAGAAAACTACGTAAAAGGGTAGGAATAGTTGGCTATGCCAATGGTACAATCAGACATGCTCCTTCTACCTCTTGGGTAGAAATGATAAAAGACAAGACTCTTGCCACAACCAAGAAAGAGAAGTAGCAACTACCACCTCCATCATCCACTCACAAAACAACGTTGGAGTCCCATGCTACCCCTTAAAGAATGCATGAGATCTTAGAGCAACTCTTGCATGAGTAAGAGTAGTGAGCAGGAATGAGTAGTGATGATCCATTTGTGTATTGCCTAGCCATGAGCCACCTTAACAAAGTGGATTGAATCATTAGCTAGATGAAGTGACGTGAACCAATTTTCTTAGTCCAAAGAATGAAGCTGCCCATGAGATTAAATCCTAGTGCTTGAGAGATAATGATATCTCTCTTACAATAGCGACAATTCCTTGAAATCTTTAGGAATGCTGGTACTTTCTCATTATGCTTGGAGGAGGATGAGGGGGTAACTATCTTGGTGATGCAACACCATGGGTAGGAGATAGTGGCAAAGGTGGTTGTTGATAGAATTTTTGAAGCATTTAATGCACTTGCAACATCTGTACTAGATTTTTTTATGCTTAGAGATGTGTAGACATTTGTAGGAATAGTTAGCAGTAGATTAAGCACAGTCCAACATGAGGAGTTGTTGGATTGACTAGTGGGAATTGAATAACTGATTTCAGATTTCTTTGATCTTCTGGATATAATCACTACAACCTAGTTGGAGCTATTGAAAGTAAGGAAGAAAATGCATTATTATGGAAGGAAAACGTAAAATAGCCTAGGCTCAAAACCAATGCTTGGCTACGATGGTTGTTGAATTAAGAGCATACCTTGTTAATCCTGCATTCCTCAGCCATGTACTGAACCATGATGAAGCTTTTCAATAGCTTCAGGACAAGCTTAAGATGGCTAAGGATGCAAAGGAGATAATGATCTTTGATCAATCCTTGGACGATGTTACCATGCATAATATTCCAAAGGCCTTGGATCAGACTTGCCAGGAGAATGTCACTTTGACTGTAGAAAAGCATTGCTTGTAGAATGTTGATGTGTAGAAGCATTAAAGACAAGATTTTATCCATTAATAGTAGGAGTAACTAGCCGGAGTGAACATTGAATTGAGTAGATTGATAGCTAAAAACAAAAATCTCTCCATGGAGGAAGTTCAAGCTCTTTTTCAAAAATTTGCAATAGAGGTAGTTGCCTAGAAAAATAAGGTTCTCAAGTTTGAGAGAGTCAAAAATCACTATAGAGATGAGGTTGGTATATAAAAATAAATCAATGAAAAAAATATTCAGATGATGAAGGAAAAAGTTAATGTGCCCCTCCAACAGCTCAAGGAAAGAGGTAATGTCTGGTAGCCTATCTTTAATGGGCTTAATGACTACAACAAGGTGGAGATTCGCATGAAGGAGCTATAGATTGAGGAGATGATGGAGCACATGGAGCTTGGAAATCTTTGTTATGAAAATATGGCAATGTTGATTGTCAGATGGTTGTGGTTTGAATTGGAGAAATAGGTGGCCAATTTGTACTTGCTGTACGAAGCTGAGTTCAAGCATCATAAAGACACCAAGTAGAAGCTTGAGGTGGCAAATGCAGAACTTGATGTTCTCAAGTAGTGCTTCTCTAATCAAAGATATATAGCTAAGAACTTGTCCAAGAGAATGAGTTACTACTAGGAGTTGCAGAATGCAGTAAAGGCATTTGATGTTGAATGCAAACTTTTCATTGTCTAGTTCATCAATGGAAAGGAGCTATTCCTAGAAATGCCCTATCCTTGGGATGTTCCAACATTGACCCACATTTGCGATGTAGCATAAACCATGAATGATTCCAAGAGTAAGGAGGAGAAAATGAAGGCATTGTTGGATTCCTTCCATCTTCCACTAGAAGTTGTAGCTGCCATAGGACAACCACAATTACCTTAACCACTATGTGTGCCTGAAGTAGAAGAAGGTCCTTCAGAGCGTCAGGAACCTCCACTACTTGGGACCATTCAAACTTCTTCTTCATCTATGCACCATTAGAGGAATAGTATTTGTGATTTTTGTCTTGGTGTTTAATTTTTTTGTCCTAAACACCAAAATTTTGTAATGATTGTAATTCCATACAATCAAGCACTTAGTGTTTATTTGTGTTTGTGTTTGTGAATGTTAGTAGTTTGTCAATAATTCCATACCTTCCCAAAATTTTACAAGAAACTTGTTCCTCCTTTTATTTAGTTGAGGACGAGTTTTCATGCAATCATGGGGTGTATGATGAGTCATGTTTTCTTGGGTTTCGTTGACGAGGCCTCGTCGATGTGGTCCCATCGATGCAACCTTGTCAATGCAACCACATTGACATGGGATTTGATTCATTGATGTAGTGTCTACTTTCTCCTATAAATAAGTACTCATTCATCATGTTTATGGCATCTTTGGTCATAGGTGTAGTGTAGTTCTAACAATTTTCTTGCTTGAAGGTTAGAATATTTTTCTAAATGCTTGCAGTAGAAGTCAAAGAGTGTACAGATCTTTATTTGAGCATTACTGTACCTGAGCACGATAGTGTATGCGGTAATAAATATAAGCTTTTTAATAAACCTTAGAGCACTTTGAAATTAATTAATTAATTATTTATGTATTTAATGTTTTATGAAATTTCTTTTATGCTTTAAGTAATTAAGCTAAATTAAACAGTGATTAATTAAGCACATAAATACAACCACTTCGAGCATATGCTTGGCACTTGGTAATCCCAGTAATGCTTAACATTTGGTAACCCAGTCGCATTAAACATGTTGAAGATGTGTACGGAAAGTGGGAATGGATGCTTATGTTAGGATGAGCTAGGCATAGATAGTTAGATTCAATTAGCAATTTAATTATTTTATTTTATTTTATACATTATTCTTTACCCTTAGGTGACTTAAAGTATAAAACATAAAAATGACAAAAATCATATGCCTTAGTTACACTTAACCATACCTTTGCATGTCACAAGTGTAATTGGGAAGATAATGATTACAATGGTTAGCTTCACTTCCTAGAGACCAGTGTACTTAGAAGGCTATAAGTCCATGGAATTCGACTGGATCACGCATGAACACTTAGTGATTTGTATGGTTGGGCATAGGGTCTACTCTCCACTCATCACTAAGAAAGAATCAAGTATATGCTCAATCCTCTAAGTGCTCATTTTGGCAAAAATAAGTACAATTTCTTGGTCACATCATAGTATCAAAAGGAGGGATAACAGTTGATCCAGTGAAGACTCAAGTAATTTGGGATTGGTCAAGGCTAGGTATGGTAATGGAAGTGAAAAGTTTCTTAGGGTTAGGAAGTTAGTATTGAAGGTTTGTTAAAGATTTTGCTATAATTACATCTCATTTAACTAAGTTATTAAGGAAGGATCAATCATTTTAGTAGATAGAAATGTGTGAGCAAGCATTTTCAGAATTAAAGAAACAACTCATATTAGCTCCTATTTTAGTATCACCAACTCTAAGTAAACCATTAGATGTGTATATTGATGCTTCAAATAAAGGATTAGGATGTGTCCTTATGGAAGAAAGACATGTTATTGCCTATGTTTCTTAACAATTAAAGAATTGTGAAGTTCAGCATCCTTTGCATGATATGAAGTTAGTAGTTATTATTTTTGCACTAAAGATATGGAGACATTATATGTTTGAGTAGAGATTAACTTTGTGGATAGATCATAAGAGTTTGCAATATTTTATGACCTAGCCACAATTAAATTTGTGGTAAAGAAGATGGATTGAGTTAATTATAGACTTTGATTTTGATATTAAATATCATTCTGGAAAAGCAAATATAGTAGCAGATGCACTTAGCAGGAACATAGGTAAGATAAATATCTTGGTTATGCAATTAAGTTTAATAGATGAGATTATTGAATAACAAAATTTAGATATTTGATTATTTATAATAAGATGAAAAAGGTGAGTTGAGATTTAAAGCTAGATTGTATGAACCTAGAGTGTTAAAGTAGAAAATGTTGAAAGAGGCTCATACTAGCAAATATCAAATGCATCCTAGAGGTGGTAAAATATTTCAAATCTTAAGAAGATAATATTGGTGGCCTAAGATGAAGTAAGAGATAGTTAATTTTTTTTGAAAATGCTTAATTTATCAATAAATCAAAGTTGAAGATTAAAAACTAAGAGGACTATTTCATGTTCATGACATACCTTAATGGAAATGGAAGGTTATTAGCATGGACTTCATTTTAGGATTACCAAAGATAAGAAGAAAACATGATCTTGTATTGATAGTGGTGGAGTTGTTAATAAAATATTTTCATTTTCTTTCTACCCAATTCATTGTAATTTTTGAGAATGTCACTAAGTTATTTATCAAGGAGATTGTCAGATTACATGATATTCTAGTTAAGATAATATTTGATAGGGATCCTAAGTTTATCTCAAGATTTTGGCAAGTATTTTAAGTAGTTTTAGGTTCTAAATTAAATATAAGTTCTACTTATCATCCTCAAATGGATGGGTAAAACCTAGAAGATATGCTTCAAGCTTGTACACTTCAATATAAAGAGGGTTTGGAGGAAATATTACATTTAGTAGAATTTGCATATAACAACAGGTATTAAGCAAGTATCAAAGCTACTCCTAATGAAATACTTTATGGAAGATCTTGTCAATCATCTATTTGTTAGACTGCTATGGAGGATAGAATGCAATGAAGAACAAACATAATTGATCAAACTATGGAACACGTTCAGACAGTCCAAGGGTACATTAAGGCTTCTCAAGATAGGTACACTAAGTATGCTAACTTTAGAAGAAGACCTCTAAAATTTCAAGTTGGTGATTATGTCTTCTTAAAAATGTCTCTAAAGAAAGGATTGATGAGATTTGGGTAGAAAGATAAGTTAGCTCCAAGACATGTAGGTCCACTTGAAAGAGTCAAAAAATTGGAAAAGTAGCATATCAAATAGCTTTGCCACCAAGTTTTGGAGGAATCCATGATGTCTTCCATGTTTCTCTTATAAAGAAGTATGTTCTAGATGAAAGCCATGTTATACAATGGGAAGAAATAGATCTGCAACTAAATATTACTTACCAAGAATACCCCATCAAAAACATAATAGAAAAAAATAAAGACAACTACAGAGTACAATAATTCCTATAGTGAAAGTTATTTGGAAATAATACAGGAATCAAGAGGCAACTAGGGAAACTAATACAGATATAGGAATTAAGTTTCCTCATATTGTCTAGGAGGAAAATTCTTGGAGGGAAGGAATGTCACAACCTAAAAATTTGCAAAGAGCTATTTAAATTATGCATGTGATTAATTTTTTAATTTTATCAAATGCATTTCAATATCTTAGCTCTAATATTCATAGTTAAATCATAGGATTATATTACTATCATTATTGTTATTATTTTTGTTGTTATTAGTAGCTTCCTACATAAGTTAATGCAGTCTACTTGCTAGGATACTTTATTAAAGTTTTGCATCCTTGTTTTACCACTATTGGATTTTAGTCATAGATCTACTAAATATTTTATGATTAAATATTGAAATCTAGTTATCCCAAAAAGATATTTTTGTTAGTTATCATGTCTTGAAAAGTATTTCATGATGCATTTTTTATTCTTTATGCATAGTCAGTTGATGAGTGGCGAGGTACGCCTACACTCAACCATACGAATACGAGTGTAACACGCGTGATCCAATCGAACTCCATAGACTAAGTGCCTACACACCTTATGGAACACTTAAGGTTAATTATTCGTTGTCTTCCCAGACTTATATTTGTCACGGTGTATGGTTAAGTAAGTCTGAGGTATATGATTTTTATAGCTTTTTTTGTTTTATCTCCTATGCTGAGAGGTGAAGGGTTGAAGAGACTAATTACTAAATCTAACTAACTAACTAAGTCTGAATTAACCTAGAATTAGCATCCATTCCCACTTACCGTTCACACCCTGAACTGATGCAACCTTACTTACCAAATGCTAATCGTTGCTGGGATCACCAAGTGTAACACACGTGCTTGAAGCGGTCGTACTGAGGCACTTAACTAGGAGAGAAGGGTTGAGAAAGATTTAATAACTAATAAAGTGATTAAATGGTAAATAGTAAATAATAGTAAATAAAATCCTAATTAGCCTATTTCATGCACTACAAGGTTTATCCAAGAAGTTCGTCTTTATTGCCGTACACAAACTTGTGTTCAGGTACAATGTTTGCTTGCATAAAGATCTGTTCACTTTGGAGTTCCTACTATGGGCACATGGAAAATATTCTATCTCTGGAGGGATCAAACTACCAAAGTTTCACTACGGTCTAAGCCTAGGATGAGAAACAAGGGAGAGCCACCTCTTATTTATAGATATGACTGTGCACCGCAATATTGTGTACACGATATCACGGGGGACGATGCGGTATCGTGTGGGATGCGATATCACGGGGGACGACACGATATCGTGTATGCGATATCACATGGGATGCGATATTACGGAGGCCATGATATTGCATACATGATATCGCATCCCATCATACCCCCATGACTAAATGAAAACTCGTCCTCGAGTTCCTTACAAAATATTGGGATGGTATGGGATTATTGACTCAAATGGAACTAATGGGATGACATGTGAATGGATCATCATTACAAGACACAACAAAACTGGTGTTCATGAAAAAAAGGGTGAACACCTTTTACATTGACATCAGGCCTTATTTGACAGCTAAAAAAGAGAGAGAGAAAGAAGTTTTGCTACTGCCAACACCAAGATTGTGCCTTTCGTTGTCTATCCATAAGCGCGCCATCGATCTTGCTCCTTGCATAGCTACTTCAGCATTGATCCATTCTAAGTGTCCCTACCAGATCCAATTCGTTGTTGCATGATTGCCATATGCACACACAACATAGTCTTATATTAGCAAGGGTAAATGAATTTCAATGTAGTTGATACCTTGCTTCTGTGAAAGGTCCATTGGCTGAGTTGTGGTATGGCTGATACGAGTCTGGAGATATACTATTGATGATTACCGAAGGTGTAGGAATTAGGAGAAAATCAAAAAAATTGGGCCCCATACCCCCATGACTAATCACAAACCTTCAGTAGCGATAGAATGGAGAAAGAAAAGGAATAAGAAAGATGAAAAAAAAGAGACAACTATAATGTCGATGAAATGGATGTCAAGATGGGAATGAACAAAATAGAGTTAATTGCAAAATGTTAAGGGAAAGAATTTAACGGATGCACCAAGTAAGAATGCTAGTGGGTCCTCCCCAAAGCAGGCTTATGCCCTTAATGCCCTGACAAACCCACATTCAAAGAGTTCATAGGCTCTGGGAACGTCATTTGGAACAAGAGTTAAAGTCTTAATCACAAGAATTTACCTTAAAGAAAATAATATACTAATTGGTAATGAGTCAACCAAAATATATACTAATGATACAATCGGTAATGAGGTGAACAATGGAGAGAAGGGTGGAGAGAAGAGAATGGAATGGAATCCCAAGAACAAGGTGGTGTATAGCCCTTTGTGTGTGTCATGATTAATGTGACTTAGCAAATCTCATTCCAACTCTAGCCTCAAACCAACCACATCCAGCAACTTCACATTAATGCACTCGACCGATCCATCCTCTTGAATAACAAGAATGCCTTCACCCAAGAGCCACCACCATTCCGATGAAACAAGGAGGAGAGAATGGGAAGTGAGAAGGGCCTTAGTTAGAGGGAACAACATTTTTTTTGGTTCCATAACTAGTGCTTGTAGCCCAAATGATTATTTCGTCTAAGGGGTGTGCTTTGAATTCTCACTGTTTTTTTTATTTTTATTTTTTTTATTTTATGTGTTTATACGTGAGAACCACACCATGCAAAGACTTTGTTATTTTTATTTCTCAGCTTCTCGATAATTGGGTAACGCCGAAATGGTAAGAAAACTCAAGAAGAAAACATCCAAGCACCCAAGAGAATGGCCAACACAAATGCATCAATTTTTCTTGAAGTGACACCCTTTTCAATCCTTGAGTCCTTCCTTAGTTTGAGAAATGCCCAGTCACCGATTCATTAGAGTTCTTATTTAGGAAGAGACTGTACATTTTCAAGATAAGAGAGACCATAGAACTTGTGGATGGATGGATGAAGTGGACTCATTACCTGCTACATCAAAAGAGACATACCTTAGTATTAATATCATGACTTAAAGGTAAAAACCAAACATTAGCAATCAGTACAAAAATAGTTCATACCATCATGAAGAACACTGATTGGGTGACAAACTTACAAGATGGATCACATGCACACACACACACACACACAAAATGAAAAAGTATAACGATGTTGTAAAACAAAAACAAGAAAATTTAAAGAAATTTGTAAAACAAAAATGTGTAAAACAAAAAATTTGTAAAACAAAAACATGTAAGAAAAAAACATGTAAAACAAAAACTTAAAAGAATTGAGGGCCTCAATGTATTAGCACAGGTGGACATCTCTCCCATGAATGAATGGAAAGGGAGAGATCTGAAATAATGAGCGTCTATTTGAATTTCTTAAAAGTGCCCAACTTCTCCTAATTGATGTTCTTAGATTAAGGGTTGGAAGTTGGTAATGCTCATATTCCAATGTGTCTATGCCTTCGTTACGAGTGTGGATTGTTTCCCCAGTTCATTCCATGCATGTGGGTTTGCTCTTTCGACTAGCTGTCAACCACAGGGTGTCCATTTGTTGTGTGGTTGCTACATATAGGCACCTTTGAATGTTATCCTCTAGTGCACATGAGTTGCATGGAAGAGATGTAGAGCATTCCTCCATGTCATCATCCTATGAGTCACTGTATGTGATGCATGGAACTTTCTTCTTCTCCATCTTTCCATAAATGTTTACCTTAGATATTTCCAAGGAAAGATCGCAGATCCCTAGGCATGCGTCTATTGTGCTTAGCCATGCCCTTCCCATTATAATTGGGAAGTCCCCTACATTGTTGTTAACTTCTATCACCAGAAAATCTACTAGGTATGACCAACCACACACAATGGTAACAATGTCCTCCACCAATCCCAAGGGAATGGTGATGGACTGGTCAGCCAGCTCTAATTGGATATTGCTCTTCTTAAGTTGGGGCAGGTTCCAGGCTTGATACATCTCTCGTGATATTAAGTTGACTCCAGAACCTGAATTAAGAAGAGCCTTATGTGGTTCATTCCTAATGACTTATAGATGGATTAAGGGACTCCTAGGGTCAGATAGTTTCCTGAGAAGGTGGCCTACCTTGATCCAATCAGTTATAGTATGCGTTAACATAACCATATGCATGAAGATCTGTTGTTGGATGGAAGGGTGCTTCGAAGCCTTATGTGTTGGAGGAGCATACCTAGACTCAACCGCTTGTTGTTGTGAGAGCTTGTTTGGGCTTTTGGTTCTAAAGAAAGGTCTTCTCTTTTTATGGTTGTCAGAACCAAAAGCGGGTTGAATGTTTATAGCTCTCATAGCATTACGTTGCTGCGGTTGAGTGGGGAGTTCCCCTTGCATTGTTGGAGCAGGAGGTGTTATGGGAACTACCAGTGGAATAGGTGCGGACAGATTAGGAGGATGGTATGGGTATGGAACATCTCTCAGGGGAGAAGGAGTCCTTCTAAAGTACTCTCGAACTTGGTAGTGAAATTGGGAAGTTGTGTGACCCATAGAGTCACTTGGAGAAATTGGCTGCTACAATTAGTAGCCATAAGGATCAGGCTACCGGTAAGGGTATTGATGTTTAGGTGGTGGCATCCCCCATGACTATGGGTATTTCCACTGCTGATGTTGTTCGATGGGTTGTGGTGGAGTTCCACTTGGATAGTACATCAATGGTTGGTGGAACTGCCTTGGGTTACCTTAGGGATAAGGTAACCTTTGGGGTGTCTACCATTGGTTAAGTCTCAGGTTGAGTGCATACACCCTAGAATCTTGTAGATGTGAGATGATTGGACAACATCCCTTAGGATGGTCATAGTGGTAGATCTCACATCCACCATCATTGTCTGTATCTGAATCCAAAACCTCATCAGAGATAGTTATTTTCCCCTTACCCTTGTCACGTGCAGGGCCTAAATCTGGCTATCTTTTAGATGCCTTGTTGCTATTCTCACTGCCTCTGTTATATCGAACATACTTCAGGTTGCAAGTAGGAGCTCATCATGATCATCTCTTTCATGACGTCTATGATGTCTGCATTGTTCCCGACTTTGCCTTCGTTCATGCCCTTGTCCTTGCTCTCGACTCTCTCGTCGAGGTCTCTCATTTTGCCTACCTCTATCCTTACCATTATGCTCTCTATGACTATGCCCAGAGGTGGAAGGAGAGGGTGAATGATGTGAAGAAGGGGAAGAAGAAGGAGAACCATCTCCATGACGATGTTTCCTACCTTCTCTTCTATGGCTTTGGCCCTAATCGTGATGACGATCTGAGTGCCCGTCCTTGTCATGTGTTGTTGTTCCCTTAGTAAAAAATTGGCATTCACGGGGATCAGAACCAGGGTTTTGTATCATGGATCATAGGTTCTGATACCCCACCTCCTCACTATTGTCAGGAGGGGGAACATCATTTGATAGAGAACCCATTATAAGTGGTTCACCATCTCCGATTTCACTTAGGACGTGCGGGACCCCTTTGCCCTTCAACAGTGTATGGTGGCTCTCCTACCTTGAGTCCCTTATACGTTGTGCGAATGTGGGATGGTAATCCCTTGTGTCAAAGTTACCTATAACGTATTCAGCATAGAGCTGTGTCATGCTGATCTATGCAAGAGCATGGAGAAGCATGTTTGGGACTGACCGATTTGGAGGTAACACTATGTTACCTTGCAAGTCTCTCCATCGCTGCTGTTTGTCTTGATGGAGGATAAAGGTAAAGTCTAGTATGTACTCATCGAGATGAGTATATACCACTTGATGTTGTTAAGGAACTGGTTGATTTTGGTTATGTGTTTTAGACTACTGACTGTTCCTTGTATGATCCCTAGGTGGTGTAATGCTCTTGTGAGAAGAAGAAGAAGACATTGTGTCTTATCGGTGTGCTAATTAACCATTATATAATTTTTTGTTTAATTAACCCTAAGGGTTCGTTTAAGCTCCCAATGATGTGAGTAATTTCCTATGTTCTACTTAGCGCACAAACACTTAGTCCCCAACAATGGCACCAATGATGAGTGGCGAGGTACCCCTACACTGAACCATACGAATACGAGCGTAACACGCATGATCCGGTCGAACTCCGCAGACTAAGTGCCTACATGCCTTATGGAACACTTAAGTTAATTATTCATTGTCTTCCTAGACTTACTTGTATTTGTCACGGTGTATGGTTCAGTAAGTCTGAGGTATATGATTTTTATAGCTTTTTTTGTTTTATCTCCTATGCTAAGAGGTGAAGGGTTGAAGAGACTAATTACTAACTCTAACTAACTAACTAAGTCTAAATTAACCTAGCATCAGCATCCATTCCCACTTACCATTCACACCCTGAACCGATGCAACCTTGGTTACCAAACGTTAATCATTGCTGGGATCACCAAGTGTAATGCATGTGCTCGAAGCGGTCGTACTGAGGCACTTAACTAGGAGAGAAGGGTTGAGAAAGATTTAATAAATAATAAACTGATTAAATGGTAAACAGTAAATAACAATAAATAAAATCCTAATTAGCCTATTCCATGCACTGCAAGGTTTATCCAAGAAGTTCGTCTTTATTGCTGTACACAAACTTGTGTCCAGGTACAATGTTTGCTCGAATAAAGATCCGTTCACTTTGGAGTTCCTACTGCGGGCACATGGAAAATATTCTATCTTTGGAGGGATCAAACTACCAAATTTTCACTATGATCTAAGCCTAGGATGAGAAACAAGGGAGAGCCACCTCTTATTTATAGATATGACGGTGCACTGCGATATCGCGTCCCATCATTAGTTATGTATATTCAATCTATACTATGCAGATTCAGTTATCCACATTTATATTATGCACATCCAATTAAACATCTACTATTTTTCTAGTGATATATTTTTTATTTTTATTATGAACATATGATTATAGAATACTCTTTTCATGGAGCACTTATCAACCTTAACACTATCTAGACCATATCCCTTGTTACTTTATGTTATTAAACTAGGATTCAAAGTTCATTTTTAATTATAATTAAATATTGCATAAATTAAATTTATTAAGAAAGTGCCTTAAGATGATGTCCTACCTAGAATCTATCCTTACTGATACGTCTAGAATGTTTGAAAATGCTAGTTTTGACCCTTGGTTCACTAGAATTGAAGTTATGGCTTACGAGATATTATATTTACTATTTTGCTTAAAATACCATAAATTTTTAGCATTTGAACTAAGTGAATGTGATAAATAAAGCTTAGATAAGATTTTAGCATATAATTAGGTAGAGCAATTGATAAGGATATCATAGGTTCAAACAAAATTTGATTTAGAGTATTGGTGTGCATTTTATGAGTGTTGAACTAAGTGAATGTGATAAATAAAGCTTAGATAAGATTTCAGCATATAAATAGGGAGAGCAGTTGAGAAGGATAGCATAGATTCAAACAGAATTTACTTTAGAGTATCGGTGTGCATTTTATGAGTGTTAAACTTTGAAGATATTAGTAGGGAGAGAAAATGAGGAAATGAACTTATGAAAATGCTTATGGGAAAAAAGTTAATTAAAAATCAAATTATAAAAAAAGTATGGCACGTGAATACGAAAAAGATAATTTAAAAAGTAAAAGTAAGAATATATGTTATGTATACAACATAAAATATATATATTATACACATTTGTTATATTCATTGCCTCTTCTCTCTTCTTTATTGTTTCACTTCCATGTGTATTGGGTTTTCTATTTTCAAAACAAAAACCAATTTACATTCTATTTCTTCATCTTCAAGCTAATTTTAGCCTAGGTTTTTTTTTTTTTTTTGGTTTGAATCCTATTTCTTTCATTTCTAAACATGTATCAAGCCCAGGTATCATGCTACATGTGATTTTTTTGCCTATAAATAGATTGTGGCCTTCGATACATCTTGTTTTCTATCATAAGGGACATTTTGGCATGATAATTCAAAGCAAAGGGCTAATTTTAGCCATCTTGGTGGGTAAAAAAGATTATTTTACTTCCTTTTTATGTAGCTACCTTATTTTGGTATGGATTTTGCATGCCTTCTTTCTACCTTTTAGTTTTTCATTATTCTTCTATGATTTTAATTATTTTGCCAAGATTCTATCAAATTTTCACCATTTGGACTTGAAAGCATATAAGCATTGGTATTTTAATTATGTCCAGGTCATATGTTTTTTGGATAAAATTTTGATGTATGAAAACTTTGCTCAATTTTTTGCTCAATTTTTTTCTGAAATATTTTATGATTATTTTGGATCAATCCTTTGTATAACTATGATTTTGCAAGAATTTTGTGAAATTTGGGTTTTTATGAAATTTTGGCCAGTTTGAGAAATCTTTTAAATTTTTGAAATAAAATAATAATATTTATGTGACCAATTTTGCTTTGTTGATAGTAGGTGCTGTGAATCTTTTAGATGTTCTTGTCTACACGCAGTAGTGGAGTGGTCCTTAGTGGGACCCATCCTCTAGGAACAAGGATTGATGGATAGATTTCCTACCTTGGATTTTGATTCATAAGTTCATGTGAGGCTATGGATTTAGCTGAGACCATGACACTGAATAATTGAATCTAATGATATGCAGTGAGGCATAGTTAAGACCTATCCTTCCAAGGATGCTTGTGGTTTGACTATTAAGGATATTAGTAGTGAGGCTATTACCAAGACTTGACCATGAGTGACTTGTTTCGAGATCACAAGGATAATCTGATGATAGTAGTGTGGTTATTCCAAGAGTTATTGGTGAGTTCCATTGGTAGTGAGGGTAACCAAGACCTAGCCTTCGGAGATGCTTGGTTAAAATAAACTCTTTGGAATTTTGTATGACAAATTTATGATATCTTTGGACATTAAATAATTAAATAATTAAAATATCTATCCTTTGGATATTTAGATTAAATTTGATTTTTTTTTAAAAAAAATAAATTTGATGACATTTCTGGTCCTTGAAAAACATTTTTGAATATTTAACTAGAAACTTTTACCTAGCCCATATGATGAGACTTTTGGCTTATAACCTTTATGCTCCATGAAGAGGGAAATATAATAACCTTTCTTCTTTTAGGAGTTTTGACTCCTCATGCATTTCGATGTAGAGAGTGCAAAGTAGTGAAGAAGTCATGGAAAGAAGGACATGGGATGAAAGGTGGTTCAATTTTGCATAAGATGGACCCTCTAAACTTAAAAATTAATTTTTGTATATTTTATATTGTTGTAAAATAGAAATCCTGTATACTTTTTGGATACTCAAGTCATGTGCCTATTTTTGTGAATAAATAATAAAGTATAATAGATATGAAATTTTTGTTTGTGCCATTTGGATTATGACATTATCAAGAACATTTTTCATTTTGGCATGTGTTAAATATTTAGGAAAAAGTTAATAATATTTATCATATATTACTATTTTATTTAATTTTATTATTTAATTTAAAAAACTTTAAATGTGAATATCTTTATTTTTAGAGGTTTGATTAAGGTGAAACAAGTGGTGTTGGGATCATTATTTTAGGTACTATTTTATGATGTAATTAGTGAAATTTTTTAACATCTTCATTTTTGTGATTATAGAAACTTGTATTTTTATTTAAATACATTTTATTCAATTATGTAGGTGAGTAATATAAATTTTTTCTACATTGTATTGCTATACTATATTTACACTTCTAATGAATAATTTTTTGGCTATTTTATGACATCATTTGAAATTAATTAATGAAGGTTAAATTGAGATCATTGGGGTTTCATAGCATCGCTAATGGTTTTTATAGGATTTGATAGTTAATTAATAGGGGTGTTACACATCCTTTTAGGAATTAACTTCTCACCAAAGACTAACTATAATTTATGGTATAATTAAAATGAAGAAAAATCAAATGAAGTAGATAATAGCTAGAATTAAAAATAAGAGCTCCCTTGTAGAGAATTGTGTTGAATAAGGTTACTTACAATAGAGCCTCTATCACTCATAAATTTGAACCAAGGTTGCAAAAGAAGAATCAATTGATTAATTGCTAATTGAACCTTTTAAGCTTGGGATATAATTTGGAAATAGACAAGGTGGAAGACCCATGATTTCTCTACAATAGTCAGATGATAAATATTTGAATGTTTTTTCATCTCCGCTTCGAAATATGAGAAAGAAAAATAGGCCTAATAATATTCCAAAGAAATCTAAAATTTATGAAAGTAATAAGAAAAAAGCTAAAAAAATCATCTTGACATAGTTAAAAATTTGAAATAACTTTGCATGTTTAGATTCAAGTGTATTAAGTAAAAGAACATTGCCAAAAGACATGAAAAAAATAATTTGTAGCTCTACAAATAGGACAAATAGAAGTATGAACCTCAAGATATTCAAGGTGTTTGCCAATAGGTAAACTTGGGTGAAGGAGATACCAATGAAATTGTTGAATTTTTGGTAGAGTAGGAAGCTTTAATATTTGCTTAAGGATGGACATTCAAAATTGTTCTGATTTTTGTTTATGTCAAATTTGTTATAACGGTTGAAAACAATTGAGATTTTTTTGCAATAGTTGAAATGGAACATGCAACTGATAAGGCAAAATTTTTAATTCATTAGTCCAAAATAATGAGGTGTTAGCTTAGAGGTAAGACACTTGATTTGGAAGCTTAAAGTAATGGGTTTGATTCTAGTAGGCAATGTTGAGTTATATAAAGTTCTAATTGGACTATAAATCTTGGGGTGCATTTATGTCTCACTTATTTCTTGTTTCAACACTTTCATCTCAATTCATTAGTTCAACAAAGCCATAAAAAATACTTTGCACTAATGCATCCAACTACAAATAATGGTTAATAAAATTATAAATTCAATCAAAATAATGATGCATAGCTATAGATATCCTATAAAAATTATCAAATATTTTTCAAGAAATCCACTAGTTAGTAACACATAGCTAAGAGAAATTAGTCTCTTTTTAAACCAACAAGTAGCCACTCGTGAATTCATAGTAGCAAGAGGAGTAAGAGAAAGAGGTAACCATCATGGAGAAAGCTTAGAACAAGAGGAGGATTGATCTTAACATTATTCCAATCTATATAATCATGTAATACCTATGAAGTCCTTCAAATGCTTTTGATAACATGAGATCTAGAAATGATAATCATATGAAGAGAAAGAATCCAATTAGTGAAGTGGATACTTATCAAAAATGGCTTTTTCTTGGGAAATGCTTATTGTAGCCTTAGCTAGAAAAGAGTTCCAATAATGTGAGAAGCATCTAAATGCTAAAACACCTACATTTCCACCAAAAAAATTCCTTATATGAAAGAATTTAAAACACCTAAGCCACCCTTTTTCTTAATAATTTTAACAATATACCAAGCAATCCAATGAAGACCTTTTTGAGGGTATAAGATACCAAAAAATATCTCATTCTTTGGTTAAGTAGGAAGGACATTTAGAAATCAACCCAAATAAAAAAAGAGAAGAGAAAAGAAAAGAAAAGAAAAGAAAACTCTTTACTTATTTAAGACCTATAAAGGTTCTATTTTTTATTCGTAAGTAAATTCATATTTTAAAAACTATTAAATCAAAGCCAAGTCTTATGAAGAAAAAAATCATTTAAAGTAGTATTATTATTTCTCTTGAATCAAGAAAACTTAGGGTTGTCAACACAATCCCTACCCACATAGCAAGATATATGTAACATACTAAACAAAATGATCCCATCACGAGGCTACGCTACTAGTATCACACATGTGAATAGAGGTAGAAATGGAACTTACAAACTCTCAACCAAGATATGGGTATTCTAACCACCTATGCTACACCCTAAGTGTATGATAAACCATTCATAATCTTCACATGAATCTTTGGAATTAGTTTACAATTTATATAGTGTTGATAATATCCTTCTTTTGGTACATCAAAACTTAAAAATAAAGAAGTATATCTTGGTTAATTGATGATATGAAGGTAAGAAATATTTCAAAATGTTTGAAGTGCTAGTGATAGGTAGCTCAAGAATGATAATAATAATAATATTTAAAGTAAGAGATAGGTATTATCCTAATGGTAAGACTTTTAATTTGGAAGCATCAAGTTATGGGTTTGATTCCAATAGGTAATGTTGAGTTGTAAATTTTTAATTAGACTATAAAAAATGTTTTTGATTCCAATACATTTCTTCCTTAAAAGAACCATTCAAATTACATCAAAAACTTAACACCAAGTAGAAAATACAAAAAAATAAAAAAATAAAAAAATCTAATTGTAGGAATGTTACTTACTAAATAAGAGTGTCCTAGCACATAGCTATTCCATTGTTACCATACCTATGAGCTTAGGTAAGAATTGAAACCACTATCTCTTAACTAAGAAATGAGTTTCTTGATCACTATGCTACAACCATTCCTACTACCTTAGTATTGATATTTTTAGAAAATAAAATAGAGAAAAATTAATTATTAGTAGGAAGGATGGTCACCACCTTAACAACATTTACATCACCTCTAAAATTTTTTCTTGAACTTAAAATAGCAAAAAGATTTTAGGTACTAAAGGAAGAAGTAGTGAAATACCAACATTTGGAAAAATAAAAGAAAATGGTGGTACATATTTAGTAGCACCATTACTTTACCACTTAATATTATCTTAGGTCAAAAATCTGTATCATCTAGCATGATTATTAACATTAAATTTAATATTTAAGTTACAATTATTTTTGTTAGATAAGGATAAGTTTACCTTATGAGCTATATGCTTGAACTAATCAATTTCTATAGTACAAGTAAAAATATTCATAGAAATTTCTATCTTCTCTATTTTTTTATTGTTACTTAATCATTCTTTTATTAACATTAACTTGATTTTTCATATCTTTAGCTTCAAATTTTTTTCTATCTTTAAATTCAACATATTTTTTCTTTTCCTCAACATCTTTTTTCTTGAGCAAAAAAATGTAAGCATTAAATAAATGTCCTTCATGATGATAAAAGTTGCAAAAATTATGAAGACTATAATATGTAATTGGTTGAATATAATTCTTTTTTCCTACTTGCAATACCAATTTCTTTTTTTTTGCATTAAAATATTCTTTCAATTTAAAAAAGTCCTTTACATAAATCAAATTATGTTAAACTAGATTCTATATATTTATTAAAACTAAGAAGGTTAATAATTTTTTGTTCATCTTTATGAAAAATTAATGGAAGATTAAATAGCTTAATAAAACATTGAACTTTGTAATTTTTTTCAGATTCTACATGAAAATTTAGAGTTCACTTACAAACGATCAACACTACATGCTTATATATAAATGATCCTATATCTAGAATAGACTGCATTATCAAAGCATTACCTAGATTAACAAAAAGAAATTAGAATAATACATAGCATGAATGACTTGAATATCATGCTTTTGCATCACATCATGTAATTATGAAGTGAAATTTTAATTATAAGTAAAGTAACCCTATTTTGCCCACTTTTTCATCTTCTTAGTAATGGAAAAGTTTAGGGATTTTATGAGTGTTCTTCATATGGTTTAAACTTCTCTTGACTCCTTCAAGGAATTTTGAACATTTCAAGCTATCTTTCTTTAGCTTTAATGTTATTAATGTTATCTTATGTTGATCTTTACATTACTTCTTGTGTTAGGATTATCATTTTTTATGCTTCTTATTAATTTTCTCTAGGTGATGTTGCTAGTGATGCTTAGCATTAACATCACTATTATCATCATATCTTGTTCAATGATCAAATGATTATTCTTAGTATCATGTTAGTAGTAGTACTAAGTTTATTAAATCTAATTGACATCTAAGTAATAATCTAGCATCACCATCATTGTTGATGTCATCTTTGGCATCTTAAACAATACTAATGTTATAGGTGATGGTCTTGCATCATTGTGATTATCATTATTTCTTTCATCAATCCTTGTTAATCAGTCTTACCAATTATGAAGTTGTCAATTTTAGAATTCTGAGCCATAAATACATAACCTTGCTTCTCATTTGTAGATTGGATTCAAAAGAGAAAAAAATAAAATTTTAAATTTGAAGAGCTTAATTATTCATAATTTTGAGTCATCTATTATCAACATCTATCATCTTATGTGATTATCATCAAATTCTTTAACATTGTTTGTGAAAGTTGATTTTGACTTTTAAAATTACTTATTCATCAATATTAACTTCAAGGGCTAAAGTCAATGTTATTGGGGAAACAACATCCTCATAACTTATTACAGTCACTTTTGATCATCATCCCTTCACTCATAAGGCTTAGCTTCCCTTCATTAGTGGTGCAGCAACACCTCTTCCAAGCCCCTTTTCATTCCTACAGGCAATTGATTGTAGGTTTTGTGAAGTTGGAAAGACATATTGAAGATTAGGAGAGATCTTGATTGAGGGTTGGACATGCACAAGAGATGTCCTAAGTGGCTAGCAGAGGTTTTGCAAAGTAAGGAAACAACTTGTCCCACCTAGAAATGTCTCTAGGGAGACATCTTTCTCAAATAGGAGATGTCTCACCTTAGCAAGAGACATCTTCCATAACCAAGAGATGCCTTGTTTGAAAGCTTGAGTTGATAGGGAGATGTCTTACCAAGCCTATATACATCTCATACAACTAAGGAAATTTCTAAGTTGGTAATTCCAAGTTGGAAAACAATCAAAAAAGATGAGAATAAGAATCTCTAATTTAGTCATGGGGAAGGTTTTCATAGAGTTTTTATCTTGAATTTAATAAATATTATTGTGTGTTTTCATGTTTTGTTATGAAATGAGATGAGTGTTGAGCACTTGAAAATTGCAAGAGAGATTTCTTAAGTGTGCATGTATCTCTATAGTCAGTTATATATATTTGGCCCTTGAAGACCTCTTGTGAGTGCTGGATCTCAACCCTATATTTGTGGGAGAGCTAATTCAGTTATATCTTGCATTGAGGTTAATCATTATGTGGTTGTAGAGCCTCATGCTTTGCAAGATCATCGAGTGTGTAAGTGATTGGTGATGTTTGTTGGTTGTGGAACCACTGTAATTGCAATATTCTTTGAATTAATTGAAGATAGCTATTTTTCTTACTTTCTAATAAATAGATTATCTTCATACATTCTAGATTTCGTGTGTGTTTGAAGGGTTAAAGTAAAATGGAATGACCTTACTCTAGTGTTATTGGTATCAAAGTGTTAGGTTGATTGTTATTGGAATTTGGTTATACACTTTTGTGTTTATTTTAGATGTCTTCTAAGAAGAAACAAGTTGAAGCCCTAAATAAATACATGAAAATCATGAAATCTACCTTTCGACTAATGGTTGCATGATTGGATGAGATTAGCACCAAGTTATATAGAAATGAAGGACCCAACCATATTAAGATCCATAGTGATGATAAACATTTACATTTGAATGGTGATGAAAAAGCTTGTTAGCTTGAGCATTTACATTTGAATGGTGATGAAGAAGCTTCTTAGCCTAATGGAGGAAAAGTAGATGAAGAGGAAGAAAATTTCAGCTATGGGAGTATGGGAAACCATTAGCCTGGGATTCCAGTGGGAGGGAATCTAAATCCTCATATTAGAGTTCCAAGAGCTCCATTGATAGTATCTGCTTCTTCGCATGACAAGCTTAATCATGAAGATGAAGTAAAACTTGCTAGAGCATTTAGAAATGCCGCTAGACTTCCATATGTGGAATTGAAGACTTTCAATGGTGTAGATGGTACCAATGATTTTTCAAGTTGACTAAAGATATTTGATAATCATTTTAAGTTAGAAGAGGTACTAAATCAATTATGGGTATTGACTCCTGAGTCCATATTATAAGGTATGGCTTCAACTTAGTGGGAGAAAGAGTCCTAAAGTTATAAGAGGTAAAATGATAAACATATTAGGGATTGGAATCTAATGAAATATATGTTGAGAAGAAAATTTAAATAGTCTTAGCATAGGCAAGAGGTGATCATGAAGTTGAAAATGCTTAGGAATGGTGACAAAGATGTCAAGGAATTCTACTTCAAATTATGTGAAATATTCCATCAAGTTAATATAAGTTGAAAGAAGTATGAATAGACTTCAATCTTTCTTATAGGGCTTAAAATGGCTTATTAGTAGGAGTTTTTATTCTATAAGCTACAAACTCCTGGTGAGGCTTATGCTTTAGTTTTGAAATAAGAGTAAACAAACTTCAAAGGGGAAGGACAAGGGGTCCAAATTAGAGAAGGGATCTAAGTGAAATTTTAAAGACAAAGATGATAGCCATAACAAGAAGCTAGAGAAAGATGATGAAAAGGGTAAATCCAAGAAGAACCAATGAAAGGAATGTAAGAATTAAAGTAGCAAATTTTCTAATATTTAATGCTTTAAATATGGAGAATGGGAACACAAGCAATGGAAATGTCCACATCACAAGGCCATCAAGGGTAAGGATGTGCAAATCGTGAAAGAGAGGGAGACATCCAACTAAGCTCTTTAGAAAGGTAATCCTAATGCCCTCAAAATTAAAGAAGTTTCTGAATTAAATTCTTGTGCATTTATGAGAAATATAAATGTAGGAGATCATCCTACAAGGAAATTATTATTTTAGATTAAGGCTAAATGTTCTCTTAGTGGGAAATGAATTTATATTTTAATTAATGGGGGAGTCCAAAAAAATGTTATTTCTTCTAGGGTAGTTGCTAGATTGGATTTAGTAACAAATCTTTATCCTAGATCCTACAAGGTACATTGGTTGTCAAGAAACTTCTCTCAAGAGGTGAGAGAACAATGTATTTGAAAATTTAAAATTGGGAGATATCATGATGTTGTGAAATGTCATCTATTACCAGTTGATTGCATTGATGTAATTCTTGAAAGACCTTGGAATTTTAATAATTGTGCTCAATTTGATGAAGCAAGGAATGTATGGAGCATGACAAGAATGGATGAAATTTGTGAGTTGATTCCTATGATTGCTAAACAAGTGAGATAACAAAGCTTAGTTAATGCTTTCTTAATTCTTCTAGGAAAGAGGAAATGCATTAAGGAAAATGATGAAGCTAGTTTTGGTTTTATGGTTATATCAACTATTGCTTCTAACCATCATGTTATGCAAGTAGAACTTCTACTAGGTGTGCTAGGCTTGAAGGAGTAATTTTCCAAAGTATTCAAAGGGGAATTGGATGGATTTCCATCAATGGGAGAATGAACAACATTAAATTAACTTCATCCCTAGTTCTATCATCAAGAATGAGAGAGCATACTAGATGGCATCAAATCAACAGGCTAAATTGCAAAGGCAAGTAGAGGAGTTACTTACAAATAGTTTCATGAGAGAATCCATTTCATCTTATGCAGTTCTAGTAGTGCTTGTGTCAAAGAAGAGTAGTGATGAATAGAAAATATGCATTTATTTGAGGGTAGTGAATAGGATAATAGTGAGTTACAAGTTTCCTATTTTAAGAATTAATGATATCCCTGATTTCCTTACGAATGTAGAGGCTTTTAGCCAAATTGATTTGAAAAGTTGATGCTACCAAATTTGGTTTAGACCTAGTGATGAGTGGAAGATAGCTTTCAAATTACCAGATGGATTATTTGGGTGGTTGGTGATGCCATTTAGGCTCAAAAATGCACCTACTACATTCATGAGATTGATTCATAATGTACTTAAGAATTTGATTGGTAAGTATTGTATTGTCTCTTTTGATGATATTTTGGTATGTAGCTCTAATGAGAAGGAGCACTTGGATCACTTAAGAGGAATTTTTCTTAAATTGGAAGAGGAACATTTGCTAATCAATGTGAAGTAGAGTCATTTCTTCAAGAGGGAGATCAAATATTTAGGACATGTGTTCTAAACCATTATAGAAAAGGTCATGCCTTGCATAATGTTGGGTTTTGGCCAACGCTTACTTTGGTCTACTAATGAATCTATAATTCTCCAACCATCTTCCAGTGTCACATTTAAAATATTTCCTCCACATGCAAAGTCAACATTTTGCCTACAATAAGGTAGTAAACCTTCTACAAATATTTGAAATAATTGATGGGTAGGGAAACCATGGCTTGAATTTTTTAAACATAACCCTTTAAATCTATCAAAGGTGCTTTCATAGTCCTCATCCTCATGTTGCATAATACTCATTAATTACTTTCTTAATAAGTATTGCCTATCATTAGAAAGAAATATTTGTAGGAAAGCATTTTTAAACTCATCCCAAGAACTAATTTGTGTTCGAAGGGTTTGTAGCCAAAAATCAACTTTGTCTTTTAGGGTTGATTTGAAAGAAATCATTTTAGTCCTATCCCCACTTTGAGGTGCTAACATAGCTAATTTTGTTTCAAATTCTCTTATATGAGTGACTGAATCTTCGTCATTTGTCCCTTTAAAAATAGGTAATAGGTGAATATTTTTAACCTCTACATCTCTTCCTTGTGGGAAAATCAATGGGCCTTGAGGTATAATTAATGTTATTTGATTTAATAATTCTCCAAGGGTTTGTCATGGGAATGGTTGATTAATTTGAACATTAGAACTCAAACTACTGAAAGAGAGAGGAATTGGACCTAAAGAAAATGGAGGAGGTACATGATGTGAGGATGATCCCATAGTATAAGTTGAAGCTACTATTGGAGTTACTATAGGACTTGGTAATGAGGTTGCTATTGGTGGAGTTTGTATATTCAAAGTGCTTATTGGTTAGATAATACCTCCTATATTGTGGTCACATAGGTTGATATTGAGATAGTATTTAAATTTTGAGATCTTCTCCCCGTAGTTGAACTTATGGTTGATGTTGGAATGTCAAACAGAGGGTTGATAGTTATAAAAAAATTAGGTTGTATTTTCTCATTGGGATTTTGCATCTCTTGAGGGGAAGAATAATAAGATTTTGATCATATTGGTTATTCTTGGTTTTGGTTTTGATTAACTTTTGTATGTTTATAAAGGCTAAGAGTGCTTTTAGATGGTTGAATTTGTGTAGGTTTCCTTGGTTNGAAGGGTAAGCATGGTTTTAAGTTTTTATTTTTTGCTTATTTTAATTATTAGTTTTATTAGGCTATTTGATTTTAATGGTTTTGTCTTTCTTGAATTGGTATGTGATGAGCTAGGAAAAATTCAATGTTGGATACTTTTAAAATTTATTTTTCTTTATTTTGTTGTAGAGATTGTCACCTCATCTGTGACTAACCCATGAGTAGTATCCATGGAGAAACAATTAAAAAGTCAAAGAAATCATCAAGATAATAAATAATTAGAATTGAATACAATTAAATTCCACACTTATGCCTATGACTCATAAGTATAATCATAAATTTTCACCTTAACTTCTAACGTTAAGTTCAAAAATGAAAATTAATAATTTAATCAAATTAAAATTACAAATAATAATTGAAGATCACAAGGGAGACTTGCCTAAATTACAATTCTACCTTGTTGGTTTCACAATGTTACAATTTTGATTATCAGACGATGGATTCAAAGAATTGATAGAAAGCTCAATAGATCTTCAACATAAATCATAAGAATAATTGATCTCAATTTGATGTGGAATTTGTTGGTATCAATTCTTCTCCTCTTCCCTTATGTTTTCTCCCAAAAATTTTCTTTTCTCTATCTCCCACAATAAAATGTGAGATGTCTTATTTATACTCCACAATGTGCAACAATGTTTAAAAATAAATATTTTAATAATAGGTTGGATATGATGCCAATCCATAATAATCGATGCGACTCCCAGGTTTGCCATCCTTAATACCCTAAATTAGCATGAAATCAACAAAAGCTATGGAAGAGATGTGCCATTTTCTCCAAAGGTGTGGCGGTTGATGCTACTTGCATCAGAGAGTCAGTGAAGGTGAAGTTAGCTTGGCAGTGCAATAGACTAGTAATAGCAGCAACACCAGGACAACGTCTATCGCAATGGCCTTTGGTTCATGGATGATACATGTCCGAGTTGTGTAAACAGCATCCCTGAACAATGTTGTCAACTGCAATGGTCTCCTATGCCATGATCTGTTCCTATGCCATGATCTGTTTCTTCTAAAGCCCTGTACGCTAGCCAGAAGTGAGCTGATTGATAGGTAGACTAGTATGAACTCCGCACTTTGTATTTATCACCAATCTAATGACTGAGAGAGATGCTGCATAGAGAATAACAGTTGTGCCCATTCTGTCATAGTTCATCAATACATTGGGTGGCAACGTTGCCCAACATTTTTGCATTGGCATTGATGTTGATCACATCACTGATACACTTTGTCACCATGCACTGTATCTTAGCTGTTGCTCTGTGGCTGTAGAGATTTCAGTGGAAACGCCATGCCCTAAGCTTCTGCATTGCCTTTCTTTTTCCTTTTTATTGTTGCTGCAGTCTTGGTGTAGCAGAAAACCTCATCACCCTTGCCATGCATTGCTTGCGCATCTACTAGCCTGGCTACCCCAATGGAGCACTGAAATCTACATTGGCATTTCGTCTATGCCTCTTAATTGACACCCGTGTAGCTACGTTCCTCTCCATTTATTCTTTGTGTTGCAGGCTCATGCTCAAAGAGCTCCAGTAGCTCTTGTATTTGAGAATCAGCAACATACAATCTTGGGTGATTCATTTGATTTATCTCTTTTCATTTAGTGTTCACCTGAAAAGGCCAGCAAAAAGTAGAATAATTTCCAAAATCCTAACAATAGCAAAGGAGGAGGAATTCACCAAAAAGACAAATGCCATTGCTGTTGCTGTTGCAGATGGAAGGTGATACTAGCGTCGATGGGCTTATTGCCCCAATTTTATTATTTAT
>MNCI01005876.1:161291-225467 GCA_015680685.1 Gnetum montanum
CACTTCATCCATCCATCCACCAATTTCTATGGTTTCTCTCAGCTTGGAAATATACAGTCCCTTTTTAATAAGAACTTTAACGAATCGATGACTGGGGATTTCTCAAACTAAGGAAAGACTCATGGATTGAAAAGGGTGTGACTTCAAAGGAACTTGATGCTTTTGTGTTGGTCATTCTCTTGGGTGCTTGAATGTTTCTTCTTGAGTTTTCTTGCCATTCCGATGTTACCCAATTATCGGAAGCTAAGACAATAAAAATAAGAAGTCTTTGCATGGTGTGGTTCTCATGCATAAAAACACAAAACACAAAAAAAAAAAACCAAGTGAGAATTCAAAGCACACCCCTTAGACAAATAAACTTGGGCTACAAGCACTGGTTATGGAACCAAAAGTGTTCCCTCTAACTAAGGCCCTTCTCGCTTCCCATTCTCTCCTTTGTTTTGTCGGACTGGTGGTGGCTCTTGGAGCGTGCATTCTTGTTGCCAAAGTGGATGGTTTAACCGAATGCGTTGATGCGAGGTCACTGGATGTGGTTGGTTTGAGGCCGGAGTTGGAATGAGATTTACCAAGTCACATTAATCATCAAACACATAAGGGGCTGTACACCACATTGTTCTTGGGATTCCATTCCATTTCTCTTCTCTCCATCCTTCTCTCCATTGTTCACCTCATTGCCGGTTGTATCATTAGTGTATATATTTTGGTTGATGCATTGTTTTCTTTTTGGTAAATTCTTGTGGTTAAGACTTTAACTCTTGTTCCAAATGACATTCCCAAAGCCTACGGACTCTTTGAATGTGGGTTTTTCAGGGCATTAAGGGCATGAGCCTGCTTTGGGGAGGACCCACTAATATTCCTATTTGGAACATTAGTTAACTTCTTTCCCTTAACATTGTGCAATTAATTTTATTTTGTTCATTACCATCTTGACATCCACTTCATCAATGCCATAGTTTTTCCTTTTTATCTATTTTTCTTACTCCTTTTCTTTCTCCATTATAATGCTACCAGAGGTTCACAATTAGTTATGGGGGTACGGGGCCTGATTTTTTTCAATTTTCTCCTAGCCCCGAAATTTTTGATTTTCTTCCTAACCCCTACACCTTTGGTAGTCATCAGTAACATATTCCCAGATCCATATCAGCCATACCACAACCTAGCTAATGATTTTACATCGAAGCAAGGTATCAATTACATGATGATTCAATTACCCTTGCTAATATATAATTGTGTTGTGTGTGCAGATAGTGGACATGCAAACAACGGATTGAATCTGGAGCAAACACTTGGAGTGGAGCCATGCTAGAAGTAGCTATGCAAGGAGCGAGATCAATGGCGCGCTTACGGATGGACAACTAAGGCGTAATTTTAGCATTAGCAGCAGCAACATTTCTTTTTCTCTCTCTCTTTCTCAGCTTCCAACAAAGGCTTGATGTCATTGTAATAAGGTGTTCACCCTTTTTTCATGAACACCAGTTTTGTCAAGTCTTGTAATAATGATCTGTTCACATGTCATCCCATTAGTTCCATTTCCCTCAATAATTCCATACCTACCTGATCTTATTATAAGGAACTCGAGGATGAGTTTTTATTCAGTCATGGGGGTATGATGAGACGTGATATCGCATGCACCACAATATCGTGGCCATCGCGATATCGCATCCTCCCTTGCGATATCACGTACGTGATATCACGGTCCGCCTCCAAATCTATAAATAAGAGGTGGCACTCCCCTCATTTCCCATCCTAGGCTAGAAGTAGCGAAGCTCTGGTGGATTGATCACCCCAGAGATAGAATATTTTTGATGTGCCCACAGTAGGAGTCCCCCAAGTGAATGGTTCTTTATTCGAGCAGCTTTGTACCTGAACGCAAGTTGTGTACGGTAATAAAGACGAGCTTTGTGGATAAACCTTGCAGTACATGGATAGGTTTATTTAATGTTATTTATTGCTTTCCTAGTAGCGCGGCATGAGTACGACTTGGTTACGAGCATTGACGAATGTGTACGGCTAACCAAGGAATTGGCTACTCATCGCGATTAGATTCTCTTCCCGTTATCTCCTAGAACGGGGGACGAGTACGACTTGATTACGAGCATCTACGGATGTGTACGGCTAGTCAAGGAATCGGCTGCTCATCACGCTTAGGCTAGTTAGGTGCCTCAGTACGACCACTTCGAGCACGTGCATTACGTGTGGTGATCCCAGTAACGATTAGCGTTTGGTAGCCACAGTTGCATAGTTCAGGGTGTGTACGGTAAGTGGGAACGGATGCTGACGCTAGTTAATTTAGACTTAGGACATTAGTTAGAGTTAGCTAGTTTCTCAACCCTTCGCTCTTAGGATAGAAGACATAAAACCATAAAAGACCAAAAAAATCATATACCTTGGACTTACTTAACCATACACTGTGAAAACAACAAGTAAGTCTGGGAAGACAACAAATGATTAACCCCAAGTGTTCCATGGGGCATTTAGGCATTTAGTCTGCGGAGTTTGACCGCATTGCGCGTGCTACGCTCGTTTCGTATGGTTGAGTGTAGGGGTACCTTGCCACTCATCAGTGAGTATTCTTGTTAATCAAAAGTTATGGTGAGGTCATGTTTTATCATCGTGAGTCATGGTGTCATTTACCTTCATCATTTTTGCCATCTTGCATCAACTTATTAATTCTACATAACCACAAATCTTAGTCAAATTATGATTTATCCATCACAAGTTGTGGTTATGTTTGAGGACTAAGCACTTAGAAGGGGGATTGAATAAGTTCTCCAATTTGAACAATCAAGAGAACCAAAACTACACACAAATTTATGTGGTTCCCTAACTTGGGTACATCAACACTTGAAGGACAAAGTCCCTACGTACCTTCAAACTTTGTTTCTTTAAAAATGTGGTTTAGAGGGTACCATAACCCTTACAAATTTTAAGCTATACATGAAGTATTTTCTTGTAGGGAACACACTCAATCCTACAAGGTCCAAACAAGCTCAAAATGTCATTTCAAGGATCCTACAACCTTTACAATGATGTGAGCTCCACATGAAGTGTTTTCTTATTGAAAACACACGCAACGCCATAAGGTCCCAACAAGTTGAGAAGATGCCTTTTTCCAAGAAGCACATCAACCCCATAGGGCTACAAAGAGAAAAAGAAAATCAAGGAGAGAATGTAACTATACTCTACAAGTTCCTTGCAATGAAGCTCTCATAATACAATATACAACTTATAATAGATCGAGAATTGAAGGACTAATTACATCACACAATATAAAAAATGATGGAATAATCACAAAAATAGTGTTTGTCCTTTTCACAAGGATTCCATTTTATTTTATAGCCTTTTTCCTTCTCAAAAAACCCTAAAAATTCATGCAATGGCTAGGAATTAGCTAGTTGGGACATCCCATTTGAGCTTGGAATGTCTCACTAAAAACTAGCCACTTGTAGGTGGGATGTCCTATTGGAAATTGGGACATCTCACTTAGGATGTCCTAGTTGGGACATCTCAATAGAAATTAGAACATTTGCAATTTTTATGAAACATCTAGTCTAAGATTGAGCTTTCACCTCTGGGATGTTTGCTAATCTTTTGGGATGTCTAGGTAGATACTGGAACATCTTCTTTTGAATTCATGCATCCTTGTTATCTTTCATTTTGGTTGATATTTTTGTCATCTCAAATTGACAACTCAGCTCTTGTTTTGGTTTGATCTTGCTCCTTGTCTTGACACTAAAAACCTATTGTCTCAATCATGATTTCTTCATCTAAATTCTTGTCTCAATCTCATAGAGTCCTTATCTTAGTCCTGAAAGAGCATACAAGCACATTTTCCACATTTTCCATTTTCTAAGATTTTAACATACCAAAAGGTCAACAATATTCCCCTTTTTGGTGATGTCCAAAAATTGAGAAAATGGGTTAGTATAACACCATAATATCATATGATTAAACAATTAAAGGCACAAATATTTGTAAATATATGCATATAGCTAAGGAAGAAAAAGAGATGAAAAGCTATTAATGAGTATGCATCCTTCAACATAGGCTTCATAGGGTTGATCAAGGAAAAAAAATCCTATTAAGAGTTGTCGATATCTATACAACACATAATTCATTAAGCACAAAGAGACATAATCAAATCCTATCAAATGTTGATCTATAATATTTCCATTTAGGATCAAAGGTTGAGTAATGAAGATCAAGTATCTTATCTCTATCTTTGAAACAATAAGCCATTAGTAACAAAATCACTAACTAGTGAAAATATATATCAAGTCTTAACAAATAGTCTTCACCATATATGCTCTCTAATCAATATCTCATGGATGACACATTCTTCACCTTTTTGGACATGATCAAAAAGATACCACAAGTAGATTTCATTTTCAAAGAGAGAGAAACAACACATTTTCCTTTGAAGATCTTAGATCCAATATTCATTAAAATAGCTAAAGTGGCACAACTTAGCATGCTGAAAAATTATACAATATCAAGCACAACCAATCATATTTTTAACTAGATTCCAAAAAATTAAATATATATAACCATGATAATATTAACTACCAGCAACAAGAATCCATCTTAAGGTAGAAAGATCCAAAGTAACTTAATCATAAATAGGTGATACTTTTACCTTATATGCTTTACCTTCTCCTTGTGCTCATTAGTTATCATGAATGTTGGAGTAAGAAGTTTTTTTTACTTAAGTATCTTTTGGTGAGAGTCTTAGAAGACTCCCTTTACATATGTGCTAGAATTCTCTTTGACTTTTTCAGGAACAAGGAATCTATTACTTAAGTCACTTGCTTATTATTAGATGCATCTTTGATTTTCAAAATCATCAAGATAGAACTTGGTCACCATACATCATAATGCTAAATTTGCATTGCATGCTGAGATCAAGTATGGAGGCCTTTGGAACTTATGTGTTTTCAATTCTTAACTCTTCATTAAGACAAGATTAACCCAATGTCTACTAAAAGTTTGAAGATCATTTTGATTTATCTATAACTTAACACCTTGTAAGATCAAGTGAGGATTTCTTTGGATATACAAAGATTTCCAATAGCATCCATTCAATTATTTTCTAACCACTAACATTTATAAAAATAAACTAATCAAAACTAAGTTTAACACATTAAGGAATAAAGATTATAAACACACTTACCATTGCTTACCTTGCTTGCTTCTAAGCATGGACATGATTAATGAAGTTTAGAATGAGGTCCTCCATCATAGATTACCTCCCTTACTTGCATCTAATCTTTATCTTTTCTAACATCAATGTATTTATTTAAATCTCTTATTCCTCTAAAGTTGCTACTGCTTCATGCTTGTGTTATTCTTTTAACTAAGAGAACTATAATTTCCCTCTAGTTAAGTGTTTTAATCCTCCAATATCATTGGTTCTTTTATCAGCATATGTAGTTATCTCTTCCTCTCGCTTTTTCTCTTTAAGTCTCCAAATTATCATACCTTGTAAGTTATACTTTCTAGGCTTCTTTTGATAAGACAATGTAGTTAATTTATAGTGATTTAATCATAAATAAAAATGAGATTTCTTATGTCCAAAATTATCATAGTAAAAACACATATCATTTCTCATTTGAGCTGCATGTGCAAACTTGGGTGTATACCTTTCATTTAGTGAAGAGCTTGTAGATGTCTCATAGTAGGAATGGTTTTTTAGTTCTCTTCCATTGTTTGGATCTCCATATTATCCTAGCATGATTTGTAGAGTCTCCTTTTCTTTTGTTAACCTATCATTGATGAGCTTCAAATTTGCAAGATCTTTGATGATATGCTTATGTGAAGATGTTAGGTTTTGATTCTTAGCCCCTGGGTCTTAGTTTTTCTTTGCAAGATCTAAGATTTTTTTTTAGTTGAGAAAATTTCCATTCTTTTATTTTCAAGACCTTTTTCATCTTAATGCATAAAATTTGAAAGGAAATAATTTCATTGCATAGTAACTCATACCTTTCTTCAAGCTTACCTTCACATTCTTCAGCTTCTTCTATAGTATGAGAGATGGAAGTTTCATGTGCAAGAGCCATGTATATAATAGGTGAGTTTGTCAAAGGGTCATTAGTTTTGCCTTCACTAAACTCATAATCCTAGTTGGTGTAGAGATCTTTAGCCTTATCTTCTTGAGCTTCATCATCAAAGAGTAGATCATCAACGAATTCTTGATTAGCCAAGGCCATGCACAAAAGATGTGAATCTTTGGGTGCATCGTTGGTTTCTTCTTCATCAACCCAAATTTTATAGATGCTTCTTATTCTCCTTTCTTCACTAGAATCTTTCTCTTGTAACTTGTAAGCACTGGGGGATTCAGAGGCCATATGGCCTCTTCTCTCATATATCCACCATTCCATGAAAAAGTACCAAAATTTGAAATTTTAGATTGCTTACCTATTTTCTTACATCTGCTGCTCAATATGCTACTGATGAGTTGAGTGCATCTATCTAGGATGAATACCCATACTTTGAACCTCATGTACTTAAAAAATCTTTGCATTTGAGCCTTCTAGCACATAAATTTGACCCCATTGAACATTGGTAGCTTGGTGTATGATGTCCCTTCCATCATTTACTCTTGAGATGTTACACTCATATTTGGAAGTACTAGGTTCTAATAGAACTTGAGGATTGAGAAATTAGAAGGGGGATTGAAGAATTTTTTCAATTCGAACAACCAAGACAACCAAAACCACACATAAATTTACATGTTTTCCCAACTTGGGTACGTCCACACTTAGAGGGTAGAATCCTTGAATACCTATAGGCTTTGTTCCTTTAAATATGTGATTTAGAGTACACCATAACCTTTACAAAGTTTAAGCTTTGCATAGAGTATTTTCTCATAGGAAACACAGTCAATCTCATAAGGTTCCAACAAGTTGAAAATGTGGTTTCAAGGATCCCACAGTGTTTATAATGATGTGAGCTTTGTATAGATTATTTTCTCACTGGAGACATACTCAACCCCACAATGTTCCAACAAGCTCACAAGATGCCTTCTTGTAAGAAGCACATCAACCCTGTAGGACTACAAAGAGAAAAAGAGAATCAATGAGAGAATGTAATTACACTTTACAAGTTTCTTGCAATGAAGCTCTCATAATACAATAGACAACTTACAATAGGTAGAGAATTGAAGGACTAATTACATCACAAGATATAAATAATGATGGAATAATCACATGAACAATGCTTCTTCTTTTCACAAGGATTCCATGCTATTTTATAGTCTTTTTTCTTCAAAAAAACCCCTAAAAATTCATGTAATGGCTAGGAAATGACTAGTTGGAATGTCCCATTCGAGCTTGGGATGTCTCACTAAAAACTAGCTACTTGTAGGTGGAACGTCCTGTTGGAAATTAGGAAATCTTCCTTGGGACATCCTAGTTGGGATGCCTTAACAATAATTGGGACATCTGCTATCTTTGTGGGATGTCTATCTTAAGATTGAACTTTCACCTTCGGAATGTTTGCTAATGTTTTGGGATGTATAGGTAGATACTGAAACACTGTCTTTTGAATTTGTGCATCATTGACATCTTTCATCTTGGTTGAGACTTTTATCATGTAAGATTGACAAGTAAAATATTGTCTTGGTCTCATCTTGCCCCTTGTCTTGGCATCATGAACCTCTTGTTTCAATCATGATTTTTTCATCTAAACTCTTATCTTAATCTCAGATTCCTTATCCTAGTCTTGTAAGATAATACATGCACATTTACCACATTCTCCATTTTCCAAGGTTTTAACATACCAAAAGGTCAACAAGGTCATCGTCAAGGCATGATTAAGAATTTTCAACATAGCTTCTATTAGTAGGTATTTTAAGAACATCAAAAGTTATGGTTAGGTCATGATGAGGTTGTGGTTAGTCATCACAGATATGATCTAGTTGTTGTTAGATACTGATGAGTGGCAAGGTACCCCTACAGTCAACCATATGAATATGAGCATTTCATGCGTGATCTGGTCGAACTCTGCAAATGGACTAGTTGTGGCACCTAGACAGTTATCCTTAGGTCACAGTTCACTGTCTTCCCACCTAGACTAGTATTGTATTTGTCACATATGGTTTAGTCCAGATGAGGTGTATGATATGTTCCTAATTCTAATGCTACTCCTGAAGGCAATGGAAAGTAATATTAACTAAGCTAAGCTAGGAGGAAAAGGGTAAGGAAATCTAATCTAGAGTAAGTGTGACGAGCAACTGATTCCTTGATCAACCGTACACATCTTGGACCTTGTGCACGACTACCACTGGGATTACCAAGCGTAGATCCTAGGTACGCCACTGGGTTACCAAGTAGTTACACGAAGATGCTCGTAATCAAGTTGTACTCATTTCGCATTAAAATAATTAAATAAACAAAGTGACTACTGCAATGATGAAGTAATCTCGATCTTTATTACTGGTCATGTGCGTGTCCAAGTACGTCACACTCGAATAAAGGATGCCGTACAATTACATTTACCACACTACGGGCAGACACGGGAAAATAAACTATCTCTGGAGTGGCCAAACTACCAGAGCTTCACTACTTCTGACTCCTAATTAATAACTAATGGGAAAGCTACCTCTTATTTATAGAAATTGTGGCGCACTGCGATATCGCGTACGCGATATCACGTACGCAATATCGCGGTTGCGATATCATGACCACTGTGATATCGTAGCTACTGATACAATAGGGTTGTGATATCATGGCTACGATATCACAGCCAACAAATTCATGACTCATCATACCCCCACGACTAAATGAAAACTCGTCCTCCAGTTAAAGTGAGAACAAGTGCCATTGATTACATAGTGGATAGGTATGGGATTATTGACTGACTAGAATGGATTCCTACTGCAGTGTGGAGTCAGAACAAAATTGAGACACAAAAAAAAAAAGAAAATCCTATGATTATAGAATGGTGGAACTCATGTAGTTCCTGGTGGCGGTGGCTCCTCCATAGGTGTCTTTCCCTTTTCTTGTGCTCCAGGTCTTGGGATTTGATGGTGTTGAAGTATGACCTGGAGTTTCTCCTCTTGTAAGGCCTTGAGTGCCTTGGCATGCATGTAAGTTTGCACTTGTGCCATAGAGGCATCCTAGTTAGCCTTCTCTTTTTCTTCTGCCACCCTTTTATTTTCTGTCAACAGTTTATTAAGTTACTCGGTTCTAAAAGTGTCTAGCTGGTTTTGAGCAACCTTTGGCCCTATATTTGGAAGGTTTAATACTTCCAAAATGGCTTGAATAGAGAAGTCAATAGTCACACCATAATTGTCAACCATGGTGCCTTCTTCTTTATTGTGCCAAAATTGGTACATTTCCCCTAAGTACCGGCACTTCTTTCAGAGAGGGTATCTCTTGCTTCTGCCTGCCCAGATCGTATGGTAGGAGGATCTTCTTGATGAACGCTGAATGATTTTTCCTCCTGTTTTGCATGTTGTCTAGTAGGATCTTGTCTTCCAGCTCTCTGAAATCGTTTGATTGCACCTTGAGCAGGACCTTCCTATTGTCCACGTTTCGGAGCCATCTGCAATCACATGGGACCAATCGTTAGTAAGGTTGTTACCAAAGTTAGGTTATACCTTACTACTTGCCTTAATAGATTTACTTTATTTCCATGTGATGTTAATTTTTGGAAGAACATGTCTCCAAAAGATTATAGTGTTGAGTCCTCTTTGCTTAGGTGGTTTCCAAATTTAATTTTCTGATATAGCTAAGGGGATGAAATTTTTTTTGACACATTTTATTCTTAATTTTAGAACTAATTACCCTTAAATATGTCCTTCGGGAAATGATGAATTTCAAAAAATTTATGCACTATTAAGCATGTGCCCCTCCCCCATGACTAAGCTGAACACTCCAGGGTCAAGTAGGTTCAAACAGAATGAAAATCGGAGTACCAGCGAGTGAGTTATGGATATGAAAGCAAGGGACACGCAATCGCAAGTCGTAGAGAGAAATTTGAAAAACTTCCCCTGCGTGAACAATTGCAAATAATGTTGATTAGCATAGGGGGGGGGGGGGGGGGGGGGTCATGTATATATATATTTTTATTGAAGTTAGGGCACTTAAAGAATGTACCGAATTTTTAATATTTCTTTGAAATTAAACGATGTAAAATAAGGACATATGGAAAATTATTAAAGGGTTCCAGGGTAATTCAACTAGTTCAGAAGGCACGAAAATTATGATGGTGTGTTTATCAATAAAGACATCGGATGGGAGAAAAAGGCTATCTGATGGTTCATAGAAATGTTGATTCAGAGGGATAGTAATAAGGGAAAGAATATCATGAACAATACAATGAGGGTAATAAATGGTGTGTGAGAGCTATGTCATAAGTGAAGATTACAAAAAATTACACAAGTGGGTCCTCCCCACAATAGGTTTCAACCTATAATGCCCTTGTGTAACCACACTTAAAGTGTCTGTGGGCACTAGAAGGGTTAAATGTAATCCGTACTAACTCCACAAAACACACACATGTAAATATCATCAAAATGAGATGAAAATTCTAGGCTACACGGGACACGAGCTACAATTACACAAACAGTGAGATGAGGTGAAGTATAGAAAGGGATCATAGAGATTGGGACATGAGGTAGCTGACCTAGGATACAGTGAATCTTGCGTGAAAAGCATGATTAAGGTGTCATTAACCCATCATTCCAAGATCAGGACCAAGTCCATCCTTCTAATCAGTGACATTGCATTGTTTCATCCCATGGTGAACAACTATGAGAGTACCTTAACAACAAGGCGTACGATCACTTGGCGTTTTATGCTAGGGAGCAGTGACTTTTGTTTTGTGGCACTTTGTTTTTCATTTCTTTTTTTTTTCTTTTTTTGAACTTTACTAAATCCAGAGAAGTCACCAACCTTTAGGCATGGGTGCATGTCTTTCCAGTGGGACCCCCTAGAATAGCGCTTGATATTCGCATGCCCTTTTGATTATTCTTACTCCCATTTTTCATTAGATCTACAAGGATCTTAGTACAACCACATTGCATGATAACTCCCACAAATGTCACCAAAGAGAATCCACAAGTCCCCTTGATGTCACACCCTAATCATTCCCTCTTGGTCCATCCTTCTTCATTCTNGTAGATGAGATTACTTACAAAAAACGTAAAAAGAAAAACACACAAAAAGATAAAAAGATAAAACAAAAAGTTGCCTCTTCTGTAACTTGTTGGCTCTAGTTTAAAGCCATTTCAGGCTTGGTACATCAGTTTAAAGTCCTGATGGATTGTTGCATCTATTACTAAAGAAAGGATTACCAGTCTTATGCCATTATGGGCCAAAGGTAGTAATGTTTTCTGAAAATTTTAAACGAAATTGGTCATTTCTGACCGTGGCTAGTTTAATGTCATTGCAGACATTTGTTGGCAATTTTAACATCATACCGGACATTTTGTAGTTTAACGTCATTTCGGATATTTCGTAGTTTAATGTCATTTCAGAAATTTCGTAGTTTAACATCATTTTGAACATTTCGTAGTTTAACGTCATTTCAAACATTTTGTAGTTTAATGTCATTTCGGACATTTCGTAGTTTAACGTCATTTCGGACATTTCGTAGTTTAACATCATTTCAGACATTTCGTAGTTTAACATCATTTCAAACATTTCATAGTTTAACATCATTTTAGACATTTCGTAGTTTAATGTCATTTCGGACATTTTGTCTCATTCGTTCTAGTCGTTGAGTTGCCTCTTGATCTTTTGTAGCTTAACATGTGGGGTTGGGCGTATGGGTATGATTTTATATTCACCTTCCCCTTCATCGGTGATGTCAAAGGGTAGTTCTGACCAAGAGACATTAGTAGGAATGGCTCCTATGTCTGCGTCTTCTTGTGTTTCTTTAGTGCTAGTCAGATTGTGAGTCAACGTTGGGTTCACGTTTTGATGTATGTTCATGGTTTCTTGTTTAGGTTTAATGAACTCAATTTTTGACCCTTGACCTACCTCAAGGTATGAGGAAGTGATCGATGCTATTGTATCCCCATGTATGATGATCTCACCACCCTCGTAAGGTAGGTGGATCTCCTGATGGATTGGTGAAGATATTGCTTTAAGCTGAGCTAGCCAAGGACGTCCTAGGATCAGATTAAACCCTGGAATTTCATCAACCACTATGAATTCAGCTGATGTAGGGAATTGGTCTCTAGCTATGAAATCTAAAGTAACCATGTCTTTCACTCCCACATGGGAACCACTGAAGGATCTCAAGAAAGAGGTTGTCATGGGTTGTATTTGTTCAGTAAGTCCCAATTTTTTTATGACGGAAAAAGGTATCACATTTGTTGTTGCACCATCATCAACATGCACCCTACGTATTTTGAAATGATCAACCTATATTATTATGAACATAGGGGCTATGGTGATTTCCCCATTTTTCTCATCTAGCTTAATGTCCTTAATGTAGAACTCTAGGGATGTGGTCTTCAATTCCTGAAGTTTTGGGGACAATAATACATAAATGGATGGTTCATCTGCAGGAAGATCCTCACTAATAGGAATTGAAGTCAACATCCGTACGAGAGCCTCTCGATGTATTGGTGAAGTCATTACTAGGTCATACAAACTTAAAGAAGTATTCTTTTATTTTAAGGTTTGTGTGACCTAGGTCAACGCACTTGCTAGGTCTTTATCATTTGGGACATTCTTATCCATAGAGATTTGGTTCATTTAACCCAACCTTCGTAGTTCTTGCGAAGGGGTTTTTACGTTAGTAGTTGAGGATGCTGGGTTTGGGATATGACTCGCAACATCATCTTTGTTTTGGTGACTTTTACTAGGCTCATTAATGGACAGACTCATGGGAAAAACGTTTAGCAATGTAGGCTTTGGGGGTCCTAATTCATGTCCATGGTTTTCTCTCTTCATGTGCTCTCTTTTTTCTCTTTCCAGGTGCTCTCTTATTAGCCTATCAGCAAGATGTTCTTGCAAAGGTCGTTGAGAAGTGGAGGCGGGTTGTGCGCCAAGGTGTTTTGACACCTAGATCACAAAGGGAATGGGTTGGTTTTCAGATGGTATGTTTGTTGTGGTAACTGAAGGAGGTATGTAGATGACGAATGGTCTTTATGGCATGGGAGATGTGTGGATGATGAAAGGGGCTTGAGGAGATGTTAGGGTAGGTGTGTTTTTTGAAGGCCTCTAAATCACAAAAGGTCTTCACGGAACGTCTTGTTTGTTTTCCACATGGATAGTATTAATCACATATGGTGCATCATTGGTGTTGAGAGGATCCTTGTATACCCCCATGGATTAGTTTTGAGGTCTTACTGGGTTTGCCTCGTTGAATACTATTTCTTCCCTATCAATCATGCATTGTATGTCTTGTTTCAATATAAAGCAGTAATCAGTTCCATGGCCGGGTCGTTGGTGATACTCGTAAAACCTATCCAACCTAAAGCCTTTTGGAATGGGAGGTTTGTTGGTTATTACTAAGGCTGGATTTTTGGTTAATTCGCAAAAGCAATCATGTCTTTGCGAGGTTGCAAGAGACATTTGTTTGTGTTGAATTAGCCTGGCCTTTAGAAGTTGATCGAGTAGTTGTGAAGGCTTCATGGGAAATGGTGTGTATTGAGCAGGGTCTTTTCTTTCAAAGGTATGGGCATGACTTGTATTGTTGTTTCTATTTGAAGAATTTTCAGGTGTAGGAGTGGGTGTAGTTCTTTCATAGTTGTTTGGAACAGCGGGTTGTTTTCTATTTTGTCCTGGATGACTAGGTCAAGCTGTTTTAGCCACTGCTACTACCGTTGTTTTGGATTTATCTTTCCTCGTGTGTTGGCTCCTATAGGTCGAGTAGGTTGGGTCATTACTTGTTTGTGCAGCCTCTTCTATGTCTTTAATTTGTACAAATGCCTGACTCAAAGTATGAGGTTTTAGATAGCAAAGCTTTGATTTAATGAAGTCATTTGTGGCTACCTTAAGGATGGTAAGCAGATACGTTTTAGGAATAGGCTTGTGAAGTTCATTTAAGGTGGCGTTCCATCTTTGGATGAACTTCTGTGATGGCTCTAAAGGCACTTTTTTAATTTGAATCAAGCTATCTAACGTGGCTTCAGGTTTTAGATTGTATTTAAAAAGGTGACAAATTGGTGCAAAAAATCCTCCAGAGAAGATATAGAGCTATGGGGTAAGGCTTGGTACTAGTCTAAGGCTCTTCCTGCTAAGTACATAGCAAATACACACAGAATTACATGGGTCCATGCTTGAAGCAAAAGACTTTTGGTTTGGAATATCACTAGGTGGGCATTTGGATCCCCCTCTCCATTGTACTTGGTCAACTGAGGTAACGAGACTCCTTTTGGAAAGGTTAAGGATGGAACTGAGGGGTCAATCAGGTCATCTTGATAGAAATCTAGTACTTTGACTTCCTCATTGTTCAAAGTTTCAAGCCATTTTAATTCCTCTGCTAAGGAGTGCATCATTTTTTGTGTGTCTACTCATTCTTGGGCGGTAGGCAGACTGGCGGTTTGGGTTGATGGTAATTGATAATGACTTGATTGTGGCATCATTTGTGGAAAAAGAGGTTGTTGGACTGTTGTTTGTTGTGGTAGGACAACATTTGGGGTTGAGATTATGGGATGTGGTACACTGTAATGAGTAGATGGGTTTTGTTGAAAAGCTGGTGGGACCCATTGCCTAGTCACAGGTTGTGAAGTGATCTTTGGTGCTTGTTGGATTTGCACTTGAGGTATATAATGGATGGACATGGAAGCAGGTATGATCGATGGAATTCCAATCACTTAAGGTCGAGAAGTCATTCTTGCATTAGTCTTTTGGGATTGTGTTTGCAATGGTAAGATGGAAGTAGATGCGTTTGAATGTTGGACTTGGAGAAGATGGGAATGGAAATTGCTACTTCCCGTAAGGAAGCTGGTGCCAGAAATATTATGTCTTCTAGGAATGGTTGAAACAGTGGGTTTGTATGGGCATGGGGGCTAACGGTATGGTATGATTCTCCATGTTCAGAGTGGGCTACAAAGTTATCTTCTTCATCTTGAGGCTCTATGGGAGGTAGCTGTAAGGCTTGAATTCTAGCCATAAGAAGCTTGGATATGAGTTTATGATGGTTTTTAGATAGCAGGATTATGTCAAATGCTGAAGGGATGAACTCATGTCCTCCTTTGTGTATAAATTCGTATTCTCATTTTGCTTCCCTTTTTGTACAGTCGATAGGTAGGTTGGCTTGGATTTTGACACATATGAAGTTGTACTATTCGGGTGTAAGAGTGGCATAGGTAGGGTCTTTTCCCTATATCCTAAGTGACTGGCATGTAGGGCCTTGAGGGTTTACCTATTCAATGATAGTTATGGATTTCGTAACAGTCACAAGGTTCAAAGTTTTAGCGATTGGTAATGTTACTGGGTTGATTTGGAAGGATTCCATGACGAATGTGAGTGGAATGGCCTGGTTGAATGGGGTTGGATTGCAAGCAGTTGCACCATGACCAGTGTGACACAAACACAGTGTGACCAGACCAATCAAACTATAGCAGGACTAATAGGGACAAGCTTAGTGTGACCAATAGGACAAGCTCAGCATGACCAACAGGGACAAGCTCAGTGTGACCAACAGGACAAGCTCAGCATGATCAATAGGACAAGCTCAGTATGACTAATAGGGATAATCTCAGCATGACCAATAGGACAAGCTTAGTGTGACCAACAGGGACAAGCTCAGCGTGACCAATAGGACAAGCTCAGCGTGACCAACAGGACAAGCTCAATGTGACCAACAGGGACAAGCTCAACATGACCAACAGAGAGCAACATGATCAACTGAGGCAAGGGGACTCAACAGGGAAAGATGGATAAGTTTTGACAGGTAATGATGTTTTGACAATGGAAAATACGACCCTCCTTCTAGCACCAAAAACTGTACTAACCTAAATCGTCGATGTGAGGCTGGAAGGAAAACAGACATCAAAAGATCATCGGGCAACCACAGCTAACCATGCCTTCACTTGAGGGTAAGCTAGAAAAGTAAATGAAGGTAGAGCGCCTTGGATGGCCTTCACACAAATCAACCAAGGACTTCCTCGAGTGTAAGCTACGGCTAGCACTGGGGTTATTCTAAACAATGTCTTAAAATGTGTAAATGCACGTAAAATGTAAACATGAGTGTAAGACGTAAGATGTAAATGTGAACATAAGGCAGAAACAAAATGTAAACTATAAAATAAACGTAAAATGAATGTAAGAACGTAAAATAGAAAACGGAAATAATGTTTGGTTGGCAAAATGGAAATAATGTATTGCTTAGAAAAGATGTGCACTGGTCAAAGTGTAGCTGCGTGTAGATGGTAGGTTGAACGCCTAGCCCCGGGGTGATGTAACATGATAACATGATGATGTGATGTGATGAATGTGAGAAATGCTTGGATGCCAACAGTCAGGTGTGCTGAGCGCCCAAGGATTGCAGGTTCTGTACTTTCTTAGAATTGCCAATGTCTCCAATTGCCAACCCCAATTTATGTGAATTGACAGGGTATTTATAGTGTTGGTCTGGGCTCAGGCACAGAATTCTAGAATGAAATCAATGGTTGGGAGATGAGAGGAAAGTGGATTTGGTGATATGTGTCCAATGGACAATTGTGCTTGGGTTGGATGCGTGCTGGCGAGACTTGGATGTGTGTTGGATAGTTGTGCACGAGTTGGATGTGTGTCGGAAAGCTACATGCTTGACCAGGTACATTGCATTTTACAATTTATGGGTTATTCAAGCCCATGAAAGTACATTTAATTTAGACATGAGGGCTTGACATGCCCACACATGTGGATTTACAATGAAATGTACAACAAGAGAAATTCGACCCCCGCTCGCTTAACCATGGACCAACTGCTCTAAGATGTCGAGATGTCAATTTTAGGCTATTCAAGGCATCTCTGTTTGACCAGGGCTTCCAAAGTGAGTTTTCTAGGCTTCCACGTGTCTTCAACATGCATTTGAAGCATCTTTGTGCAAGTGTGACTGGAAGTTATGCTACAGTCACGCTGGGTAGTCATGCTGGGTGTGACCCCAACGTGACCTGAGCATGAGGTGAGAAAAAATGTAATTTTTGACACCAAATTTGGAATTTTTTTTGAAGCCTATACTGTTGCCTACTTGTGTGTGATCTAGATCTGGAAATTTGAGCTTGAAAATGTCTGATTTGGGGCTATTTTGAGTAGGTCACGCTGCAATGTGACCACAGCGTGACCAACAACATGACCTGTAAAAACCCATGAAAACTTGCAAATTTTGAGCTGAAATCTGTAATTTTTGAAGTCTAGGATCCATAGTTATCAATAGTGGACCTTGAGGATGACTTGCATGCTTGAAATTGAGTCATTTTAACTTAGTTTTAAGGCTCTAAAAGTTGGTCATGCTGTGGTCACGCCCAACATGACTGCCCAACATGACTTGTAGTGTGACCTTAAAAACTTGTAATTTTGAGCTGAAATCTAGAATTTCTGAAGGTTGGAACCCATAGTTATTAATAGTGGACCCTAAGGATGACTTTCACCCTTGAAATCAAGTCATTTTGGCTCAATTTTAGGGCTCTAAAAGTTGGTCATGCTGTGGTCATGCCTAGCATGACTGCCTAGCGTGACCTATAGTGTGACCTCAAAAACTTGTAAGTTTGAGCTGAAATCTAGAATTTTTGAAGGCTGGGACCCATAGTTATCAATAGTGGACCCTGAGGATGACTTGCACGCTTGAAATCAAGTTATTTTGACTTAGTTTTGAGGCTCTAAAAGTTGGTGACACTGTGGTCATGCCTAGCATGATTGCCCAATGTGACCTACAGTGTGACCTCAAAAACTTGCAATTTTGAGTTGAAATATGGAATTTCTGAAGGCTAAGACTCATAGGTATCAATAGTGGACCATGAGGATGACTTGAACCCTTGAAATAAAGTCATTTTGACTCATTTTTGAGGCTCTAAAAGTTGGTCACGTTGTGGTCATGCCCAGCATGGCTACCCAACGTGACCTGCAGCGTGACTTGCAGTGTGACCTCAAAAACTTGCAATTTTGAGTTGAAATCTGGAATTTCGGAAGGTTGGGACCCATAGTTATCAATAGTGGACCCTGAGGATGACTTGCACCTTTGAAATTAAGTCATTTTAGCTTAGTTTTGGGGCTCCCAGAGTTGGTCACGTTGTGGTCACGCCCAGCATGATTGCCCAATGTGGCTTACAAAAACTGTGTAGTCTGGCTTGAAATTTGGACTCCTGAATGCTGAGACTTGGAGTGGACATCAACGGATCTTAAGGATGGCTTGCACCCTCAGATTTGGACCACTTTTTATTTGATTTTGAAACTGTTGGAGCTACTCATGCTAAGGGCAAGCTAGCTTAACAGTGTGATCAAGTTGGCTTGAGAAACCTGGACTTGAGTTTCATGCCTTAGTTAAATTTTGCCTCCCAAATTCTTAAAAGGGCTTAACTTGTTCTTGTTTCAAAGTGTTAGGCCAAAATTAGTGTTGTTTCTCTGCTAACTTGATTAAAATTGTGGGTCAAAACTGCTAGTTTAAGGTCTTTGCGAACCGTGAACCTAGCCAAAATTGTGAATCAAAACTGCTAGTTTAAGGTCTTTGTAGACCACTAATAGGTTATGTTTATGAAGGTCAAAACTATTAGTTTAAGGTCTTTGTAGACCATGGTTTTCAGTTCGGCCCACCTGCCACGATGCAAACAGTGCTGCTACTCTATGGTGAGAGTGCTACGCAATACAGAGTGTCCTACATTAATTGGGATGTAAAAATGACAAGTTCTTTTCACCATGTTGGCTATAAATTGGGGTTTACCCCTAGTAAACTCATCATTTTCATCGTAAGAGTGTAGAGCCCATATTCACAGCGTAGAGTGGTTGTACTGACAAAAAGCAAGGCAATTTAGCATAGCGACTAAGAAAGAATTTGCAACTGAGACAATGGTACCTAAAAGAGAACGTAAACACCTAGCACTCACCAAGGTCAATGAGGTGAAAGACACCCTGGGGCATCTATCGCAGGTGCGTGTTGTAGTACGAGAGGAGACTTTGTCTGCTCGGTAAGTTGCTACGCTACCTTTCCTTTCGAAGTTGCTATTGTTGCTATCTTCTCTTCTTTTTTTTATTTTTTTTGTTTGAAACCCACATCTTTTGCCATCATTTTGGTTGTCACCTTGGTTGTTACACCTCCGCTAAGGTTGCATGCAGTATTTCCTAGAACGCTGTTGCTGTGGCTGCCTTGGCACAGAGGTTTAGGTGATTCTGGTAACCTGGCATGAGAATAGTGTAACGTACGACCCTCAGGAGAGTTTGGCCATGCGTGAGATTTGACAATGTCAGATGTGTTTAACATAATGTAGTGTGAGTCATTTTGTATGGTAGAAGGTTGGTTGAAATGGCTATAGTGTATTAAATTTTTTCTTATTTGAAATTCATATTTAAGAATTTTTGCTATGCTAGGCTGGTGTGTTGTAAAAATTTTAAACTAACATGTCGGTAGTATCGTGTTGCTATGTTATTGATCTTGTGGTTTTTCTATGCTACATGCAAAGGGAGGGTTAGATTATGCTATTCGCGAATGGGGGTTTATGCTATGCTACATGCAAAGAAAGGATTATGCTACGCTATTTGCAATCAGCTAATCATGCTACGCTACCTGCAAACTTCACTTGAACATGATGTTAACGTTTGTCATTCTGTTGTGCAAGGTGATGTTAAAATCCATTCTGATTGTCCTAGAAATTGTAGGAGTCCTGTGTTGCTTGAGTGAACCGGTGGCCAATGTTTCTCTGCCCCACACACATGTGGAGCAGTAGGCGATCTAGTTCTATGAAGGGTCACAGGACTTCCTACAATTCCTCCTCTAGCACTTTAGTGTGATCGTTTGGTCACACTTATCGACGGAGACAGTAGTCGCGATTACAGAAACCCTGTTGCTTGGGGAAAACTTGGGTATTCTGAAATTTTTGATTGATGGGGCAATTGGGGATGAGTAGGTAGGAGGATCCAACTAGTGCCCAAAAAGCCTGAGATGCCTAAGTTGGATCTAGGAGATGCCAGAGTATAAGTGTTACCACTTATACAATACATTGTTTGTTGCTTGCCACATGGGCATCTGTTTTCAGAACCCACCAAGAACCATTTATTTTGCTGACGGGTGAGTTCTGTAAACATAATTTGCCACATTATGCAATGCATGCTATGCTAGGCAACAATGTTAATAGTGCATGTGCCTTTTTTATTTGTTACCAGGTTTTATATCAGTAAGGGTGGGCTTCAAGGTGATACTAATGCCTTAGCTTTGGCACAAATTCTTTGTGGGAGTTTTCCTCTATTGGAAAAGTGTGTGCCGTCATGATAGGCCAATGCGGGGGTGAGTACAAAACCTATCCAACCCAGTACTTCTAGTTTTATAGTAAGTGTAAGGATGTCAGTTAGTTGGATGAGGATTGGACATCCCTTAGGTTGGTCATTGTTGAAGATGTGTTGGTGGATCTTCCACTGTTCCCGTCGCTATTTAAACCTGGTATGCTAGACCATGAATTTTTTGCATGTTCGAGTGTTGTTTTGTTTGACTTTTTACCTTTTCTTTTTGTAAATTGTTACAGCGGTGAAGAAATCCTAAGAGGTCACTGTGATCACCTCTAGGCATAATGAGGCCAACATTTATTTTAAGTATGGGAAGGTGGATGAGACCCAACACTGGCTCTACAATGGGGTCCCAAAATTACTCATCAAAAATCTTTGAGTCGCTAAGCTCATGGAGTTGTTATTGGCCATCAACCCACGTGTCCCTACTACCGAGATGCTTTCCCTAGTCAACTTCTTTTTTGAAAGAGCAAACTGCTTCTGCACACTTGTGCATGATGTGTTAGTGGTGCTTGAGATTAACAACCAACTATTTTGGATCTCTTCGGTGTACTTGTTGATGGTCTTCTTGTGGGAGTAAAGACCAAGAAGGAGGCCAACCATCAGGGGACATTGAGAAGTGGCTGGGGGCGGAGAAGGACCACAAGAGGATCCATATTGAAGAAGCCAAGTTAAGAGTGGCTAAGACGATTTACCTTGTCTTTCGTGCCCATGCTTTCCCCAAGCTGCTGTCCCAAGGAAAAATCATTGGGATCGAAAAAGCTTGGATAATGAGAGAGGTCATGGAAGAGGGGGCCCGTTACAACTAGGCCAAGTGTCTTTGCAAAGGTTTGCAAGCTAAAATGGTCAAGCTTCGTAAGAAGCCTAAATTCCATTTCAATGTGCATCATGCCTTTTTTGTAGCCTGCTTGTGGTGCTTCGTGGAGTTCTTGGTAGTCTACAAGAATGGAGTTTGGGTGATAAAAAATCATGACTAGATTTCAAAATCATGGATTTGCCAAGTATTCCATACCACCCGATCCCAGGATCCCCTAGAAGCTATTGGGGAGTCATTTTCAATGACAACCAAGGATCAGGTGACATGCAACTTCCACGGCCAAGACAGCGTAGGAGAGGCTTCCCCTGCTACTACAAGCAGTGTATCATAGGGGAAATGCCTCATTTTGAAATGGTGGCAAGTAAGTTGTAGCGTAAGAGGTCTCGCCCGGTCGAGGAGCCTCCCCGTACAGACGAATAAGGGGGGCAAAAATTGCAGTTCAAGCTTCGTAGAATACAACCTCCCATTGGTATATGCTGTTTCTATTTTTATTTGCTATCGTGTTTGTTTGGTGAATGCCTACTACGCTAGGTAGCATAGCACAACTTAGCATCTATTTTAAACTAGTATGCCTTTGCTTAATGTAACTACGCTTAAGAGGAAGAAGAAGAAGAAGAAGGCGAAGCAGAAGTGACGACCCTTGAAATAGGGGCAACTAATAAAGATGCGGTGGCCCCAGCCATGGAGGAAAGGGCCCCAGTCAAGAAAGAAGGAGCTTCTGCCGCAAAGGAAAGGGCTCTTGCCGATGAAGAGAACACTCCTGCAGATGAGGAGGACATTCCTATCGATGAGGAGGACACTCCTGCTAATGAGGAGGATACTCCTTCTGATGAGGAAGAGGTGGGTGCCACACAAACAAGGGCCCGAGTGAATAAAGAAGAGGCCCTTGTCAACCAGGAAGAGGCCTCCACCAATGATCCCTTTTCCAAATATAGTTTGGCGCTGGAAGAGCAGATGAACGTGGAGGGCACTGCCATGATGTTAAGTCAGCTAGAAGGAGGGGAACTACAACTTGACATTGGTGAGTTTGACCACATTTTTAATGGTATGTTGATGGGAAACCCCCTCGCTATCACCCCTAAGGGTTTGCTTGGTAGGAGCTTTACACTATCATTTGTGTTGCTCATCAGCTTTATTGTAGTCCTCTCGATCATAACTGACACTTTTTATTATGTAGCAAACACCACTGTTAACATTGCAAGGCCTTCTTTGATCTACCTGCGACCATGGGCCAAGACCCCTAATAAGTTTGCCTTTATGCAAGGGGTGGTCAACCACATGATAGACTGCCTGAGGCAGATTGATCTATAAGTGGGTGAGTGAGGTAGCTACGCTAGGCTTTTTAGCTTGCTAAACTTTGCTATGCTAACTTGCCAAACTTTGCTACACTAACTTGCTAAACTTTGCTATGCTAACTTGCTAAACTTTGCTACGCTAACTGTGACTCATGCCTTTTATGTGTGGTTGACAACCTCTTTCCTCAAGTGGGACCCAAAGCAAGTAGTTAAGATTGAAGCCATGCCTGCATTCCCACCAGAAGTGACCGAGGTACCTCATCGCATATACGACAAGGTTAGTGAATGTGTGTTATACTCAGCGCACTCCTTGTGGGAGTGCAAGCGTACAAATGAAGACCTATGGAAATAGGTCTAGAGGCTTGAAAAAGAGAAGGTAAATCTAACCACCGAGGTGGGAGACCTCCGATCTAGAAATGAGTTCCTTTTGGCCTAAGATACCAATGATGGCAGTTGGTGGATGACCATCACTGATTATGTGAGATATTGGATGGTTGTGTGATGCAACAATGAGGCCACACGGAAATAATAGAGTAGCGTATGTAGATGGAATTATTGGCCTAGAAGAGCCAAGACTGGAAAGATTACAGTGGAAGAGTTTATGAGTGGGGGTAGTCCCAGAAAAACCACAAGCATATGTATAAATTGGAACGTGCCACCTACCGTAAACAATATTAGGATGCTTTTGTTAAGCTATATATGCATGAAGTGTTCCTTGATGCTATTGGTGCTTCTGGGGCTTACAACAAGTTCATGCAATAAGTGGTGATCACTAAATCTCCTAAATGGGAAGTGAGTTTCCCAGTGGGAGAGACCACCATAGCCTCCTTTATTCCAGGGCCACCTAGATGGACGACCGTTGAAATGGAGAAAGTTGCAGTAGATGTTGACTTGGGTGATAGGTATTGGGCAGACATTACTGAAGAGGAGGTTTGGCAACGCCTCGGGACTAGCTTGGATCGCATACCCCCTGAGATAGACATGGGGCCATCTCGAGTTAGTCACCTTTTGCGATGCAACAATTTATTTTATTCTAGTTTTCATAATGGCTCTAGCTAACTACTTTAATTTTCATGACATAGAATCCAAATGAAGATGCAAGGCCCTTTGAGGGCAGGAACGATGATGAAGTGGAAGATGATGCAAGAGAAGATGATGCGTGAAAGCAAGGGGTCTTATTTATATTATTTTTATTTTAAAAGGATATTGTAAACATTATTTGGTCAAGACTCTAAATGAAAGATGAATTACGACAAGATTCATTTTTATTCTGGCTTGTGTACTATGTATGTTGTTCATTTTTATCTTTTTTTGCCTTAGTTTTAGGCCATTTTGGGCCATGGTGTAATGGTAAAAAAAATTTCACCAGTTTTAGGCCTTACTGGACCATAATGGTAGTTTAAGGCCATTTCGGGCCATCGCTAGTTTTAGGCCATTTCAGGTCACCAGAGATATGGGGTAAGGAATTTTTCTAGTTCTAGGCCTTAACAGGCTGCGGGGTGATGAAATCGGAAAATTTTGCTAGTTTTAGGCCTTAGTGGGCTGTAGTGGTGTAATGTAACCGAAGGATTTTGCTAGTTTTAGGTCTTAGTGGGCCGTAGTGTAATGTAAAGAGACGATATGTCATCAGTTTAAAGGAATAAATTAGGCACCTAGTGTAGATGAATGAATGTGAAGCAAACAAGAAATAAATGTACAACAAATGTTAACCGGGTAGGAAGCATTGGAGTTGCTATGCTATACGCAATTGCTTTATGACCCATCGTGGATTTGGTGAGACGTAAGGCTGAGAGGCTTTACTGCGGTATTCTTCTACATCATCATCCTCTATTTGAAAAGGCAGCTCAGCCCATGCAATTTCATTTTCTGAGCTAGCATGTTGGTCCAGCTCTTTCGTTAAATAGTTAGTGTTGATGGAGACAAGTTCCTTGTTCTCAGAGGTTATGACCTCCGAACCCTACTCCATATCCACATTGTTCATTGCTTGTGTTGCCACCTTGTCACTGTGGATCACCACCTTCCTGCTTGCGTAGGGTAGATGGATTTCCTAATGTATGGGTGAAGAGATGGCCCTAAGTTGGGCTAACCAAGACCTCCCTAGGATTAGGTTAAACTTGGGCATCTCTTCCACCACGATTAACATTGAATTTGTGGGAAACTGGTCCCCTGCCACAAAGTTGATTTGGACAGTGCCTCTCACCATGACTTCTACCCTATTGAATAACTTCAAACATGACGTTGTCATGGGTTTGATTTGGTCTACCAAACCTAGTTTATCCACAATGGGGAATGGGATGATGTTCATAGCCTTTTGATCTCTTGGAAATTTGTTTTTCCTTTTGTTTCTTTTTCTTTTGTGGGGTGAAAGCTTCATTGGGTTTCATTACCAAGGCCATACTTGATTTGGTTTTCTCCATTGAATGAGATGTGTTACATTCAATGAACTTGAAGATGGATCATGATGAAGGAGATGCCACATGGCCATAATGCATGAACATCAAACATAGGTCATCATTATTGTTTAGGGTAAGGAAGATCATAATTAGGCTATAGGGTTGACATTAATGAATGGTAATGGAAATGATATGAAATAAGAACTCTTGGTATGGTAGGACAAGCTAACCAAATATTATGCATTAGGGTCACATGGTAACTTGCTGCAAAAATGAGTTGCACCTCTATGATAACATCTCCAGCTTCATCTTGCAAGTACAACTCCAAGAGGATAAGAAAAACAAGACAAAGAAAACATGTTGTTACAATATGATGCATAAGGTCACACTAGACAACTAGTGGACTAGGTCAAAATGATTCACCATTTTCATAACATAGAGAGATCTGTGCAATGTGCATCATATTTACAAAGTTTATAGTTCATTCATTATGTCAAAAAAGGAGAGAGAAAGAGAGAGAGAGCATGTAGGCTCACCTGTTGTAGACTATGGGAGTTATCAACATTGATCATTCATTGTAGCTTGTTAACAATCATAAACAATACTACAAGCAAACATGTAATGGTTAGATCTAATCAGGGATATGTGATGGCTTTGATATTGCATAACAAGGATTTGATGTTGTCTTGAGTAGGGTTAAGTTCTAGCAAGGAATTTGATTTCATGTGTTTTCTTCTCATCATGGTGGTCTTGGATGGTAACTTTAACTAAGGGACCCTTCATGATGCTTTTGACTTCAAGGTTAATGATCATTAGGCAACTTTAGGATGTTAATGTTGTATGATAGAATGATCTTTTAGGTCAACTTAATATGACATCATGAGAGGGGTCCAAGTAAGCTTTAAGAACAATCAAATTTGCTTATGTATTTTGTTGGCTCATTCTGCATGATAACATAAGCACATTAAGTGGCACCTATGTGATAACATGATTAAATAATGTCAAAAAATGCAAAATACTATAATAATAAAGAAAAATTAGGTCAAACAAATTAAATTAATGCCAAAATAGGTTAAAACATGGTCAATAAAGGTCACTAGGGGTAGTATAAGGTCAAACATGGTCAACTATGATTACACTTTGCCAGTTTTAGGCCTTAGTAGGCCATATCATGGTTGAATGGCATCAAATGATGGTTAGGGATGGTCAAACCCCACCAAATAGCACTAATAGAAGGTCAAACAAGGTCAATTGAGGCAAAAGGAGAGATAATAAGTAGAAATAGTGAAATTAAAGCCATGTAGAAGTTAAATAAGGCTAATTAATGATCAAATGGTGATTGAATAAGGCCAACAAGGTTAAAACAAGTTAAAATATAATGGAATAAGTCCATATTAGTCAAAGTGTAGATCGTATTGTAAAACATGATCAATATTGGTCAAATAGGATTAGATTTTGCCAGTTTTAGGTCTTAGCAGATCATGGTGTAGGTCTACAGGGTTGACAAGTGAGTTTGGGCACTTGGTGAGGTCATTTGGAGGCTATTTGATGTAAAAAATGAAATCATTTGTTGTGACTACACTAGGCCTAGCCAAGACTACATTGGCCAATGTAGTTGGGATAGGTCTCAATGGAGTTGGTGATAGTAGATGGTTTCCCATGTTTGTTATGGCTAGTTTTGGATTCTTGATGGTCTATATGATTAGTGTAGTGGACTGGGATAGAAGATTGATGAGTTTTGAGACCTTTGGAAAGATATAAATGATGCAAATACTAGTGACTATGATAGAACTACACTGGCTAGCATAGTCCTAGCATATATGCATGGGAAAAGTGGGGTTTTGGGATTTCATAGTTACTGCTAGTGTTCCATTAGCTTCCTACGATAGCATAAGGTCTTGGAGATGCCAAATTGGTCATTTGAAGATTAAAATAGGCTATTGCAAAAGGATATTTGGCACCAACATTGCATGACTATGTTGGCCAATGTAGTTGAGGGTGACCTCAACATTGTTGGCAAAAAACCTAGGCTTTTCATGATTGAGCAAGGTTGAACTACAACTAGCTCTAGGATTTCAAGGTTCTAGTCTTCCAGAATCAAGTTGTTTGACAATTCTGAGTGCTATTATGTTGGTTAAACCACCTTGGAACAAGGACTATGTTTCCCAGCATAGTCCCTAGCCTACCTTAGTGTAGATGAATGGAATCTAGCATTCCCATGGTCAAAACAAGGTGAAATTATGACTAGACAAAGTTAAGCAATTTTCTAGGTGTCTCAAGTTAAATTCTAGGCCATTTAGGATGATAAGATACTAATTATATTAATTTCCAATCATCACTACAATGGGACTATGCTAGCTAGCATAGTCATAACCTATTCCAGTGTAGTAAGATGTGAATCTTGGCTTTCAATGGGTTTTGTGATCAATCGACTAGGTTATTGGGTTCCCAGGGTTACCAGTGTCTATAGTTAGGGTTTTGGCTCAAGATGGTTAATTTTGGAGGTTGTTTGGGTTTGAGATGATCATTTTCCATTTGGACTATGTTGGCTAGAATAGTTGAGCCTAACCCCAATTTAGATGAGGAAAACTTGACATTTCTAGGATCAAAATAAGGTAGAATTGTAGCTAGGTAAGGTCAAACAAGGTTATGGGTTTCCAAGTTAGGTTCTGGGCTGTTTAGAGTGTCAAATCACTTATTAAATCAACCTAGGATCATGAATACACTAAGACTACACTATCTAGGATAGTCTAGGCCTGCTCTAGCATAGTGACAAGATGAATTTTAAATTTTTGCAAAATTTCATGTTGATTTTCTAGATTTTTGAGTTTTTGGATCACTAGTGTTCTAAACTAGGGTTTCAAGCTCAAGATGGTCAATTTTGGTGATTGTTTTAGTTATGGACTAATCCTACACCCTTGGACTACATTGGCCAATGTAGTCCCAAGATATTTGAGGGGTGTAGGCTATGTTTTGTTGATTTTCAACTTAGTTTGCAAGGTTTTGTCGTCTTTGAAGTGCAAAATGGTTATGGAGTTGAGATGATGCTTCCAAAAGTCTATTTGACATGTTGGTGATCTATATTAATGTTTTGAAAGTGGAACTATGTTGGCCAGTGTAGTCCCAAGCTTCCTTAGTGTAGTTCTAAGGTGAAAATGGGATTTGACTTGCTTTTGTCTCATAGTTCACCAATGCAAGGTCACCGCAAGTTCCAAATGAGTTTTAAGGTTAAGATATGTTAGTTTGGGGGTTATTTTTAGTTTTTAATGATTCATCCTCTCCCAACTATGCTATGAATATGCTGGCCAGTGTAGTCCTAGCCATCCCAAGCATAGTTTCAAAGGAGTTTTTAATGATTCATTCTCTTCCAACTATGCTATGATTATGCTAGCTAGTGTAGTCCTAGCCAATCCAATCATAGTTTGAAGGTGGGAGTAGGAAATTTTCCAATTTTTTCTTGGTTTCCTTGGGTTTTAGTCTTACTTAAGGCTTTGAGGTTCAAGATGTATCATCTTGGAGGCTATATTTGGTTTTTGGTATTCATTCCTTGTTCAACTACACTAGGACTATGCTAGCTAGTGTAGTTGAGGTCTCCCCTAGCATAGTCCATGCAAGAAAGATAACATTTTGTGCTTTTCAATCAATTTTATGGTATTTCGAAGTTTCCAAAGGTTTTGGTTAGAGTTTGGTGCATGATGTAATAATTTTGGGGCATATTGAAAATTTGGTTGATGGAAGGAGATATTATTCCATTTGTGACTATGCTAGCCAATGTAGTCAGGCTTCTAGCCAGTGTAGTTACTCTAAATAGCAAGTCTTGATGTGAGTTTCGACCTTCCTTGGTGTCCAATTTCTATTAATGCCAACATCTAGTTTCCCACTTTGGGCATAAGATTTTATGGCATGTATGGATGGTTGGAAGGTGGATTGTGGTATTATTTGAGGTTTGGAATCCATTTCAAGATTTTTTGATGCTTAAACCCCAATGTAGTCATCATAGAGAAGCTAAAAATCCTAGTGTTTTAGGATTTCCATTGGCTTGTTGGTGAGGCTTCTAATGGGTCCCACCCTAAGTTTTAATTTTTAAATGAATTGATTTCCCACTCACCCAACATAGTTCCACTTTCTAATTACCATCATGGAGTTAAGTGAGACTTGGATGAGTGTTTTGGAAACCCATGGTTTTGTTGGTGGGTGCATAGGTTTGGGATTGGTTTCCAAATTATAGTTTTACACAAATCATAATTCTCTCATCACTCTTAACCTACAACACCTAGCATCAAAGCTCTGATCCTATTCTTGCCTTAACCACACCTATTTCTAGTGTAATCTAGCCTTTCTACCTCAAGGAGTAGGCGTAGTTACTGTAGGAGGCTTAAGAAGTATAAAGGTTTTGTTAGTTTTAGTGCTACTAGTTCAAGATGTCAAAGAAGAGGGTTGCAACCTGAAAACATCTAGCCTTGGAGGAGGTTAACTCTATTGCTATAGGTCTCTTCAACCTACCATGACCCTTGATTGGTGAAGGTTCTTTTGCCATCACTCCCAGGTACACAAACTCTAACCATTTCATAAGAAGTTTTGCTAGAAACTTGGGTGTTTTTATTTGTGTAGGCTTTGGTATTTTTAAAATTGAATTTTATAAAATTCCTATATTATATTTAGGTCATGTTCATGGGGTTTTGGTGTTGGAATTAGCCTATGCTTTTTTAACAATTTGGTTTTAGTCTTTTCCATGCATTTTTGGGCGTTTCCCACCAAAAAGCAATGCCATTTTTGTATTTTTTTTGTATGAAAAAAGCTTAGAAATTTTAGTTTTTATGGCCATAGGGTTGTTTCATTTCTTTTTCTCAATTCAACTAGTTTTGAGCCATTTAATTCTAACCTACATTTATTTTTCTATGATTTTTTTTGTAAGCTAGTGTATAGTGGGTTTCTAGTTTTTTGGGCCATTTTCATGTCACTTCGGTTTTTTTTCATATCAAAATGGTTAATAATTTTTTTTCAAGTTTTTTATTTTTAGTTTATTGTTTAATATTTCAAATTATTGTGGAATTACTAAATTTGGATCTATAGTTAGTTTTCTATGATTTTTTTCATAGATCAATATATGTTGAAAATTTTTGGTTTCTTATGGCTTTACCCCTGTGAAAGTGGATAACGTAGACACTTGGAAAATTTTTCTAGAAAATTTCCCAAGTTCTTAGGAATTCCTTGAGGTGTTGTGGAGGATTTGGAATTTTTTTTAGTAAAATTAATTTTTTTTTGATATTTTTCATTAGTGATTCTTTATGGGTGTTTCCTTTAGTTTCATGTTGTTATGTAAGTTTTGGTGGACTTTGGTTATGGTTTTGGATTGTTGTCAAAATTTTTTATAGGATTAGTAATGCAATGTAGATGCGTAGTTTTGTTGAATTTCATGCATACTTAGTTACTAGACTTAGAAAAAAAATTTAGTTCTAAATTATCATTTTTTAAAGTGTAAATTTCCTCACATAGTTGCAATTTTAGTTGTAAACAATACAAACTTCTTTGGTTGTGTTGGTATATTTTTGGTATTTTTGTGGAAATGTTAAAGCCTCTGTTGGTTATTTACATGTTGTATTTTGGTTATTGTAGTGGCCCTAGTGGCCTAGGTGTTGGTGGTGACCCTCCTTCTCTAGTTGTGTCCTAGGCCCATCGATTTTGGTTATGACTTTGGGTTATTCTTGTTGTTGATGTTGTTATGGTGTTATGGCTAGTATTAAATCTTCTTTATCTATGAGATGGTTTATTTATTACTTATTATGTTATTACTCCACAATGTAACCATGGTTGTTGGACTTTTGTCACATTGTGTGACTATGATTGTTGGCCATGGATGTTTCATTATAATTATCTTAAGACTTTAATTTTTTTTAAATGTTCTAGCATTTTATATTTGTGCAGATTATGCTTTTTATTGTTTATTTATGTCATGAGACTACGTTGGTTAGAACACATAGTTATAAGGATATAATTGGTAAAGTAACATGTAAATTAACTAGGAAAATCAATTGTAAACTAAGGCACAATGGCCACAAAAAAGTTGGGAATGGATTGCTAGTATTAAGCATTGGTAGGACACTAATTTAAGGCCTTGGTAGGCCATGTGTTACCAATTTTGAGCCATGGAGGGACATAAAATTGCCAGTTTTAGGCCTTATTGCATCGCTGTCCATACTTGCTAGGCAAGTATAGGATGCTCTCAAAAGAGCTTAAAAGGATAGAATGAATAATGAAACATGATATAATTTGCAAAGGTAAAGAAATGATTGAAAAAAGAATGGATGACAAGTTTACCATGAAATTGTTGTTTGATCTTTGAAAGATCAAGGAACTCTTTTGATACAATCATATATGTACCATCTCTTTTGTTTAGCATAGCAAGTTGCATGCATTTTCATTGGAAATTCAATGTTATAGAGTTGTTATTTTCATTGTTATTCTTCTCATTATTTTTGGCCCCATTTTGAGTGTTAGGAGTTTCCTCTTAAAACTCCACCTTCGAATCTCGGTCAATGTTGACATAGTTAACTAAAGGTAGCAACACATTGTCTCTATGAATGATTATTTACCCTTCCTCATGGGGCAAGTGAATCTCTTGATGTATAGGGGATGAGGCTATGTGAAGTTTAGCTAACCATTGCCTTCCTAGCATCAAGTTGAACCTAGGTGTCTCTTCAATTACTAAGAAGTTTTCAGATGTAGGGAATTGCTCACTAGATATGAAATCTAAAGAGATGGAACCTCACACATCTACTTATGACCCATTATATGAATTGAGTGTTTAGGTAGTGGTCTCTTGGATGTTCTTGGTTGAGCCTAGATTTTCAATAATGGTGTATGGTATTACTTTGGTTCTTGCCCCATCATCCACATGAATATGATGAACCTTATATTTTCTAGCATGTATAGTGATGAGGAGAGGAGCAGATAGCACTTCTCCATTTTGTAAGTCCATATTCACCTCATTATCAAGAAAGCTAAGCATGTGTTGATGCCTATTTTCCCTAAGTGAAGCTTGTTCAATGATAGAGTTTATTAACTCTTTGTTGGTAGGTATGTCTCTGCTCACAAGAATAGAATTTAACACCTAAGCTAGTGCATCCTTATGGGTAAGAGAGGTCATGACTAGGTTGTATAAGTTCAACAATGTGTTCTTTCATTTCAATGACTATTTGGCTTGTTCCATTGTTGTGAGGAAACTCTTTCCCTTGGTGTATGACCTTTTTGGCCTTAGTGGTTTTAATTTCCTTCAACCTTCCTAGGATTTTTGGCTCATGTTTTAATGTATGCACATTGGGCCCCTTGTTCATGGGTGTAGTCAATCCTAGTATAGGCTTTGGTGGGTCAACTTGTTTCAAAGCCTTTCGTCACTGGTTACCTTTAGTGGGCTTATTTGTTGATTTGGCGACAGGTTGTTTTCTTCATCAATGTAATGATGATCTCTTACTAATCTATGAGTTGTGGGACATTATCGGTAGAATTTGGTCATGGTTTGTTATAGTCTTACTTGTTAAAGGTTAAGGGACCTAAATAATAAATGGTTCTTTAGGCTTCATAGGGTTGGTCACTGAAACACCACCAAATTTACATGTTGTAACCTTTGTAACCCCATTTGATGAGGTTAGAGGCAAAACTTCATTGTAAATGTGAAGATTATAATCCATAAGAGGAAATCTCACATATTTCATACTTTTGGGGCTAAAAAATTCCTCATAAGTGGTGAAAGCCTCATTCCCTAAGTGAAAAGAGTCACCTAGTGTCTATATTTGGGCAAGGGAGGAGGGGGTTTAAATGCCTTTTGGAATGCCAAAATGGTATTTTGATGGGTTCTATGGGAGGATATCCACTTTTCTACACTAAAAAAACCCTATAGGAGGGTAAGCTAGCTAGGAGACATCAAAGACAACATGGAGAAATGCAGAGGGTAGAACTCATCGACCCCTAGCATGGAAAAGGAGGATAACTTAGCTTGGAGGGGTTTGAACTTCATCCCTAGAATTGATCTCTCATCTCCCTCAACGTTGATACTCTTCCTCCTATGTGGAGGGGTTAGCCAACTAGGATGCATGGGGGTTGATCTTACCTACCCCTTGAACATGATAGCCAATTTGCAAAAATTTGTCAGCCAATCTATCAGCTGTTTACAACCAATTTTCAACCCAAATCATGGCCAAAACCCTATAAAAACCAAACCTTATGACCATTTCAAGGTTTCATATTTTTATAATCCCGTACCCTTGGCATTTTACATACTTTGGGCATCTAGCATCCAAGAGCTCTTACTTCCTAGCAAAAGCCCAACTTCTTGGGGCTTGACAACATGGAACCTTCCTAGTCCTATTATCCCTATTACCTTCCTTTTGGATTTGTGATCTTGGTGTGTCAATGTTACCCCCTTGGGATATCCAAATCCCAATGTGGAGCACTATGGCTACCCCAATCCTTCACATTTCCCAACCCCAGTAGTGAAAGAAGTTGCAAATCTTGAGTAGCAATAGTGGAGGTTCAAAAAGATTAAGAGTGGTCAAGCATCTGGATTGTGGAGTAGATCCTATATTCTTCAATGGACTTAGAACCCCTATCCAAGTGAACCTCCTTTCCCTCTCCTACGAGCACTTTTGTACACATCTCTAAACTCATTACTTATTCAAATTAATAAAGTTCATAGTTTATTTTGTGTGTAATTTTTGTTCATTTTGGCTCTCAAATCTACAAATTTTTTATATTTTTACATTCCCATTTACATCCCCTTAAGGCCTTGGGTGATTTACCATACTATAAGGCACCATGAATCCCATTTTTTCTTGGTTGCCCTTGAGATTTGAGGTTGAGGCTATTTGTAATTGAGAATCCTTAGTTTTCCAACAATTAAGATTTTCCATTACAATAGATTTCTCAGCGCTAGAAGGAGGGCCTTCATCTTGTTTCTATGGCTAGATTTGTCTCTCTCATTGCCAATGTTTCTTGCCCTCTAAAATTTTTTTATTCTTGCAATATAAACCTTCAAATCCCCTTGAAAACCAATGTTGCCCCTCATCCCCCTATGATAGAAACTCCAACGTGAAAGATGCAGGTGGTTGGATGCTAAGTTTTTAGAGCATCTATTGTGAATTCTAAAGGCAAAACCAACATTGAACACCCACATGAAAAAATTTCCTCTCTTATCGCCATTTTCAAAATAAAACCAATGTTTGTTTGATATCAACCAAAAATACTTTCCTCCCTCATTGAGGAATTTGGTGGCTTGACAAAACCATTTTAAGAAAGTTGCGAATTTCTATTTTGTTTGCCAAACTTTCCTCTTTCTCTTTCTCTCTCTCTCCCCCACTCCCTGCCCCATGCCTTTCACCAATGTTGGTTTTAGAAGGTTTGAGATTCCTCCATCTCACCCCTTCTTCCCCTCCCCCCCTCCCCTACCACTCCTAAGGATGTGATAGCTAGGAGACAACTGTGGATGAAGCTTGGTGCCAACATTCTTAGTTTTCCATTTTTGGTAAAGGGGTATACTCCCTTTACCATCCCACACCTCCCCCGCCCCAACTTACTACTTCTGTTAAGTGACTTATTTTTAGCCATTTCTTCTTCTTTTTTCCAGATTTAATTTTTTTTGTCATTCTCAACTTCTAGAATTTTCATTTTTTTCTCCACCTTCTAACAACTTTCATCCTCTTTTTACCAATGTTGGTTTTGGAAGGTGTGAGATTCCCCTTTCTCACCCCTCCTCTTTCCCCCTACCACACTCAGGGATGTGATAGCTAGAGACTAGTGTGGACATTTGGGGATGTGTCAACTAGGAAAAAAGTAAGGATGAAGTTTGCTACCACCTTTTCACTTTTTCATTTTTAGGAAAGGGGTATACCCCCTTACCCCCACTTGCTATTTATAGTAAGTACTTCATTTTTAGCTTTTTTTTTCTTCTTTTGACCATTTTTGAAATCCACCTCTTAGGATTTACTTCTATTTTTTCTTTTTATAGCTTGTTTTAAGCCATTTTTAATGAAATAGCCATGTCTTTCTCATAATTAGCCAAGTTGTCTTTCACCTTCACTGACAAAGGATCTAGCCAACAGGCCATGAGAATCTATGATCCCAAAGACCTTGCTATCATTGAGTGTAGGCAATCTTTGAGGATTAGGAGGAAATTTCCTAACTTTTTCATCATAAATGAAGATCATTACAACTATAATTATGCAAAAATGTAGGCTAGCATGCTTATTCCTCTTTCAAAAGCAGAAGCCAAAAGGGAGTTCAAAATCATCCATCATAATGGCAAAGATTATATTCCTTCCCCATATGAAAAAATACCCCTCAACAATATAGATGTTGGCATTTTGGCTCAATTGATTAAGATGGAGGAGGAAGATGACAAGCACAACTTAGAGGAACAATAGGAAGAGAAGGATGAATTTAGATGGAATTTGAGCTTGAAAACATCCTAGGAGGATTGACCTAAGAGGCACCGACAAAGAATAAAAAATACCACTACATATTATAATGCTACAATGCATACAAGTCATATGGGATGATAAAACCAAGCTATCCAAGTCAAAAATTCTGCTAGTTTAAGGCTATAGTGGACAATGGTACAAGTTTAAGGCCTTAATAGGCTGTGTTGCTAGTTTTAGCTCATAGCAGACCATTGAAAGTAAACTCACTTATCAATGATTTTTCAGCTACATGTAGTATGACTTTAGATAGTAATGATTAACTGGATTGGCTAGCTCATTCCCATTCATGTTAGTTTCCTAAATGCTCTATTACTATAGAATCTAGTTACAAGGAAGGGTCCTTCCTAGTTGGCTTAGAAGTTTTTTGCATGATTGTGAATGAATTTGAGAATTAGGTCACCATCCTTGATCTTACACATGGTCATGTTATGGTGATGCCATCACTTCTGCCTCTCTTGATAGTGTTTGATATGAGCAAGTGCTTACATATGTTGCTTCTCCACCAAGTCTAGGGCTACTATTTGCAACTCCTTGTTCTACTCATCATTGAAGGCACTAGCAATTCAAGAGGTAAAACAACTTTAGAACCATAAACCAAGCCATAAGAGGTCATACTAGTTATCATGTGATAGTTTGTTCTATATGCCCATAGTGCATGAACAAGCCACTCATGCCATTTCTACTTCTTGTTGTTGAGCATCTGATGATGACCTTGTTGCTTGCTTCTAATTGTCCATTGGCTTGAGGGTAATAAGGTGATAAAAAAGAATGCTTACTTCCTAGGTCATGGTAGAAATATTTTGTTTCTTGGTTGCTAAATTATGGTCCATTGTCCATAGTTATGGTCATGGGTATGCCAAAACGAGCTACAATGTTAGCTAGGATGAATTTACAAACTTGCTCAAATATAGTCCTTCTTAGGGGAATAGCCTCAACCCACTTTGTAAAGTTTTCAGTTATGGTGATGATGAAGCTATGCCTTACAAAAGACTTAGGTGTTATGGGCCTAATGATATCCAACCCCCATCATTGAAATGACCATGTTATTTAAGTGGTATGCAACTCAGCTGGTGGTACATGTATAACGTTACTATATTGTTGGCATGTGTCACACTACTTAAGGTTTTGAAGGTAGTCATTTTTCATATAGAGCCATAGCTTAACCATCTAATCTTAGTGGCCATAGCTCTTAGTCCTATATGTTCTTCACAAATGCCCTCATGAACCTCCTCTATGACTATTCTAGCTTTAGTTTTACCTAAGCACTTTAGGAGTATGCCATCATAGGATTGTTAACATAATGTGTTATCACCTACGATGACATACTACTTTGATTGCTTATGTAAGACATCCTTTTGAGTAGTAGTTAGGCATTGTGAGGATTCACCATGCATAAGATAAAATTTAATATAGTCATACCATTCTTTAGGAGGAGTAGAATGAATGACGATCGTAAAGGTATCCTTGGTGTACTATGTGATAAGAGTAGCACAATCCATGATTAAAGTGACCAACTTACAAAACACCTTTGATGTCATACTATGGGATAACATTGCAATCACATTGGCTATGGTGTTCTCATTTTAGGGTATGTGCTGGATATCAATGTCTATGAATTATTGTAACAATTAATTTCCTAGGTCACAATATGATTGTAAGTGTTTGGCTTTAAATGCATAGACTTTGGTTACTTGGTTAACCACAAGTTGTGAATTGCCTTTGATTACTAAGCGTCTAATTCCTAGGTCACAAGATACCATCATCCCTCTAATCAAATCCTCATACTCTGCTATGTTGTTGGTACATGAGAACTCAAAACAATAGGTGAAGGATCAGATCTCACTAGATGGGAATGTCATGATGGGGACAGCATTGGCCCCATGGGTAGTTGAAGCTCCATCAAAATTCATGATTGCCTCATAACCTTCAGGCACTTGGCTAACTACATTAACATTCTCATCAGGGAATGTATGATCTATGGTTTCTTGATCATCAACAAGTGAAATTCTGAACTGTATGACTATAACTTGCCCTTTTGTTGAGGATTGAGAGATTTAATGAAGGTCAAACATCATGGTTATGGATTTTCATTGGGCTATATGGATACTTTTGTAAATGTTGGATGTTATGATTCTGAGTATGTTATCCTTGCAAAAGATGTTAACTTGGCTTATGAAGAAGTAGTATCTTCACTTCTTCACAGAGAAGACTAGTGCTAGATAATACTTCTTCACTTCAGTGCATAGGGTCTCATACATGACTAATGCATGGCTAAGGTAGTATATAGGAATTTATGCTCCATCATAATGTTTTGGATAGAGTAGAAAGGAAATGGACATATCTGAGATAGCAAGGCAGATGTAAAATGGTTTACCCTCTTATAGAGGGTAGACTATTGACAATTGTATCAACTCTTGCTTAAGGTTTTCAAAGACCTCTTGGCATTGAGCTATTCACTCATAGTGAACTCCTTTCTTAAGCAAGTGTTTCATGGGCTACAACTTATTTGTAAGCCTGGAAATAACCCTATGAATAAATTGTAATCTACCTTGTAATTCGTGAAGCTCCTTAACATTGGTAGGCACTACTAATTTAGATATGACCTTAACCTTATTAGGATCAACACATATCCCTACTTCAAATACTACAAAGCCAAGCATCTTACCTATCTTAACACCAAATATGCATTCCTAAGGATTAATCCTAAGCTCATACTTGAGCCATTGTTTAAGCTCAAGGTGTAACACCTTACCTTAGTGAGGGAAGGGTACTACCTAGGATCAAGTAATTGTAGAACAAAAGAATGATAACTAAAACCAATAATGTGTAGAACACATGATATCTAAGAAGGTCAAATGGTATAGAACTTTCTTAGCATACCAAACACTAAAAATACATATCACGTTATAGAAATGCATGTCTCTACATAAAAGAAAACTATACACTACTCTACAAAAATATAAAAGACACATAAATCTCATCATTGTATATAGAAGAGTACAAAGAGTTTCATACAAGGATATCTAGTCTAGACTACTATACATGAAAATATACATTAACCAAGCACTAAAGATTTTCCCCTCCTCTACCCTTCCTCTCTATGCTCATATAGGCTCCTACACCTTTCACATGTAATTAAATAAAGTCAGTACATAACTGAGTGGGAATCCTTTACACTTCCCTTGTTAGATGATCGACAAGTGCTACAATAGAGGAGAGGAGTGGGATACAAGACAACTTGCAACCACTGTTAGTCTTATGCATGCTCAAAACAACACACACCATATCACCCATAAAGCTAACATACTATCATACAATCATAGTGAAAGCCATGGTTTGACATCATCTATCATGCCCATGTCATCATACCCATGATATACCATGAATAGTCCATGATCCACACAATCATAATCCAAATAAAAAACCTATTCTCAATGATATGACGCACAAATCAATACTATTAGATACATAGTCCACGTAGTTTCTAGCATATCTACCCTTAATGTAGCATGTGAAACATTGCCATGAGTACTCATAATAGCCATTTCTTGTAGGTCTTTTATTTATATGATTAGTGCTAGGATCCATCAACCTGTGACTTGCAACCACTAGCCTTCTGAAGGACTAGTGATAAGGATGAACACACCTATGCCATGGACTAGCGATAGGAATGAACACACGTACACTCTCCCACTCTTAAGATGAGTCCTGAGATAGAAACCTCATTGATGCATCATAGTGGGGGTTAATCCATACTACCTCCAGGGTGCCTCATCACCAATCGGTCCACACCCACATGCTAGCATTGCCCACTAATGACCATCACAAGTTTCATCACAAAAACATATACACAATCTGACTAGCTTAAGCCAACATAGGTCATAAGCACAACACATCCAAACAACATAACCACACATAACCACAACTAATAGTTATAGTTACTCCATGAAAAAAATACCAAGATGTAACAAAACAACATGAAGACCTTGATATGACAAAAGAATACCATATTCCTCAAAAGACACGTACTTCCATACAAATGACCACTAGTATAACCTTCAAAATGAGATAGGCCCAAAGAGAAAACTAATCCCACAATTAGAAATTACTTTCCAAAATGATCCCAATGACACTAATTTTACCTAAATCAAACTACTGGAAGCAAAGTTATGTGTCTTCAAATTTTTCTTAATAAACTAATATTTAAATAATATTTAATTACCACCCCAAAGGATTAGAACTTCCAAAAACACTTGCACCCTAATAGGCCTCAAAAATAGAATATTCCTATCATACCAATCTCATCAACATCACATATGATATTCCACAAGTCCACATCATACCATATATCCCATATATATATTAATAAACAATTCATAACCAAATTCGTACAATTTTGTGAAATATGCAAAATAGCATGCCTAAGCTCAAACTTTGAGCCATTCACCCCACATGCCCCCATCGCATGATCATATATACTAATCTAGCACAAAAATATAGAGAAAAAGTAAAGACAACCCACCAATTAAAATTGTTGGGGTAGAATGGCTGAAACAAGTAGAAAATCTTTAAAAAGCTAGCAGGACTCTGTTTTGCTCGCAACAAGTTCTACACCTACGTAGAGATGACTGTAGCAATCCCAAATCCAAATTTAGAGTAAGCAAAAATCATCCACAAAGCTTAGAATCTAAAAAAAAAGAGAGAGCAAAAAGAAAAAGGGAAGAAAATAGATTTCTATGAATTTCTATTTCTATATATAAAAGAAACAGAGAAAAAACCTGAGTGTGGCAGTGAAAAAGGGTGGTGGTCTCTTATGGTAAAATAAGAAAAAAAAACAAGGTTTTAGGACAATGTTACTTCATTCTTATGTTAGCATAAAATAAAAAGAAAAAGACAAACCAAGGTAGTGCACGTCACATGCTAACATTACTTTTACTTTTTAGGTTTTTTAACTTGAATTATTTATTATTTTTTTATGAAACGATTTTCATAAGTTATTCTTATTTTTTGTCTCCACAGCTAATATCATAAACTTTAATCATGTGTAATAGACACATTGGGACTCCAAATCAAATTCAATTTCAACCTACGAAATCTTTATCATAAGCTCTACACATTCACATGCCAAAACCACACTTGAACATCACACAACATAGTGCTATAGTACAAATGCCTACATACCAAAATCACACATAAAGCATAAAAACATGCCAAATAGGTGCTCTTGTACCCTAATCTAACACCCCTACTAGTAACATCAGCTATCTAAAACATCACACAAGGCTAGTGTACATAATCACATTAGTTAAGCATATAAAGACGACATAGTCATAACATAAAAATGAAGCCTCATAACATATAAAATACATTAGCTCATCCCTGAACATCCACTAGGACTCCACATGTAATGTATAACTCATAAGTGGATGACCATACCTACTATCTCTGGATGGGATGTAACAATCTCCCCTCCTTGAGAATCTTCCTCATAGAAGGTCTCAAGATGAGCTACATGCATCTCAATCTCCATCTCCCAAGTAGCCTTGAAAGCTCCATGTCTTCTCCATAAAATTTTGACCATAGGGACAACTTTACTACATAACTATCACACCATACAATCAACAATCTTTATTGGTTGCTCAACATAACTAACATTAGACAATAATTGTATTCTTGAATGACTAATCACATGATGTTCATTAGGCACATAATGTTGTAGCATGGAGACATGAAATACATCATGGACACGTGCCAAATGAGGAGGTGATGCTATCTCATAGGCCACTTTCCCAATCCATTGTAACACCTAAAATGGACCAATATATCTAGGAGCCAATTTTTTTAGCCAAATCGAGTAAGGCCTTTTAAAGGAGAAACATGAAGAACTACATGATCTTAAACTAAAAACTCTAGTGTCCTTTAACGCCGATTGGCATATGATGCCTACCTATCGTGTGTAGCTCTCAATCTTGGATCTCTTGAATCTGCTCTGTAGTCTTCCTTACCAAATTTTTTCTTACCTACTAACAATCTTCTATGGTATCCCAACATAAAGGTGTTCTACATGGCCTAGCATATAAAATCTCATATGGTGCTACTTGCAAAATCTCCTAATAATTATTGTTATATGCAAATTTAGTTAATGGTAGCATCCAATCCCAACCTTCTCTATATTGCAAAGCACAGGCTCTCAACATGTCTTCTAGAATTTGATTCACTCATTTAGTTTGACCATTAGTTTGTGGATGACATGCCAAACTTATATTCAACTTTATACCCATCTGCTTCTGAAATGCTTGCAAAAAATATGACATGAATCGAGCATCTCTATCACTAATAATTTGTCATGGCACACCATGCAATTGCACTATCTCTACAAGAAAGAGATGTGTAGTTTCTACTACACTTACTGATGTTTTTGTGGCAAGGAAATGGGAAAACTTTGTTAACAAACCAACAACTACTAATAAAGCATCATAGCCACTACGAGCTTGCAAAAGACCAATAATGAAATCCATACCAATGACATCCCATTTCCATTAAGGAATTTCATGGGAATGTTAAATATCCCCTAGGTTTTTGATGCTCTCTCTGCACTTGTTGGAAAATTAAATAGCAAGATACATGCTCTCCTACATTTCCCTTCATACTAGGCCACCAATACATCTATTGTAAATTATGGTACATTTTTTGAATACCTAGATGCATTTGGTATCTGCTCAGGTGGGCCTCATCCATCAATTAAAGTCATAGAGCTTCTAGAACACACACTCGACTATCCCTCTGTATGACTTCATGACTATTCACAAAGAATGACCCATCAGAGGTAACCTATTGCCTCAATGCCTGACACCAAGGGTCATGTCATTGTTGTCTCTCATAATTGTTCTTGAAAATTTAATTATATTGTTATGTTATTAAGCTTACTTGCCATCCTACTCAATGCATCTACTACTTTGTTAGTCTTGCTAGGCTTGTATTTAATAGTGAAATCAAAATCAACAAGAAGCTCCACCCATCTACATTTTCATAGGTTTAACTATGGCTAACTCATAAGATATTGGAGGCTCTTATGGTTAGTCCAAATAGTAACTTGCTTTCCATATAGATAATGTCACCAAATCTTTAATGCAAAGATCACAACACCCAATTCTAGATCATGCATGGGATATCTAATTTCATGTGGCCTCAATTGATAGGATGCACACCTATTCATCCTACATCAACACACAACCAAATCCATCCCCTAAAGCATCAGTACGAACATCATATGGATGTCTTGGTGTAGGAGATATTAACACTAGAGTAGTTGCCAATCTATGCTTCAACTCTTCAAATGCAACTTGACAAGCTAGGCCCCAAGTAAAGTTAGCCTCCTTTCTCAATAATTAGGTCAAATGAGATGCTATGTGAGAGAAATATTTCACAAACCTTTGGTAATATCCTGCTAACCCCAAGAAGGTTTGCACCTCCCTAACTAATTGTGGCCTAGGCCAATCATGAATGACTGCAATCTTTGTAGGATCCATAGAGATACCAACTCCTAACATCACATTTCCTGAGAACTAAATCTCTGATTTCCAAAATGAACACTTGGATAGCTAAGCATATAGTTGGTACGCCCTCAAAGTCTGTAAAACCATTTGCAAGTGCTATACATGCAATTGATCATTAGGAGAATATACTAAGATATCATCAATGAACATAATCACAAATTGATCTAGAATGGATGCATCACACTATTCATGAGGTGCATGAAAATTTCTAGTGCATTTGTCAACCCAAAGGGTAGTGCCAAAAACTCATAGTGGTCATACCATGTTCTGAATGTTGTCTTTGACACATCCTACTCACAAACTTGCACTTGATTATATCCAGACTTGAACTCAATCTTTGAGAATACATGAGCTCCCTGAAGTTGATCCAACAAGTCATCAATGCATGGTAGGGGATATTTATTTTTCACAGTCACTTAGTTTAACTACCTATAATCTATGCATAACTACAAACCATCATCCTTCTTTTTAACAAATAGCATAGGTGCACCCCATGGTGATACACTAGGGCAAATAAGGCCCTTATCCAACAATTCCTATAGCTAAATCTTTAGCTTTGCTAGCTCTACTAGAGACATCCTATGTGGAGCCTTTGAAATAGGCTCTATACTAGGTTTAATTTTGATCTCAAACTAAATCTCTCACCTAGGTGGCAAACCCAATAATTTGAACTAGAATACATTAGGGAATTCATGAATCATAGGAATTTGATCAATCTCCCCCATATATATTTTATAGATTGTAGCCATAAAGCATTCATGCCTTTTTTGAAGAATCCTATGGTACATCTGAGAGGAGACTAAATCCAAGCACGCAATGGTTAGATGAGTTTCTACCTCAATCAGAGCACCATCAACTAATTGTAATCATAGGAGCTTTTGCTAACAATTCAAACTAGCATTGAACTTTGAAAACCAATCCATCCCCAAGATTACATCATACACCACAAGATCCATAACATGTAAATCACTAACCCATTTCACACCTTTCAATTCTACTGGCACATTCCTACACACTTGATTAACTTAAGTTTCATGACCCCCAATAGAAGATACTATCAACCTAGAAGAAAGAGAATGACATATAAGAGCTACATTTTGTGCAACTGTAGGATCTAAGAAAGAACAACTAGCACTGAAATCAAATAAACTTAGCATAGAAAAGCCCAAAATCATACCTCTTGTCTCCATCACTGTGTTTGGTTGTATGTCCAAAGGTTGGTCTGTTAAGGCATAGATCCATCTTGGAGTCCTCTAGTCCCATCCTTTGGGCTGAGTAATTGGTGCTCCCCATCCACCTTGAACTAGAGGCCACTATCCTTGACCTTTGGCTCCTCCACTACTGCCTACTTGCTTTGGGCTCTTTTGAGCCTAATGCTCTAGCTACCCACATGCAAAATAATTATGGAAATCCCTCTACAAATGATCAGGCTATCCACATCTATAACAAACAATAGCTCCATGACCAGCTCCAATAGTGGACCACAAGTAGGTCTTAGACACTCTCCTCCATAGCCACAAGCTTACTTAGAGGGACCAAGCCTCTCTCCAAATTTTGATCCCCTCTTCTACCCCTATCGCTTCTCTCTACATGTTGTATCCTCCTACTGGCTCCTCTCTAAGTTCATGGATATTACTCTAGCTTCATCACAGGAAGTCAATCTGAGAGGTAATAGGTGATCCTTCAAGGATGGTCTCAGACCTCAAACAAACCTACTCACCTATGCCCAAGCATCTGTCTACATCTGGGGTACATAACTACTTAGCTCAGAGAAATAAGCATCATACTCCACTACAAACCAAATACCTTGATACAAATAGTAGAACTCATCCTCCTTGGCCTGTGCATATTGGGTAGACACATAATGACCTCTAAAAGATGCTAGAAAATCATCCCATGCACCTCTTAACCAATTTATCCCTTGGCCTACTCTTTAGTTACCAAAAATTCCAAGCAGTACCAATAATTGATAAAATACTAGGTGAGTCTACTAAATTGATGAATAGGCCATCAAATCAAAAGCCTTTTGCAATTCCTGCAACCATTCTATAGCCATAGTGGGATCCTCAATGCCATCAAATTTTGAAGGTCCCAATTTTTGAAACTACTCCACTAGTTTCCTATTGATAGGCTACTTATTTAATTCTCTTGAGCATCCACTACCACTACCATTTCCCACTTCCCTAATCATGGGAACAAGAGCATCACTAGCTGCAACATGCTACTATAGGATCTGTAACAATTGTTGTATATACGCTTCAGTTTCCTATTTGTAGGACCACTACTAGATGTCTGAGGAGGCTATTCTTGTTCATCATTAGGCCCTTCTAGTCTATGGGCCCCACCAACATCATGACCATGTCTACTATACATCTCTGTAACCTGAAATTACATAAATGGGTGAGTACCCCCACCATCATACAACATTAGAGTAAACTAGCTCTGATACCACAATGTAACACCTTGCCTTAATGAAGGCAAGATGATGCCTAGGATCAAGTAATCATAGAATGAAAGCATGATAACTAAAACCAATAATGTGTAGAATACATGATATCTAGGAAGGTCAAATGGTATAGAACATTCCTACCATATCAAAAATGAAATATACGTATCACATTATAGAAATTCATGTCTCTACATAAAGCAAACTATACACTACTATGCAAAAATACAAAAAAACACATAAACATCATCATCATATATAGAAAAGCACAGAGAGTTTTATACAAGGATATCTAGTCCACACTACTATACATGAAAATATACATTAACCAACCACTAAATATTTTTCCGTCCTATACCCTTCCTCTTTGTGCTTGTCTAGGCTCCTGAGCCTTTCACCTATAATTAAATAAAGTCAATACATAAATGAGTGGGAAGCCTTTACACTTCCCCTACTAGATGGTCAACAAGTACTACACTAGAGGAGAGAAGTGGGGTACAAGGCAACCTACAACCACTGTTAGTCTTATGCATGCTCAAAACAACACACACCATATTACCCATAAAGCTAACATACTATCATACAGTCATAGACAGAGCCATGGTTTGACATCATCTATCATGCCAATGTCATCATACCCAAGATATACCATGAATAGTCCATGATCCACAAAATCATAATCCAAATAGAACACCTATTCTCAACGATATGATTCACAAACCAATACTATCACATACATAGCCCCATGATTGCTAGCATATCCACGCTTAGTGTAGAATGTGAAATGTTGCCATGAGTACTCATAACTACCATTGCCTGTAGGTATTTTATTAATATTTTATTTATCCAACCATTGCTAGGATTTGTCAACCTATGACTCACAACCACTAGCCTTCTAGAGGACTGGCGATAGGGATGAACACACCTATGTCCCAGACCAACTATAGGGATGAACACACCTATTGTCTCTCACTCTTAGGATGAGGCCTGAGATAGAAGCCTCATCAATGCCTCACATTGAGGGTCAATTCATACTAACCCCAAGGTGCCTTATCACTAACCAATCCACACCCTCATGCTAGCACCACCTGCCAATGACCATCACAAGCATCATCACAAAACAAGATACACAGTTTAGCTAACTTAAGCCAACACAACTCATAAGCACAACACATCCAAACAACATAACCACACACATCCACCCCTAACAGTTACAATCATTCCATGAAAATAATACCATGATGTAATAGAACAACATGAAGACCTCGATATGACAAAACAATACCATATTTCTCAGAAGACATGTACTTCCATACAAATGACCACTAGAATAACCTTCAAAATGAGATATGCCCAAAGAGAAAACTTTAAAGTGATAACAACTCAGATCCTTTCAAGCTTTTGGGAGGCAAACATTTGATTAAGGCATGTAGCTCATGCTCAGCTTGTCATGCTAGCTTGCCCTTAGTGTGAGCAACTCCAATGACTCTAAAATCAAGTCAAAGATGGTTCAATCTAAGGGTGCAAACCATCCTCAAGGGTCATTGATTATCCACTTCAAGTTTTAGCATTTTGGAGTTTAAATTTTGGGTTAAATTGTACAAATTTTCTCACTCACGTTGTGGTCACGTTGAGGTCACGCTAGTAGTGTGAGTACAACGTGACGAACTTTGAGAGCCTCAAAACCAAGTCAAAATGGTCTGACTTCAACATGCAAGTAATCCTCAGGGTTCATTGTCAATAAATTCAAGTCCCAGCCTCTAGAATTCTAGATTTTAGGTCCAAAATTTCAATTTTTTGTAGCTCACACTGAGGTCACATTGAGCTCACACTGGCAGCATGAGTCTAGCGTGAGCTACCAAAAGTGGCTTAAAAAAAGGCACATCCAAGCTCAATTTTTGACCTACAAATTAATCTCAAGGTCAACCACAATCAGAAACTTGCTGTACTCAAGAAACAGGCTTCAAAGGTCAAATATTGGTATGAAATACATCATCTTTAGCTCACTCATGCCCAGGTCACGCTGGTAGCGTGAGTACAGCGTTAGTACTGATCATGCTCGGTCAAAAGCATGTCAAACACATGCTGAGGACACGCCAAGGAAAAATCAACTCATGCTGGAAGCTCTGGTAAAACAGAGATTCCTCAAACAACCATAAAAGCACTCAAATCGACATCCTATAGCAGTTAATTTAGGGATTGAGAAGTTTCAAGCGAGTCGGAGTCAATCTCTCTTGTTGTACATTATCATTTTCATTGTAAATTTTTATCATCTATGAGCTTTTCAAGCTCTTACGCTCCAAATTGTATCTACTTCCATGGGCGTAAGCTAGCTTGCATTGTAAGATACAGTGCATCTAGTCAAGAATGTAGCCCGCCTACACATGTCCAATTAACATGTAGCTATTCATCTAACACCTGTCACATTATTCATTTTCCTCTCATTTCTCAGCCATTGATCCATCTATGAGTTCCATACCCAAACCTAGCCAAACCTTATAAATACCCTGTCCATACACATAAATGGGGTTGGAAATTTTGAAGGTTGACAGCTTGGAAAACACTGACTAGCAACTTTTGGACACTTGAGCGCACCTGACTCCTAGCATCTAAGCACCTGCAAGCATATCACCCCGGGGCTTAGCGCGTGACTTGTCATCCATATGCATAGCTATGCTTTGACTAGTGCACATTCATTCTAAGTAATACAATATAGTTCATTTTTGCCTTTCATTATATTGTTTACTGTATTTTAACTTTAGTTGATGTGTTGTTTACAATACATTTCTATATACACTCTGTTTGCATCTCGTGCACCATTGTTCACATTTCTAGTTACGATAACCCTAGTGTATGCCATAGCTTACATTCAGGGAAGTCCTTGGTTGATTTGCGTGTAGACCATCCAAGGCACTCTACCTTCGTTTTCTTTTCGAACTTGCCCTCATGTGAATGCAAGGTCAGCTGTGTCTTTCTGATAATCTTTTGGTGTTTGTTTCTCCCTTTCAGTCTTACACTAATGATTTCGGTCAGTATAGTAAATTGACACTAAAAGGAGGGCTAAACTTGTTTACTGTCTTGTGAAAACGTTGATCACGTTACCTATTCAAATGTTGCACTGACCAAGTGCTAAAACTAAATCCTTGACCAAGTGCTGAAACTAAGGCCTAGCTTATCAAGCTAGCTTACACATGCCCAGCTTAGCTTACTTCTGCTAGCCCTAGTTACTCATGCTAGCTTGTCAAGCTGGCTTGCTCACACTATCAGCTTACTCATGCTCAAGCCAGTTTGCACATGCTTAGTTTACACACGCCTAGCTTACTCATGCCATGCCCAACTTGCTTACACCAGCTTGACCACCTAGCTTACGCATGCTCAACTTGTCTAGCCCAGTTTATTCACACTTACTATGGAATCTTCCCAGATGAACACAGCAACACTACCAATCTCTAACTTTGGGGTTGAGACCCTGAATCCTATGACTATGGTGGAACCCTTAACTATTATTGAATAGATAAATCCCCAAGGCCTAATTCACCAGTCACTTAGGCTACAGGGCAAAGACCCTACCTACGCAACCCTCACACTAGAACAATATAACTTCATCTGTGTGAAAATTCAAGCCAACTTGCCTATTGATTATGTAGAAAAAGAAGCAAAATGAAACTATGAGCTCATTTACAAAGGAGGTCATGAATTCATTCCCTAAACATTTGATATAATCCCTCTTTCTGATTCCCATCATTGACTCATATCTTAGCTTCTCATGGTAAGGAGTCAAGCCTTACAGCCACCTCCGATAGAGCTTCAAAGTGGAGATGAGGAAGATGACTTTGCAGCCTAATCTGAGCATGGGGATTCATACCATACCGTCAGTTCTCATGCCCATAAAAACTCATTATTTCAACCTTTCCTGAAAGAAACTGTGCTTCCTCCTTCATCCGCAAACTTTGAGCACTGGTTTCTTGGCAAGAATTACCCTCTTCCATTCCCATCTCCGTGTCCAACATTCAATTTGATACATCCACTTCCATCATACCACTGCAAGTGTAGTCTCGACAACCCCCTCGTCAAACTAATGCAGGATCAATCTTCCAACCTCAAGTAATTGGAATGCCATCAATTATACCAGCTTCCACATCCATCCATTACATACCACAAGTGCAAACCCATGGATCACCCCTGATTACTTCAGCCCAACATGTTCAGGGTGTCACCTCACAACCTGTGGTTGGGCAGTGGGTTTCACTAGCTATTCAACAACCCCAACCAACTCACTATAGCATACCGCACCCTACAATCCCATCTTTGAATGTTGCTCCACCACAACAACCGACAATTCAACAGTCTCCCTTTCCACAAACAATGCAACAATCAAATTACTATCAATCACAATCCACTCAACTTGCTAATCTGCCTACTACCCAAGAGTGGGAAGACACAAATAAAATGATGCACTTGTTAACTAAGGAGGTAAAGCACCTTAAAACTATAAAAACTGAGGAAGTCAAGGTGCTGGACTTCTACCAAGATGATCCAATCAATCCTTCAGTTCCACCATTAACCTTACCAAAGGGAATCTCATACCCTAGCTAACCAAGTATAATGGAGAGGGAGATCCAAACAGCCACCTAGTGACATTTCGACTAGAGTGTCTATTGCTTCAAGCCTGGCCCCATGTAATTTTGCATGTATTTGCTATGTCCTTAACGGGAAAAGCCTTAGACTGGTATTGAGCTTACCCTGTAACTTCATATCCTCCCTAGAAGATTTGTTACAATAGTTTTTTACCCTTTTTAAATATAATCTAAAGCTTGAAGCCACACTAGATAGCTTGATTTAGATCAAATAGGCACCATTAGAGCCAGTACAAAAATTTATCCAAAGGTGGAGTGCAGCCCTGAATGAACTTCACAAACCCATCCCTGAAACATACCTACTTACCATTCTTAAGGCTACCATAAATGACTTTATTAAATTAAAACTTTATTATTTGAGTGCCCATTGAGCCAAGAATTTGAGCAAATTAACAACATAGAAGAGGCAATGCAAACAAGTAACGACCCAGCTTACTCGACCTTTAGGAGCCAACATACAAGGAAAGATAAGGATAAATCAAAAACGACGGTAGTGGTGGTGGCAGAGACAGCCCAAACTAACAATCTAGGATAGAAAAGAAAACAACCTGCTGCTCCAACCAATTGTGAAAGAACTACACCTATGCTTACACCCAAATCTTCCTCATATAAAAACACCAACATGGTTCACACTCGTACATTTAAATGAAAGGATCCCGCCCAATATACACCCTTGCCTATGAAGCCTTCACAATTGTTAGATCAACTTCTAAAGGCTGGGTTAATCAAACATAAACAAATGTCCCCTACGACATCTCAGAAACATGATCGATTCTGTGAGTTGGCTAAGAACCCAACTTTAGCAATAGCTAATGAACCTCCCATTCCAAGAGGCTTTAGGTTGGACAGGTTTTGCGAATATGACCAACGGTGTGGGCATGGAACTGACTACTACTTCACCTTAAAACAGGATATACAACACATGATTGATAGGGGTGAAATAGTATTTGACGAGGCAAACCCAGTAAGGCCCCAAAACCAACCCATGGGAGTCTACAAGGACCCTCTCAATACTAATGATGCACCATATTTGATTAACACTATCCATGTGGAGAATGGACAGGACGTCCCACGAAAGCCTTTTGTGATTCACAGGCCTTCAAAAAATACACCTACCCCAACACCTCCTCAAAATCCTTTTGTCATACGCATGTTCCCTACACCACAAATACCATTCATCGTTTGAGTATCTCCTTCCATCGGAGCAGCAACTACACCATTAGAAATCCAACCCATTCCCTTTGTGATCTGGATACCAAAACACCCTAACATGTAACCCCCTATAGTTCCCCTGTGACCCTTACGAGAGCGCCTTGTTGATAGGCTCACAAGAGAGTGCCTAGAAAAGGAACATCATGAGCACGAATTAGAACTGTCGAAGCCCATACTGCTAAATTCTATTCCTATGGTTCCATCCATCGGTGAGCCTAGCACAAGTCATCAAGACAAGAATACCGGCACTCACAGGGTCCCAAACTCAACATCCCTAGCTACTAGTGCAAAAATCCCTCCATGAGAGATATGAATGATGGGTCAAATGGACCAAGTATCCATAGACAAGAGTGCCCCAAATGATAAGGATCTAGCAAGTGCATTAACCAAAGTCACAGAAGCTTTAAAACAAAAAAACACCTCCTTAAGCCTGTACGATCTAGTACTGACCTCACTGGTACATAGGGAAGCTCTTGTGCGTATGTTGACTTCAATTCCTGTTAGTGAGGACCTTCCTATAGATGAGCTGTCTATCTATGCAATATTGTCCCCACAACCTCAAGAATCAAGGACCACATCCCTAGAGTTTCATGCTAATGACATTAAGCGAGATGAGAAAACAGGAGAGGTTACTATAGCCCCTATGTTCATAACAATACAAGTTAACCATTTCAAAATACGTAGGGTGCATGTCGATGACGGTGTGGAAATGAACGTAATACCCTTTCCTGTCATCAAAAAGATGGGGCTTACAGAGAAAATACAACCCACAACAACTTCTTTCTTAAAATCCATCAGTGGTTCTCGTGTCGTGGTAAAAGGCATGGTTACCTTGGATTTTGTAGCAGGGGAAAAATTCCCCACATTGTCTGAATTTGTAGTGGTTAATAAAATGCCGGGGTTCAATCTGATTCTAGGATGTCCTTGGCTAGCTTAACTTGGAGCCGTATCCTCACCAATCCATCAAGAGATCCACCTACCTTACGAGGGTAGTGAAATCATCATACATGGGGATACGACAACATCACTCACTTCCTCGTACTTCAGAATGGATTAGGGGTCAAAGGTTAAGTTCTCTGAGCCTAAACAAGGAAGCGTGAGCATACTTCAAGACATGAACCAAATGTTAACTCATGATCCTACTAAAAATGAGGAAGCATCAGACAACACAGACATAGGAGCCATTCCCACTAATGTCTCTTGGTCAAAATTACCCTTTGACATCACCAGTGAGGGGGAAGGTAAGTATTAGATCATGCCCACATGCCCTACCTCTCATGTCAAACTACGAAGGATTAAAAAGCAACTCAATGGTTAGGGTGAACTACCATCCGTCCGGAATGACGTTAAACTACCAATCATCTAGTACGATGTTAAACTGCTAGTGAACATCTGCAATGCCGTTAAACTAGCCATGGTTAAAAATGGTCGGTTCCTTTTAAAAAAGCTTTCTAAAACTATTATTGCTTTCAGCCCACTATGGCCTAAAACTGGTGATCCTTCTTTAACACAGATGTGATTGTCCATCATGACTTTAAACTAATGTAAACGATCCAAAATTGCTTTAAACTAGAGCTTAGCATGTACAAATTCACAAACTCTTGTTATGTTACGTTAAATTTTCATTTACATGTTACAAGTTGCAATTTTGATTCATGCCGTCTCATTACTTTCCTTTTTTACAAATATTTGATTTACATTTTGTTCCCTCATTTTGCATTAAGCTACACACATATGTTCACGATGATACTTGAGAAAACAAGAAAAATAAAGAAAAAAAATAAAAAGAGAAAACATATAAAAATAAAAAAAAACACTGAACATCAATATGGTAATAAAATTCTAACACATTATGCCATGATTAGATCCATATCATTACATCTATCCATCGTATATTTCCATTAAACATCCAAAAATCCAAAACATTGAATAGCTAAAGTCGGATTAACAGTAAGCTCATGCATCAGTACTAGGAGGGGGATGGTCCCTAAAATCCTCCTCATCATCCGCTCTCACTCCATTGGGGCTAGCTCCATCATTGACATGTCCCTATAATAAGAAAAAACAAAACAAAAAAAATAGGTAAGAGTAATAAAGCAAATCATGAATACAAAACCAAGAAAAACAGTAACACTAATAATAAAAACAATAAAAAAAATACAAAATTAAGTGCCATAATAAAACACTCATAAGAAAGGAGGGCCTTAGGTTGGCCTCCAAACACTGTAGAATCTCCTCCTTGGGCACATTTACCCAATTCTCCTCTAGGCCAAGATCAATACCAACCAAGGTTTTACCCTTGTCCACTGAGGTCCAGGTAGGGTGCTTAAGAGGGAACATGCCTATTGAAGCCTCCCTAGAAGCATTGGTAATGGTTCTCTTGGGAGATCCCTCCACCTCGGTGTAGTTGGCAAACCTATCGTAAGCAGGATGCAAGCCTGGCCCATCAATGAACATTTCTATCCAACGATGTTCAACTGACTCCTCCTTTAACCATTTCTTATACTGATGCTTGTGATCCTTTTGATCTTGACCCCACTTACATACTTTAGCATCAAAGGATTTCCAATCATGACATTTCTTATTCAACAAATCCATCTGTGCCATTTGTTTGGCTAAATCCCGTGTCACCTGCACTTTGTTGTTTAAAACTGTCTAGTAACATGCATAGGTGATCTCAGACATGCGTCAAGTACTATCACTAGACAGCCTAGCAACAGCAAAGTCATAATGGGATTGGAGATCCCTCATTTCCTCTCTCTCCTTTGCCAATGCTTCCTTCAATGAGTGCACCTCATCCCATAGGTACTCAACTGAATGCCTACAAGTCTAGAGTGACTTAGCGTTTTGTATGATGCAACCAGAAACTACATCGTAAACCTTTCTAGGGACTTTCTCAATATTCCCTAGCAATTTAGGGAGGGCATCAATATGAGTAGCCTCAGAAGGATCCCATTGAAGCTTGGCTCCTGTAGGTGTAAGTATTGCACACATCAATTAGTTGTGGTTAAAAAAAAGAACGCAAAAAAACAAAATAAACCTAGACACCTAGCATAATATGTAACACACGCATACTTAGTTCTGGATGAGCTTGTTGTAGGTGAGCGACCACATCATTAATGATGCCTATGACAAAGTCCATTTTACTAGGCATCTCAGGCCATGACCTTAGCTGGTCAGTGGAGGTGGGACAAGTATGGGAGGTCATCTTAATCAGGACCCATGACCCTGACATCTCTACCCAGGATGTATGTGCCTCAAAAACCTTAGCATCTACCTCTGATGCTAGAAATAATCAAGATAATCAAAAACAACACATAGAAGTTAAAGGGTACAAAAATATGGATTGAGCTAAGAGGAACATACCAAAAATCCCTTTGCTAGTCAGCTCGGGCAGATCACCAAGTTGCAAAGATCCATCGAAGAAACCATCAAAGACACCTCTCTCATCACTTGAATGCCTAAGTGCATCCAAAGCCTCTGCAAGCTTCATCCCCATGATGCTTGTTACATCTTCCTCTTGCGAGATATGAAGTTTTTTGATCGCTTCTTCCCTTTCTTTTACTTTTTCCTTTGGCCCTGTGACAACCACTTCAGTTTCAACCATCAGGGCTAAGGCTTCTCTCTCCCTCTTAGGACTTTCCTGTGATAACACCAGAATCCTACATACATTTAATAAACATATAAACCAAAACACAATAAATAAAATACCCACCCTCCACTAGTAGTACAAAGCGTATCCTCTTCACTCTTGGTGGTCTTACCTCTAGGGCAGGTTCCCTTGGGAGTTCAATTCTCTTCACCTTCGCCCTAGATCTCCTAATGGTCTCAAAAATCAAATGTTCAACACATGTGCAGTATAGGCGGTTCCAATCCCAAGCTATCACGGGAATGATGGGAACGACTAGCTGCACCCCCAGTAGTAACATACATTGATTCTTCGATGTCTTTAGGTGGGTCCTGAGATCTAGTGGTGCTAAAAAATGGTGAATCTAGGGGTGGGACAGCTATGAATGATCCCTCAATATATAATGATTATCACCATAAACTACCAAGAACTCAGCAAACCTACGTAGGTACCCTGCGAAGAAGGTGAATCTGAAATGGGACTTGGCATTAGTGTTTGAGTGCAATCTAATGATCTGCCCATGAAAGCCAGACCCAAGAAATTGTGCCCAATTATAACACATGCCTGTCTCTAGGACTACACGTATGATATGTGCTAACTCAATTCCAAGGTTTCTTCCTTGAGAAAGAGATTTAGGGAATGCTCGTAATCGAAAGAGGGGATACAAGAAGTTCACCTCCATTGATCGAGTATCATCTCGCATGGCAAAACCTTTGGGATTCTGAGACACACCTAACCAATATTCAAGTTCCTTTATGACTTGGCTTTCTTTAGTCAATTTATCTACTGCCACTTTGGCATCATCCATAGGTACACCAAAGAGATCGAAAAGGAACTCAGAAGTCAGGTGGAAAGACACCTTGACTCCTCAAACCTGCATAGAGAAATGAGAGGCATCATCACTAAAAGAATGGTAACCATTTCAGTAGCCATTTCAGTAGCTGGAATATTAGGAGTTAGAGTAGTGAAAAAGTTCATCAAACCCACATAAGTAAGATGGCTGATGATTAACTTAGAAGCCTTTGTTTGCAACCATTGTTCTGATTGTTCTATCTCTCCATACTTCATGAAAAGAGTGGCCTTAGTATGCTCTGATATGATAGTAACTTCATCAGAAGAGATAGCCGCTGTAGGAAAAACATAGAGTAAAAGGTTAAAAAATATAGTACATGATGATGCAACAAAGAGAAAATGGAGTCTAGGATGTGATCATTTACCATCAATAAATGGTGTAGGTGGATTAGGCACAAGATCAATTATCTAAGGAAAAATTGGCCCATTGGAGGACCAATCCTCATGCAACCAACCATGAACTTGACAGCATTCAAAAGCCCTTGAGAATTGCCTATGGTAGTCAACAATAGCACCTCTTGTCTAGTCTAGTACCACAACATGAAGAGTGGGGTGCACCATGAATGCCTCCAATGTTGTGTGCACTAAGGAAAGCCCACCGTCATCATCACACATCCCATTCTCATCGAAATGAGGCCTGCATAAAAGAAGAATATTTATGCATAGACAACGATATAATTTTAGAAGAATCAAAAATCAAGCAGAGCATAAAAGAGCATACCTATCCACTCAATACACTATCCCAGGTGGGTTCTAGAATAGAGTGTACACACAGAAGGCTAGAAAAAGTGTGTTGCTGCTACAAGTAGGTAGTTCCCATACACGAGTCAAGGGACAAGTAGATCTAGAACCCTCGAGAGGGCCTCCCTCAACTGTAAAAAGTCCCTCATCTATGTTAGTAATGAAGGTAAGCATGTCTTGTGTAGATCTAGGCAACATGATTTCAATGATATCACGAGCTAACTGCTCACTTAAATGAGACCATATAACGACGCTAAAATTTTGCAAAATGAATGATAAAAATGAACCAACATTGGGACGAAACCATATCACATGAGGCCCAATGCACATGTCATAAGGATGTATGTTCGGTCCAAAGGGGCCAAACCAAGCAAGTACACCAATGAGCTCAACCACAAGGAGAGAAGATTTAGCTCCCCTGCATACAGCCAAAACCTTAGGTAAGTAAAGAGTCCAAGTACTAAAAATAGTATGAAATCGCATAAACCAAAAACACACATAAACAACATTTAAATACATAATAGCATCCCATGAAATAAGGACACCAATATTCATTTTGTGTATTTAACGCTTGCTAGGGTATACTGAAAATTGTTTACATAGTATTTTGTTGCAAGCAACATAAAATGAACATGTAGGTATAAAACCATGAACATTCGTAGATTCATAGAAATGTATTTAAATTTATCAAAATAAGAAAAAAATAAATAGCATAGACCTAAACACCAGAAACCAATGAACATTTCAACAAACAATATTCATCTTCATGTTTTAACACAAACACCACTCATAAGAGGGCTTCCTCTGTGCTCATGCTGGAGCCTACCCTAACAACTCACGTTGGGCATCCCTGGCACTCACGCTAGAGCCTGCCCTAACCACTCATGCTGAGTGTCCCTGTGCTCACTTTGCCTATCCTACAGCATGCCCTGAACAAAACTCATGCAGCTTCTCATGAGGGGATTTCCTGGTACTCATGCTGGGTTTCCCTGGTACTCACATTGGTGTTTTCCCCTGGAACCCACTCTAGGGCTTGTTCCTGCAGCTGACGCTACCCTAGGAAAGCTCATGCTACCTAGGAAGCCCTGGCACTCACACTGTGCTCGCCGTAGTATGCAAAATAAAAACAAAAAAATCTAAATCGCCCTAATTTGACCATGCATGCCTGAAAGAAAACAATCGAAAAATATAGCAAGCCACAAACCCTAGAAACAAGCCTTGAATCCCCAAAATAACCCAAAATCATGCTAAACATGCAGTAGAAAATGACAGCCATGAGAGACCACGCTGCCCTAGCTAATGCTTTGTATGGAATATGGGAGAGGAAAGGAAGAAATGGACCTGTGCAGAGCTCCATCCCATGCTGGAATCCTAGCTTGAGGAAGATGCTGAAGTAACTCTTCACTCTCCTCTACGAATACCAAGTTCGCTTGCCTCTTCCCTTTGCCTTGACTTGTTTTCCCTTTGCCCTTCATTGCTAGTCCTGTAACTCATGTTGCAACTCATGCTACACTCCCTAGCTTGCTCACGCTGTACTCCCTAGCTTGCTCACACTACAATCCAACACCCAAGAACTCACGCTAGCACCAATGACACCCTTGTACCTCAAAATCCCTTTTTAACCCCTAATATTCATTCTCAATTTAATTTATTTGTATTTTATTTTATCTTATTTATCTTTGTATTTTATTTATTTAATGTACCATGTTTCATGTTTAAATTTTTTTTCATGTTATTACTTATGTCATCTTTATTTCATTCTTACATGATATTCCTCTTTATTTTATTCTTGTGGAATAAGCGCAAAATATTAGAGATAGCAAAAAAAAAGGTTGAAATCAACAAAAAGAAAATATATATATATACATATATAAACATATAGAAATATGTAATCACACACATAAAAATCCATAAGACTTTAAAATCCCATAAACTTATTGCTCGCACAAAATGTAGAAATTAACAATGCTCCATACACTCATCCATAACACAAAATGACATGAATATTATCGACCCGGTATGACCTAAAATTGCCATATGGTCCAGGTATGATACTAAACTACCACTACGTTCTGCAATTTTGTTAGTACATAGATTAATTACCCAATGGTCATTTACATTTAACAACACCTTTGTTAAGTAAATGTCACTCACTTCACTGTCGGTTTAAATTAGCAGGAGCAAGCACATGGCCACCAAGAATATCCTTTCAACATTGTCTCTCAGTGGACCATACAGGGAGGTGAAAAGAACAATTAATCTAGAATCCTTGGATCTAGACCTATTTGCTTATACTAACTTAATAGCCTCCGCTTAGGAAACATTAGACTAGCCTAAAAATGAAACTAAGACTTTAGATCTAGAGGTTGATAATATCACTGAAGATCCGCTTGTTGAAGTCCCAATTACTACATTCAATGATGAAACTAGAACATTGAAATTAAGTGCCCTGCTGGACTCACAACTTGTTAGTAACATCACTCAAGTACTGAAAGATAACATAAAAACATTCTCATGGTCATATACCAACATGCCAGGATTAGACCCTCGAATCATCTAGCACAACATCATTCTTGATGAAAAATTCAAATCGATGAAGCAAAAGGCATGAAAGGTTAGACCTAAGGTGGCATTAGCATTTCGTGCTAAAATCACAAAGCTCTACCAAGCTGGTTTCATTTGAGCTATTGATTATTCTGATTAGGTATCAAACATTATCATAGTCCCTAAGAAGAATGGTAGTATACGCATATGCATTGACTTCCATGATCTCAACACAGCCACTATAAAGGATGACTTCCCACTACCTAGCATCGATCGACTTATTAACACAACTGTTGGGCATGTACTATTATCCTTTATGGATGGATTTTTAGGATACAATCAAATAAGAATGAACCCAGAACATCAACTCAGAACAACCTTTATGACACCTTGGGGCACATTCTGCTATACGATGATGTCATTTGATCTTAAAAATGCAGGTGCTACATATCAACGAGCAATGACATATATATTTAGTGATTACATGCTCAATTTTCTCAATGATTACATTGACGACATTGTGATTAAATCTAAAACAGCTGAACAACATGCAAAAGATCTAGACCTAGTGCTTAAACGTTGTCTCAAATATGACCTTAGACTCAATCCAAAGAAGTGTGTGTTTGGTGTCAAAACAGGAAAAATTCTTGGCTTTGTAGTCTCTGGAATAGGGATACGGGTAGACCCTAATAAGGTTAAAGCAATAATTAACATGCAACCACCAAAAAACCTTACCAAACTATGTGGTCTCCAAGGTAGACTGCAATTCATTAGACGCTTTATTGAAAGGTTGACGGATAAGTTGAGACCCATGCAAAACCTATTATGAAAGAATGTGCATTTCCAATGGACTCAACAGTGCCAAGAAGTGTTCAAGAACATAAAGAAAGAGTTGGCTCAACTGCTGACCGTTTATCCCCCATAGAGTGATAAGCCCTTCTACATCTACCTTGCAACTTCTGATTCTTCCATTACATCAATGCTTTGTCAAAAATGTAAGGATGGAATCAAGATCCCTATCTATTACCTAAGCCATAGTCTAATTGCCTATGAACAATGATACAATGACATGGAGAAATCATGCCTTGCCCTCTTCTTCTCCTTGAAGAAATGGTGACATTATCTCTTCCATAATCAAGTCTACATCATTTGCAAGAATAATGTACTCCACGCCATCACTAACAACATCTACGAGTCGAGTAGGATAGCTAGGTGGAAAGCGATGATTGCAAAGTTTGAGTTACACTATGTTGCTCAATCTTCCACAAAAGGTCAAGCAGTAGTCACACAATTGACCATCTCGCCAATGCATGATCAAGAAATGATCAACCCTGAGTTCCTTGATGAGAATGTTAATAGTATAGACACCATACCTGATAACTACGAGGCAATCCTTCATTTCGATGGAGCTTCAACTTCCCGAGGAGGAAGTGCTATGGCCATTTTAACATACCCCTCTGGAGAAATCCAACCCTTCACCTACCGATTAACCTTTCCTTGTACCAATAACGTGGTGGAATACGAAGGTCTTCTTAGAGGTCTTCAAGAAGCATTGACTTCAAGAATCGCATGTCTTGTAGTTCGAGGCAATTCACAATTAGTCATTAATCAAGTCATGGAGGTTTACACATGTAAGGATCTCCATTTGCAACCATATTGTGATTTGACCAAATATCTGCTGAAGTAATTAGTAGACGTGGATATATAGCATGTCCCTAGAAGCAAAAACACCATTGCCAATGCACTTGCTACACTAGACCTAAACATGACACCTGAAATGTTCCATGCGTTGCCTAGCTCTATAACAAATTGTGCCAAACCTATAACCGATGTTGTCAATGAAATGTGTATAGCATTTGTTAGCACAACACATGTAATAGAATGGTACGATGACATAAAAGAGTACCTTCTACGAGGTGAACCTTCACAACATTTGACAAATGCTCAAAAAGACGCTATGCAAAAACACTCTTGGAAATATGCGTTAATAGGAGACACCTTATGTGGCAAATCCTATGAAGGAATTCTGTTGATGTGCGTTAGTAGCATTGATGATCACACAATTATAGAACAAGTCCACGAAGGACTTTGTGGAGGGCACATAACACCCAAAGCAATGGAAACAAAGATTAGGCACTTGGGCTACTACTGGCCACACATGGAGTACGATTCCTTCTCCAAGGTTAAAAAATGTGACATTTTCCAAAGGCATGGCAATTTAATACATGTGCCACCTAACAAATTACACACAACACAGATCACATGGCCATTCCAAAGATGGGAATTAGACTTAATTGGACCGATAATGTGGCCATCTTTCGTAGGGCATAGCTTCATTATCACTGCAACTAAATACTTCACAAAATGGGTAGAAGCTTTTCCCCTTAGGAAGGCCACCTCTAAGCATGTTTGTACTTTCATAATAGAAAACATTGTGACCCGTTTTGGTATTCCGATGACCATCGTTACCGACAATGGGCCATAATTCAGCAGCACGGATACTAAAAGCTTCTGTGAAAACCTAGGTATTAAACATGAATTCTTGTCACCTTACTACCTGTAGAGCAATGGTCAAGTAGAGGCTACAAACAAAACTATCATCATGGTGCTAAAAAAGATGCTAAATTAGAGAAAAAGGCGATGGCATGAAAAATTAGTCTACACATTATGGGCATACAAAAAGATACATCGAACATCTACAGGTAAAACTCCTTATAATCTTGTATATGGATATGAAGTTGTTTTAACTTGGAGTTATAGGTTCCATTGTTGCGAATAGCTCTCTCAGGCCTACTCGATGAAAGCCAAAGCAATGAACTGCGCATTGCTGACCTTAACTCGGTGGAGGAGAAACGTGTGCGAACACTTGATCAGATCAAGTGGTACCAGAAACAACAACGGCAATGACATAAACAAGATCTACATAAGCACCTAATTAAAGAAGGAGACCTAGTCCTTAAGGCCATCCATGAACATCCAGATAAATTCTTAGCTAACTGGGAAGAGCCTTACTTAGTCACCAAGGTGTACAATAATGGAGCATTAAAACTTGCTGACATGGACGGGAACGAGTTCGCTAATCCTACAAATCACCTGTACCTAAAATGGTACTATGTCTGATCAACCTATGGTATGTAACGGTCCTAGAATCATGATCTAAAACTAATACCATAGAATGGTCCTGGCATCACGACCTAAAACTGATACCATATAATGGTCCTGGGGCTATGACTTGAAACTAGCACCACAGAGTGTCTTGGAGTCATGATAGTAAACTAACACCATAGAGCTCCATCTGGTATGCCACTAAGCTGCCACACTTGTTCACCATGATGTAAAAATAGCATGTAGAGTCCACTAAGACTATAAATTGCTTTTCCTTTTCACAATTTGCTACAACTATAAACTAGCAATGCACCATTCTCTACGACACTAAAATGGCACCGTCCGAAGGCTTACAACGTGAAACTAACCCACAATAGTTCGCTAAGACTATAAACTAGTGACATCATCGATGATTAGGAAATACTTGAAAAGATATGTTGTTGTAATTGGCTGTACCTATTCCACAAAAACTTGCTATAATTTATGTCATGGACCCAGATGAAGCTGATGCTGTTCTATCTACTTTGAAATTGCACATGGTGGCTCCATCTCCTTGGTTATTTTCAAGTTCAAAGCACTTAGTTAACCAAATCATTTGTGGTTTTCTTGTTTTTTTGGAGTTGTGTTTGTAGGATGACACACCTGAGGTTCTCGTGCATAGATACACTTCATCATGATGACAAGGTATCACATTCCTCCTGACGCACACAACTGGGTTAATCGATCCATTCATAAGTACATTCCCAACTCTTGATACATTCCCTATTCCTCATTACGTTTCCCTTATCCTACTCAATTACGCCCCCTAGATACATTCTACTCATCCCAAAGATCTTGATACATCATTGCACATTGTGATTCTTTAAGCAGTTGCAAAGAAAAACTTAGTACACGGTACATGATACAAATGAAAATGCATAAACATAAGCACAACACTGAAAGCAAGATCTTACAAAAAGAAAAAAAGAAAAGAAAAATAGAAAAAAAGAAGAAGAACAAAAAGATAAAAGAGAAAAATGAGCAGAAAAGATCTTCATGACCTTGGCAACATCATAGACTAGAGACCATTGGGTCTTCTTATACAAGCCCCAGTCTGGAAGGAAATTGTCTTGGAAAAATAGTTACACTTGTGTCTCAAATGATCATGTTGCACATCATCACATGGCTTTGGCTATTTACAATGGGCTCCCATAAACACTCTACAAGAGTCTCGTTTCTCCAAAGAACACACCTACTATGTCTTGGTTCCAAGTCTACTAAACATTGGCTACTGACAAGGATCAAAAAGATGGCTTGTTCACTTGAGAGAATTCCCCTCCCAAAATTCCAACAACAACCACAACCCTTGATTAACTCTTGATTTCCCCAGTTACAACCAATCCCCTTGCATCTTGAAACTGCACTTCTTCAATCCCATGTACTTTTGAACATGGTGCGATGACGTCCAGCCAAGGGCCGATGGATAATGCTTGGTACTTGGTTGGTCTTGGTGTTTTGCACTTCTTTGTTGATGCCTCTTCGGTGGATTCCTCTAGATGTCAACAAAGAGGGGCCAATGAAACACCACTAATTTTGGCCTAATACTTTGAAGCGAGAACAACTCAGATCCTTTCTAGCTTTTGGAAGGCAAACATTTGACTAAGGAATGTAACTCATACTCAGCTTATCAAGCTAGCTTTCCCTCATCATGAGCAACTCCAACAACTCCAAAATCAAGTCAAAGATGGTCTAACTTCAACATGCACCCTCATCCTCTTCCTCAAGTTTTAGCATTCAGGAGTTCAAATTTTGGGTTAAATTGTACAAATTTTCTCACTCACGTTGTGGTCATGTTGGCAGCGTGAGTATAGCATGATCAACTTTGAGAGCCTCAAAACCGAGTTAAAATGGTCTAACTTCAACATGCAAGTCATCCTCAGGGTTCATTGTTGAAAAATTCAAGTCCTAGCCTCCAAAATTCTAGATTTCATATCCAAAATTGCAAGTTTTTGTAGCTCACGATGAGGTCACGTTGAGCTCACACTGACAACGTGAGTCTAGTGTGAGCTACCAAAAGTGGTTTAAAACAAGGCACATCCAAGCTCAATTTTTTACCTACAGATT
>MNCI01005876.1:244174-309286 GCA_015680685.1 Gnetum montanum
AGCCTAAGTGTGACAAGCAGCCGATTCCTTGACTAGCCGTACACATCTGTAGATGCTCGTAATCAAGTCGTACTTGTCCCACGTTCTAGGAGGAAAGGGTGAGAGAATCTAATCACGATGAGTAGTCGATTCCTTGGCTAGCTGTACACGTTCGTCAATGCTCGTAACCAAGTCATACTGCTGCCACATTACTAGGAAAGTAATAAATAACATTAAATAAACCTATCCATGCACTGCAAGGTTTATACACAAAGCTCATCTTTATTGCTGTACACAACTTGTGTTTAGGTATAAAGCTGCTCGAATAAAGAACCGTTCACTTGGGGGAGTCCTACTGTGGGCACATGGAAAATATTCTATCTCTAGGGTGATCAATTCGCCAGAGCTTTGCTACTTTACGCCTATGATTACAAATGAGGGGAGTGCTGCCTCTTATTTATAGATTTGGCGGCGGACCGCGATATCGCGTACGCGATATCACAGGAAATGACGCGATATCGCAGGGGATGTGATATCGTGGCTTGTGTAATTTTTGTCTCATCAATGTATTAATTATTTTTCTATGTGCTATGTTTGTAGAAAAACATCAAGTTATGGCAGTGCAAGCTACTATAAATGTAGAACAAAGATATGTAGAAGAGTTACTCCTAAAGTAACCTAAGGTTGAAGGGTTTTTCAATGTAGATATCAATGATCTAGACACCTTGTTCAGTGAGGCAGTGCTAAGTACATCCCCCATCATCATCCCAGAGGAGGAAGAGCTAGGTATGCCCATGCCTTAATATTTTTTATATATATTATAGTTTAATTTTTATTTTCATCATAACCATTCGATGATTGTTATGCTTATAGTAGTTCATGAGCCACTAGTGCAAGCACTTATTTATAAGTTTCATGTGAAATCATGGGTGGAGACTCCAGACAAGGTAGAGTTCATGCATGGGTTGGCTAAAGACATCATCAACTAGTTGCAATAGATTACACTTGAGATAGGTAAGGACTTTGTTTTATGTGCCTTAGTTGCTTGGCCATGTTGTAGGTTCTACTTATGTTATGGCTATCTTAGGTTATACATTATGTTTATAATTATATTTCATGCTTTTGTAGTGCTTTCTATGGAGTGGGACCCGAGTAGAGACATGGAGATTGACTTCTTGCCTAACCTTCCCTTTGATGTATCTAGTGTATCCTTAAAGTTATTCGAGATTGCTACTAATCTAGCAAGGTTGTGTGCAAAAACTTCATGGGATCTAGAGAGGCCTAACAAATCCCTATGCAAGGAGGTTTTGGCCTTAAGGGAGAAGACTCAACAATAGGAGAAAACTATTAGAGATCTCCAAGACTACAAGGCCTTTGTAAAAGCCTAAGTGGCTAGCTCAAGAGAATTAGAGACTAGGAAGATCACGTGGGCCCACTATTAGCATGTCATTTAGGAAAAAGTAGTAGCCTTACAAGAGATGGTGGAACAAAAAATGTATATGGATCTAATATCCCATACCAATCTAGAGCCTTATCCTTAAGGGACATAAGGAAAAATCCTTAGTATCATATGTAACCAAGCTTGCAAAAAGAGGAAATTAGAATGGAAGGTGACTAGATGTCCTTGGGGTCCCCTTCACCATTGTATTTGGTGAAGTTTGCAATAGGAAAGCCTATGGAAAAAATTATTTGAGGTAACATAGGGCTTATAAAATCATCTTGGTAAAAGTCTAGAACCTTGACCATCTAAGTTGTATTGGCCTTGAGTTTTTGCAGCTCTTCGATAAGGTCTTGGATCATTTAGAAGGCTTGATCCAAGCCTAGGGGGCATCCTTGTGGGCTATGGTGTTTGTGTTGATGGTTGAGGAGGAAGTTGAGTGACCTAAGGTTGTACAATTAACATTGGCATAGAGGGAAGAGGTCATGTGACCATTGTTGTAGGTGGGTTAGACAAGGAGAAAGAGGTTTGAGTTAGGACTTGTGGTATGAAGGGAGAAAAGGGTGTTTGTGACCTTTGGGTTATGTGGGATCCCACCTTGGGATCCACTATTATAGAGAAGAAATAAGTGGTGGTGATAACCACCAATGACAGCCAAGCTAATCATGGTTATTTGGCAAATGACATAGATGAGAAGATGGGTGTGGTTTAGGGCACTAATTGTGCTTGATGTGCTACTATAACAAGTGTTTGCCAAAACATGGTTGGATAGATAGGAAATGAGGGTTGAGGGAATTGCCACATGGATGAAGGAGGAGAGACCAAGGTGGGTATGGTGGTTTGGAGAGCCAATTGTTGGAATAGAGTCCCAAGGAATTTTTTTGGTTTAGACTCCACCTTGAACTCATCTTGTTCTTCATGTTGGTTCTTAGATCTTGACTTCTCATCTTGCTTGTCCATCTTTGTTAGATGAGATAGAATATTCATATGGGTGTTAGATAGTGGTATTTTATCATAAGGAGAAGGAATGTATTCCTTTTCATTGCGGTGAATGAGTTCGTATTCACACTTGGATTCTACCTCTACCTATGCAATGAGCAAGCCTACCTAGACCTTGAAAAAAATGAAATTATAATAGTTTTCATCTATGATTACAAAATTTGAGCTCCATCCTCTTAGCCTAAGTGACCATCAACTACCGTAGGGTCTTTAGGATCATATACCCTCATAGCATCTTGGTTAGATGCCATGTTAATTAGGTTGAGGGGCAAGATGATGGATCGGTTAAACAACATGTTTGCTAGTTTTAAAATGGCTTAGTAAATTTTTAAAAATTAATTTTTTAAACCAAAATTCTATCAAGTGAAATTGTTTAAGATGCAAAATGAACATAGTTGGAAAATTGTGTAAACTACAACTATAGGTATGATGTAGGTTACAATGGTAGTGATTTGCACTACACTTGGAAAAGTGTGAAAGTTTTAAATGTTGTCAATACCAACTATGCTGGCTTTTCCAACAATGTATACTCTAGAGTGTGTGCAGTATACCACTATATTATCCAACAAACTATGCTAAGGTAGGTGATGGAAAATTGATTTTCATTTAGCAAAACCAAGCTAGGAGTTTTTTTCTTCTAAAAGGGGTGCATTGGTTTTGGAATTTTTATGTGAATTTTGGTATTCACAATGACTATGCTAGAGTTCTGCAAATGACTACATTTGGTTTTCCACAAAATTTCACAATGGATGGATTTGGGTTTTCAATTGGGCTATGTTGGTTTCCAAGATATCCCAAATGTGGGTCTTGCAAGCTTCAGTGTGACTATGCTAGCCTTAGAAAGTCCAACAACTATTGTGAAATGGTGTAGAAACCCAAATCACCCACAACAACTACACTGGATATTTAGTTATGGAAATTTGAATACTAGTGTTGGTTTTACAAGGTGTATGTTATTAGGTTTTGAAATTTGGAATGTGAAAAACATGGTTTTGGAAAAGGTTTTTGAAATTTTTTTTTGGAAATTGGTTGGAAAAAGGTTCTGGAAAAGGTTTTTGAAAAATTTTCTAGAAAAATATTTTGGGATAAGAATTTGGGTAGAGGCCCTCCTTCTAGCTTTAGAAACTATAGTGCCTAAAAAACTCAATTGCTGGAAAACCAAAAAATTCTAGGTAAAAAAATTTAACTTTGGATCCCAAGGGCCTAAGAAAATAAAATCCAAAGCACTTCGGATGATCTTGTTGATCACCTAGGAACTTAAAAATTATAAATGAATGTAAGTAAATTTTAAAGATTTGTAGATCTGAAACTAAAGAAAATGCAAAAAATGAACTTGTAATATTCAAATGATTAACTTGCATAGAAAAATAAATTGTCTATTTCATTAATACAATGGAATTGCTAATAAAATAGAGTTCAAATTATGTACAAGTGTGTATGCCTAAAATGCACAAGAAGTTGCACTAATGAAGTCTGAAGTCTATTAAAGCCAGTAGGTTGCGTTTTGCAATCAACCTCACAATCTAGGTGCTTCCAAGCTCCAACTTCTCAAACCCCTCTTTGGTTCTTTAGCTTAGATCTGATGTGTTAACTAAAAAATGAAGGAAAAATGCTAGAATTTTTGCTATTGGAAATTGCACTAAGAGTCTCCAATGCTTAGCCAATTGTCAATTTCTAAAAAATTCTTGCAAATTCCAATGGTTATAAGTGCTTAAAGTTGAAAAAGTTGTAAAAATCCTTATAACCTGTTCAATAAGTTCAAAAGCTTTATATATAGGCCATAGAGTTGCTATTTTTTGGCTATAAATTTTTGCGATGATTGCTAACAAATTGGGATCATGTGTAAGTGTAATAGGTCTTCATCTTTAGCATAGTTTCCATTTATGATAAGTTTTTGATATCCCTAAGCCACCAAGACCATGATGTTTACCATAAATAGTAAATGGATTTTTGTAACTACACTAGCCTTAGAGAGCTACATTGGCATTATTAAGCTATGTTGGCAACTGTGGTGAAAATGGGAACTCAAACACCACCAACACTAGCCTTGCAAATCCACGTTGGGGATTATTGGGAAAACAACACCACCAATCTTGGGTGTAGGTGGTTCTAGCATAGTTGACACTGTACTCCCATAAAAAACTATGAAATGCCAAATTTGGTAGTTCAAAAGGAATTTTTAACCTTCCTAAGCCAAAATATAGACATGATGCAACATTTTTCACTTGGGGTATGAGGCTATGTCAACTTATGAGGCATTTTTTCAGCTCTAAAATTTAAAGCATGTGAAATTGCATCTCATGGATTACAATCTTTACATTTTACAATAAAATTTTAGCCTTGGGTTTAATGATGACGTTAAAAATAGCAACATAAGATTTCTTGGTGGTGTTTCACCTATACTATAGCCTCATTCACAATAACCAAATGATCTAATCCTTCTAGGGAACCATTTATCATCAAAGTACCACTAGCTATCACTTAGCCTCAAAACATAAAGTCTAAAACTCCCTTCATCATCAAGGTATCATTACCTCTAGCTCCTAAGAAGCCTTTTGTCTTATGTGTCTCACCTTTAGTAGTAACAACATCACAATGCAAACAAAGCATTACCAACCCCCTAAGGCTAGGAAAACTTTTGTTATTGAGGTCCCTCCACTGTCCATAGGTAAACTTGTGATAACCTATGACCAAAGCTTACCTATAGTGGAAACAACTCAATGATTAACAAGAGATCACCATATCAAAGAAAACAAAAACAACCTATTACCAAATCAAAAACTAAACCCGCTGAAGGTTCCCAACAACAAAAGGCCTAGAAGCAAGTTGACCCACCAAGATTAACTACACCCATGGATAAGGAGTCTAAGGCACACATGTTAAAACATGAGCCAAAAACTCTAGGAAGAATGGAGGAAATTAAAACCACCAAGGTTGAAAGATCACATGCCAAGGGATATCTCAATGCTAAAATTTGAAGAACTTCAAAGTATACTCATAACTTATAAGCTAAATTTCATAAGTCAAGATCCAATCAAAGAAAAACCCATCACCCTAAAAAGCTCATCAAAGAAGAAGGAGCCACGTGAACATGAAGCAAATAGTGAAGATAAACTAGCTCTCTTATCACAAAGACTTTAAAGACTACTATAATGAAAAAGGAACTTCAATCAAACTAGCATGAAAGGTAATGAAAGAGGTAAAAATTTTAAAAATTCAAATCTTGGTGCATTTTCCATAGAATTTTGGATTTATGGTGATAGAGGTCATGTGACATCCAAATGTCTAAGTATTATCAAGTTTCAAAAGAAGGATCCATCCAAAGCTAAAATGAAAAAGATAAAATTGTACTCAAGCTAGGATGAAAGACAAAGTTAGGAGGAAACAGATGATACTACTATAGACTCACATCTCATTTACATGGCTCTTATACATGAAAATTCCATAGAGGATTTTCAAGAGTTCAAAGGTAATATTGGTGATAGATATAGTATGATCCATGAGAAAATTATTACCTTTTAAAATTTATGCAAAAATATGAGAAAAAGTATACATAGAAAGAAGGATGAAATTTCTAAACATTATACTATTTTCTCCTCCTTAAAAATGAAACTCATAGATATAAAAATCAAGGTTCATTTGCTATCCCATTTTTTGAGAAGATGTATAGAGATCCAATAGGTATATGATCTTGTGAAGATATGAAAATACCTCAATCAATGCACAATAAAAGGACCATGGATGAGCCATATCAAGATGACACTTATATGATATCACCTAAAATATTTAACAAACTAAGGTCTGAATATTAAATTTAAATTAGAGATACTACATACCTTTTTGTAAAATGTATGAACATGTATAAATGTATTTTCAATTATCCTTGGAAAAAAATAACATAGCTATATGATCTTGTAAAGAGAAGTTTAGAAGAAGTAATTTTTAGGGTAGAAAAGCTTGGAAAACCAATCAATAAGAGGAAGAGATTGCCACCATTGATATTGGAGGATCAAAACCTATGACTAGAAAAAACTATCAATCTTCTCATTAAAGGAAAAATAATCATGAAGAAATAACAACCTCAAATGATTTAGGAGATTCAAACAAAGAATTTGATGATAGAAAAGAAAAGGAATAGCATCCTAAGGGGGTACTCTATGATGAAGGACCTCATCTAAAACTTTAATAATCATGTCATTACTTAGGACCAAGCTAAAAGACCACTAAAAAAATTCATGTTGCAACCTTTTCTCATTGTAACTTTCACTTAGGATTGGATTTTTATTATAAAATATAAGATTTATACCCCATTATCTACAATCCCACATACTTGAGCTTTTGGAGCTACAAATTCCTTATAAGTTGTTATAGCCTCACTTCCAAATTGGAAAAAGATGTATCATGTCCATATTTAAGCTTGGGAAGGCTGAAAATACCTAGGGAACTACCAAATTTGGTGTTTTCATGCATTTTACATTGATCATAGCCATAACTACATTGGAACCACATACACCCAATGTTGGGATTGTTGAGTTTTAATTTTCCTAGCAACAGCTAGTGTAGTTGTTATAATTCAATTTCGTTCCACAAAGCCAATATTGGAGTGGTTAGGGATTTTTATTTTTCTAGCAATTTAAATATGGTTTATGGCACAAAGCTAGCATAGTCCCAGTAATGTCAACATAACTCTTCAAGGCCAAAGTAGTTGGATAAAGCTATCATATTCTTCAAAAGTCCCTTTACTATTTATGGCACTCAGTATAGTTTTGATGGCTTCGATGAATAAAACTTACTAGAAATGGGTAACTATATTGGAAAGATGGTTTTCCACAACTAAAAATTACCTTAATCTATCAACAATCATTATAGAAATTTCTAGAAACATATTGGTAACCATATAGGCTATAAAAGCCAAATTTGAGCACATTGAAAAGGTTCAACAAAAAATTCTTTAATCAACAAAAATTTTCTTGGTTCCACATTTTGCAACCTTAAGCACTTAAAAATGTTTCACATTTATGAAGCTTTTGGAGCAATTTGGCAACTACCTAGGCATTGGAAACTCTCAGTGTAGTTTCATAATTCCAAAAGGTCAAACATCTCATTTACCCCTTGGTAACTAATGTTGCAAATCTAAGCTAAAAGCCATTAAGGAGTTTTACTAATCGAAGCTAGGAAGTATATGGATCATGGGGTTGACTGCAAAACATAATGTAGAAACTCCCCATACATTCAAGCACATAATTTCTTCATATTTTTTAGGCCTTTATTTTTAATATTTTATTATTATAATTATTGGACCTTGAAAATTTGGTTGTTGCAATGGAAACTAGAGTATCCCAGGCACCAAAATAGTTTTAAGCTTGAATCCCAATGTTCTCTAGAAACAAGATTTAAGGCATCCTAGACAATCTAGCCAATCATCCAAGGACTTATAGAAGTGTAAAATGGAAATGTAAATGTAAACATACATGTAAATGAGAATGAAAATGTGAACATAAAAAAAAATGAAAATAGCAATAGAAATTACAAATCTAGAATGGAAAAGGACATAGAAATGAAAATGTGAAATTAAATTAACATAATAATGAACTACGATTTTATTAAAATGGAAAATAAAGTGGCTAGTTCATAAAGTATAGATTTTTTGCTAAGTACACAAGAAGTTCCTTCAAGGACCTTGAAGTTTGTTGGAGCTTATGATATGTAGTTGAAACTCCATGATCCAAATGCTTCCCAGCTCTAATTTCTAGCAGCTCTACATTAGTTTTCATTGAAATCAACAATATTACCATAAATGATATTCCATATTTGGTGTCATGATACCAAGTTGAGAGTCTCTATGCCTAGCATAGATACCAACTTTTACAAAACGGGTTGCAAGGTTTCATGTCTCTTAGTTGCAAAGTACTTTTAGGCTATGGAATAAGTTATGAGGCTCTTATGCCAAAAACTAGTGGAATCAAAATAATGTGTCTATGTTGGTTTTATATAGGCATGGAATTTCTCTTTTTTTTTTGGCCTACACATCACTATCATGACTATTGATAGATTGATGTCAATTTTTAAGTTACAATCATTACAATTTTCAACATGATTACCATTTATAGTAAATTTGGAATACACTATAGCTACCAAAGCCCATCCATTTACTATAAATAGTAAATAGATTTTTTTTGACTATGTTAAAGTTGTTGGAAATTTTGAAAACTATGGAAAATATGAAAAATGCTAGAAAATGCTCAAAATCATCGAAAATGTTTCCTACTTTAGCCATGTTGCAACTGCTAAAGACTTGGGGTGACTACACTCAACACTATTGGGAAAATGGAAATGGAGAATGCCACCAATTATAAAATGGAAAATTACAATAGTTCCAATGCTACATCTTCATTGGGTTTTTGTGGTGACTACAATACTTTGGAAATGGAAAATTCCATCTACATTAGGGGGTAGATGGTTCCAACATAGTTGAGGCTATTCCCCTATGAAAACCCATGAAAATGCTAATTTTGGCCATTCCCAAGCATTTTTAGCTTTCCCAAGTGCAAATATAGACATGAGGTAAATTTTCCCACTTGGGAACTGAGTTAATAGCAACTTCTAAGTTATTTTCTGGCCTCAAAAGTTTAAAGTATGCAAAATTGTAGTTTGTGGAATACAAATATTACATTTACAATAAAATCTTACCTCAAGTTGAAAAATTCAGGTTACATTTTGCAACATGAATTTTTGATGATGTTTCATTGGCCCCTCTTTGTTGATGTTTGGAGGATTAACCCAAAAGACATCAACAAAGAATACAGAATATCACTATACATCCATCACCAACATTCCCTCTTTGCACTTGGTTCAATATTGATAAACCATACCAAAGAGTGCTTATGATGATAGGATAAAGTTATGATGAGGTAATAGAGGGTAAAGGTAGCATTTCACTATAAAAGGATGGTCATGAGGGCTAACAATGAATTTCAAATGTTTATATCATTGTTACATTCATGGAAATGATATGTTAATCAATCAATGTGCTCTTGGAACTTCATCTTTTTGAAGTATTTGTTATGTGGTAATGCACTTGAGGAACCAACACCTCACTCCAAAGTTTCTTTGACCATTAGGATCCTCCCTCTGCATGTCTAGAGTCATTACTTTGACTTTTTGGGCTTCATAGACAATTTGGATTCTTGGTAATTTTCGTTTCCATTTCTTTTGGGATGGAACCTTCATTGGATTTCATTACCAAGGTTAGTCTTTATTTGGTTTTCCCATTGAATGAGTTTTGTTACACTTAATGGACTTGATGGTGGAGCATGACAAAGGAGATGTCCAATGGCCACAATACATAAGTGTCAAACATAGGTCAACATTGTTACTCAGGTGTAAGGAAGGTTATGATCAAGCTACTAGGTTGAGCTCAAGGGATGCAATGGTAATGATGTGTGATAAGCACTCTTAGTATAGCAGTACAAACTCACCAAGTCATGGTCATTGAGATTACATGATGATGTGCTACCATAATGAGTTGCATCTTCATGATGACTTTAGGCTTCATCATACAAGCACAAATCCAACAAAATAAGAAACCTAAACTAAAAAGTAATGTTTTTACAATACAATGCATAAGGCCATACAAGAATGATCAACAAACCAGGCTACCATAGATTACCAATGTTACATATTATCATAGTTCATCTATTATGCAAAAGAGGTTACTCAATCTTACTTGTTATTGGTTGTTGATGTCAAATATTGATCTTCAAAGGTTACATGTAATAGGGATTTATATAGAAATGATTGACTTAATTGGACAACACATTCCCATCCATGTTTACTATCCTAAAGGATTCATTGGAATAGGCCTTTGTGATCAAGAAAGGTCCTTTCTAGTTGGTTGATAATTTTTCTGCATGATTTTCGATCTCCTTGAGGAATAGGTCCCCTTCCTTAAGCTTCTGCTTATTTAGTTTATGGTGGTGTTAATATTTCTACCTCTCCTAGTACTACTTGACATGAGCATGCATTCATACCCATTGCTCCTCCACCAAGTTTAGGTCCATGATATGCAACTCCTAGTTCTATTCATCATTGATGATGTTTGATAAGGCTACTTAGGGTGATGGCACCTATAGTTTAAGAGATAAAACAACTACAAAATCATAAACTAGGCTATATGGGATTACATTGTTTATGGTCTAATAGCTTTTTTTATAAGCCCAAAGTGCATGGATAATTTTCTCATGCCACTTGTGTTTGCTATTACTCAACATATTTTAAAGGAAGTCAATGATGGCTTAAGTGCTTGCTTCATCCTATCCATTGGCTTGAGGGTAGTATAATGACAAAAAGAAATGCTTAATGCCTAGGTAATGATAGAAGTGATTTTTTTCTTGGATACTAAACTATGGTCCATTATCTATGACTAGGGTCATAGCTATGCCAAAATAGGCTACTATGTTATCAAGTATGAATCTACAAATTTATTCAGATGTTATCTTACTTATTAGGATACCTTCAAATCACTTAGTGAAGTATTTAATTATATGAGGATTTCATTGGATGTGCACTCTCATGTGCAAAATCTTTCTGGAAATGCAAAAGCTCCAGTGAGTTGCTATGGGAATAAGCTATGATATTAAGGGAGGAGAATAAGTAGCTAAAGAAGGAGGTAAAGGATCTTAAGAATTGCAAGGATTTTGTGGTGGCCCAAGTAACCAACATGAATTCTTTGCACATCAAAGAAATAACTTGGGCATACTACTAGAATGCTATTCATGGCAAGGTTTCCCTTGTTAGAAAGGTAGTAAATTAGAAGCTTTAGATTCTAATAAATTACAAAGCTAGCAAATGGAAGGACTATTGCACTTGGATCCATAAGTGGGGCTAAGCACAAAAGGATCACAAAAGATAATACAAGGCTGAGCGGGATGCCTACCTCAAGTGGCTATAGGATGAATCTATGGAATAGTACCTATTGGAGTTGTTTATCAAGGGGACCAATGTAGAAGAAGTCTACAAGTTGTTTGCAAAAAAAGTGGTTGTGGTGAACTTCCCTATTCATCAAATGATAACAACTTCAAGGGAGGTAACCACTACCACCTTTTCACATGAGCCCCCTACATAGAGTGATGTCAATGAGAGTAACATCCTCACAAGTGTTGATCTTGGGGACATAGACTAGGCTAACATTACTGAATGTCAACTCCTCCACTATCTAGAGGTTAGTCTTCGAACTTTTCTCGTAGAATATGCTACTCCAAAACCCTCTCAGGTTTACTTATTTTAGTTTTTCTATCATTTATTATTTTCTTTAGGTTTTTTGGTGATTACTGATTGTTCATGTGTTATCATGTTCTAAGCATTAGGTGATATCAATGGTCCTAGTGATGAGGGTGGGAATGATTATCTACCTCTTCCTCCAAATGCCTCCTAACATCACCCACTATCTATTTTTAGTTGTTATATTGATGATGTGTAAAGTTGATGTCTTTAAATATTTAGTTGTGGATGGTTTCATTATTTATTATTTATTGTTTAAACATTTTTCCACATCATGTGACCATGTTTCTTATGTTGTATACATTTTAATTTTATGTTTAATTTTCAGTTTTGGTTATATCATTCTATCATTATAATTTTATTCATATTATGGTTTTATGTTATAATTGTGATTTATAGGCATGTTTGCTATCTTGGTTATGATGCAATAAAATGTTGAGGTCGCTAGGCAATAAGGCTACAGACTAAATCATAAAATAGGTTATGGTGTTGTTTGTTAGTTTTAGGCCATGATGGGTTGTAGGAATTGCCAGTTTTAAGCCATGGTGGGCCATAGGACTTGCCAATTTTAGGCCATGGTAGTCTGTACAATAGTTTCTAGTTTTAGGCCATGGTGGACCTTCACATTTTTGCTAGTTTAAAGCCTTAGCAAGTCATGCAATAAAGGAAAACATAAAAAAGTTTCTGGATTTTTTAATTTTTAAAATTTTTATACATTTTGGGATTTTAATAAAAAGAGAGTTAAAATAAAAAACCAAAGTAAAAGCTAAGCTATATGCCAATATAAATTTAACATAAAGCAAAGGTAAAATGTACACTAAGCTAAAAGGCTATAAGTACATCTAGTTACATGGTCATATGTGCATGGGGTAGGAGGGCTAGGAGTACACATCATTTGTGCAAATGTTTCCTAATTCTTAAGATATTAGGAAATGTGTATGGTTTATGTTGCATAAGCTTGTATTTCCCATCTCCTTTGCTAATGATGTTAAAGAAGTCTTCCCTATGATGCATCAATGGGTTCATTGTTTTTTATCTTGGCCTCTTTTGCAACCTTAGGCTCTTTGATTTTGTGGCTAATGGTAGGAATTTCTTCTTGAAACTCCACTTCGGACACTTTTTCTACATCAATATTGTTAATTGCTAAGGGGATCATACTATCATTGTGGATGATTAATTTACCTCCCTCATAAGATAGGTGAATTTCTTGGTGGACAATTGAACACAAAACTTGTAATTAACCTATCTAAGGCCTTCCCAAGATAAGGTTAAATCCTAGAATTTCCTCTACTAGCAACAAGATTGCCATTGTGGGGAATCATTCTCCTATCACAAAATCTAGAGAGACAAAATCTTTGATAGAAACCTATCATCCATTAAAGGATTTAAGTGTTGAATTTTTCATGTGTTGCATTTGCTTTGACAAGCTGAAATGCTCAACAATGGTAAAAGGTATAATGTTCATTGCTATCCCATCATCCACATGCATCTTATGGACTTTATATTATCCTAGCCATATAGTTATGAAGAGGGGTGCCTTTGTCACTTCACTATTTTCAATGTTCATCTTTATATCATTGTTGCAAAACATTAGTGATGTTGATCTCACTTCCCTAGGTGAAGAAGGTACCATCACCACATGGATCAATTCTTCATTAGTGGGAATGCCCTTACTAATGGGGATGGAGGCAAAAATCTTAACTAGTGCTTCACGATGTGTAGCAAAAGTCATGACTAGGTCATACAAGCTTAAAGTTGTATTCTTTTGTTTCAAAGACTACTTGATAAGTTCCATTGCACTAAGGAAGTTTTTGTTTTTGGTCATGATTTTTTCATTCTTATTATTCCAAACTTCCTCCATAAAATGTAAACTTCATATTTAGGTTGTTGTGGCCTAGCCTCTTTCCCTTTCTCTTGGGGCTTACAATCCTCTAGTGGTGTACTAGTTGAAGCAACCTAGGTAGTTAAGGTTATGGGAATAGATGGGATGGGAATGGGCTTTAGTGAGCCCACTTGCTTCCATTCCTTGGCTTTCTTACCATTTTTTCCTTAGGATTTTATGCATGCGCCTTCAATTTTTTGGTTGGTAACTTCTTGTTATCTTTATTTGGTTGAAGCTATTGCGTTAGCCACCATGAGAGGTCATTATTTAGTCATGTGAGTGGAATTTGTTGTAGCAAGAGGGGGAGGTACCCTAATGACAAAGGGCTCCTTGGAGGGAATTTTTGATGAAACCCTTATAACAAAGGAGGACCTTGAACTAGTATAAAATGAAGGCCTCCTTTCATTGTAAGGGGTTACTCCAATCACAAATGATTCCCTTGCAGGCCTTGGTTCATGGTTAATGTTGAATGCTATTATAGTGTATGGGCTATTATTAGCATCTAGTGGGTATTTGTACATACACATCTACTAGTTTTGAGGCTGAACTAGGTTAGAATTATCAAGTACTATATCTTTTTCATCTATCATATTTTAGAGGTCATCTTTTAGTGCAAGGCAAAAATTAGTGTCATGACCTAGCAATTGATGATAGTGACAAAGTGATCAAGCTTAAAAATACTTAGACACCCCATGATCATCCTTTGATTCTTGAGTGAGATCTTTGGCTATCTCACATATCCTCTCATGCCTCTTTCAAGCATTCTTGGTAATCTACTTTTATTGTATCCTCTCACTCTTCAATAGTTGGTCAAAGAGTTCAAATGGTTTCAAAGGTAGCCTAGTATATTTTGTTCAATATTTTCACTTAAAGTTGGACCTAAAATTAGTCAATGTAGTGGTACCAAATGTCAAGGATTTGTTATTATGATTATTGTTAGGAGCCTTAAATTGGTTGATTCTTGGCCCTTGGTTGGTTTTCTTGCCCTGTTTAGCTACAGTTGCCACTTCCATGTTGTTTTTCCTTCCCTTCCTCTTATTTTTTCATGCATGTTGGTTTTTATATGCCATGTAGGATAGGTTATGGTTGGCCTCCTTAGCATCCTCTATGTTTTTGATTTACAAGAAGGCCTAAATTTTTGACCATGAATCAAGGTAGTACAACTTTGACTTAATGAAATCATTAACCACCTTATTGAAAATAGCTAAAAGGTGTGTTTCATCTATTGGTTCTTGTATTTTATTAAGTAAGGCTTTTTATTCTTGGATGAACCTTTGTACCAATTTGAGGGGTTCTTGCTTGACCTTCATTAGCTAATCAAGGATGGTATCAAACTTCAAGTTGTACTTGAATAATTAATGAATTACAAAATCAACTCTTCTAATGAGCATATATGATGAATCACGATATCAAGGCTATGATATCAAATCCATGATATTAGGTCCGTGATATCAAATCTTGCCATGCGATGTTGGATACCCGATATCGCATCTTACCTCATTGCCTATAAATAAAAAGTAGGCACACTTGGCTTGCATAGTTAATTTTAGTCCCTTATCCAAAGCCTTGCCTTTCCTCCCTCTCAGTGTTAGAATTATTTCTGCATGCTTGCAGTAGGAGTCTTAAAGTGAATGGATCTTTATTTGAGCATTATGTACCTAAGCACACCTTGTGTACAACAATAAAGATGAACTTTGTGATAAACCTTGTAGCATTCAGAATAGATTAATTAATGTTATTTTTAGTTATTTAATGTTTTTCTTAGTTAATGAATGTTCTCTCTCTCACCCTACAACTCTCCTAAGTAAGCACACTTAGTACGACTTTGAGCATGCGTGTAAGACTTGGTAACCTAGTAATGATTAGTGCTTGGTAATCTTAGTAGTGTTGCACTGGTTCAAGATGTGTACGGCAAGTGAGAACGGATACTAGTGTTAGGATTAATTAAAGCCTAGTTACTTAGTATTTAAATTAAATTAGTTACTTAGTTATCTCTCTCCTCCCTTATTAGTACCAAGAAAATAAAAACATAAAAGTATAAAATCACATGTCTCAAGTTTACTTAACCATACAATTGTGACATACAAGTAAGCTTGGGAAGACAACAATTAATCAACCCATTTTTGTTCCACAAAGGTGCATAAGCACTTAGTCCTTGGAATTCAACTAGATCATGCATGGATGCTCGTATTCATATGGTTGAGTGTAGGGATATCTCATCACTCATCATTGACACCATTGTCGAGGACTTTGTTGTTTGTACCCTTACTAAGAACATATGAAATCTTTCACATCGTTGGAATGAACCCTTAGGGTTGGTTAAAGAAAAATAATAATATATAATACATTGCACACTAAATAGACAATCATGTCTCCTTCTTCATACGAAAGTGTTTTGTCACCTAGGTCTGATACAAGGAATAATCAGAGGCATAGTACACATTATAATCTGCTAGTCCCTCAATAGTTTCATGTGGTATATGTTCATCTCAATGAATATGTACCAAATGTTACTTTTATCCTCCACCAAGATGAACAACTATGTTGGTGATACTTAGAAGATAACATAATGTTACCTCCTGATCACTCTATCCTAGACATGCTTCTTTGTGATCTCACATGAATTGGCATGCAACACTTACAAATAGAGTACATTGTGCATGATCATGACTCAAGAGAGTATTGACCCATGGAGGCACAGTGTCAAAGTGACTTACAATAGGATAGATGTCATGAATCCATGAAGGGAAAGTTGTCACAAAATGTCCCACATGTCCTAAGAAAAAATGAGGGTGGTAAACCTACCTTAGGCAATCGCCCACACAATGATGTTCCTCCCATTGACTTTGTGTATCAGAATCTTTACTTAACTATCCATAACCTAGATTCTAGTACTAATAGACATAAAGGATCTGAAAAAGGAAAATAAACACATGACAAAGATGGACATTACGATTGTAACCATGATCGAGGCCATGACCACCAAAGAGAAGGAAGTAGGCACTGACATGGTGAAGGGCCCCCTTCTTCTTCACCTTTATCATCTCCTTCACCCTCTCCTTCAGGATCTAGATGCAGCCACAAAGAAAAATACCATGAGAAAAATGGTAATCGAAACAAGATTCATAGATGAAATAGTTGGGAAAGGGGATGAGGGCACTCTAGAGAAACACATCATGAAAGAAGGGAGAGTAGGGAATAACATAGGCATCATAGACATCACAAATGGGATGATCACGATGAACCCTTACTCACTACTTGACATATGTTAGACATAAGTAAGGCCATTAGGATCCCAACAAGGCATCAAAAGGATAGTAGGATCAAGAGATTAGACATAAAAAATATCCCACAATTTGAAGAGGGGTACAACGTTGATCCTCAAAATCATCTACAAACATTTCAGGATGCATGTGCCTTACAAAACATAGAAAGCAAATGAAAAGAAACTTAAATTGTTCCCATAGATACTAGTCAAAGAAGTGAAGAGCTAGTACTAGTCCCTAGAATTGAAATCCATTCATAGGTGGAGTACCATATTAGAATTGTTCAACGATAAGTACCAAATGTACTCCCAAGTGTCCAACCTACGAAAGCAAATCCAAGGCTGGAAATAAGGATGATATGAACCCTTGGATGCTATCATGGGCCAATAATATGCATTGTTACATTGTTTTCCTAGCCATGGTTATTCATAGAAGGATTAACTACACCATCTCATAGATGGGCTTAAGCATGAAACGTGAAGAACCCTTGGGACGTATGCCTAAGGGAGGCTATCTAATCTTAGGATCCATCAAGTTCAAAGATTATTAGAGAAAGTTGCTAAAGAAGAATGTGAGCTAAGAAAAAGAGAGAGTGTGAAGGAATATAATAGAGATCCCTCCCTTTGAAAGAGGGGAATAAGATTCTATGAGGATGAATAATAGTCACCACTAGAAGAGATGGTGAATAAGAAAACCTTGCCTATCCAGAAATTAACATCAGAAGTATTGACAAAGGTAGACCAAATGTGGGATTTCCTAAATGATAGATTTCAAACTGTTCTTAAGATAGTGGAGGAGTCTAGAGAGCAACGTAGTGATCACAAAAAAAGAAAAAAATGAGAAAATGAACATGAACGTAACAAGGGTAAGGGCAAAGTTGTCATCATCAAAGAAATTGTGGATTCAGATACAGAAAATGATATTGGATGCAAGATATGTTAATATGACCATCCCAAGGGATTTTTCCCTATAATATCACATCTACAGGAGTCTGGGATGTATGCACTTAACCCACAATTAAACAAAAGGAAAACATCCCAAAGGTTACCTTATCCTTAGGGTAACCTAAGGTAGTTCCACCAACCCTTAACATATTATCCAAGTGGAACTCCACCACAACCAATCAAGTAGTATCAATAGTGGCAATACCCACAAACATGGGAAATGCCACCACCACAAAAAAATATCCTTACCAGCAACTTGACCCGTATGGATATTATGTGCAGCAGCCAGTCTCTCCACATGACTCTACTAGTCATGTTACTCATCAACCTCACTACCAAGCCTATGAGTATTATAGGACTCCTTATCCTAAGGGTGATGTTCCACAAACATATCATCCTTCTCATTTGGCTACACCTCTTCCACCCTTAACTCCATTACCACCTGCTCCAACTATGCAAGGTGAAATTCCTATCCAGCCATAGCAATGTAACACCACAAGGGTTATTAACTCTCAACCTACTATTGGTTCTAACAACTGCATGAAGAAAAGACCTTTCTTTAAAACTAATAGTCCAACTAAGCCCTTGAAACCACAAGCAGCTAATTCTTCAACTACCTCACTATCACTTCAAGCTTTCGAGCTCCCTTTAACCCAAAAATGGTGCTCAACACATATGGTCATCTTAACTCATGTTGTCACCAATTGGATAAAATTTGGCCATCTTCCTAGGTAATTATTTAATCCTTGGAGTCCTCTAATATATCTACAAGTCACTAGAAATGAACCGTGCAAGGATCTTTTGGATTCAAGTTTTGGTGTCAACTTGATTTCTCAAGAAATGTACAAAGCCTGGAACTTTCCTTCACTAAAAAAAAGTAACAATCATTTAGTGTTGGCCCACTAGTCCATCATTGTCCCATTGAGATTAGTGGAGGACATTGTCACCACTATTTATGGGTGGTTGTATCTAGCTGACTTCTTAGTGATTCAAGTAAACAATGGTAAGGGGGACTTCCCAATCATAATGGGAAGAGCATGGCTAAGCATAGTTGATGCATGCCTAGGAATTTGTGATCTTTCTCTAAAAATATCAAAGAAAAATACATTCGGAAAGATTAAGAAGAAGAAAGTTCCATGCATCACACACAATGAATCAGGGTGTAATTGCATGCAGAAGTCATGGTTCGTGCAACATTTAACATTTCCTACATGAAATTAGTGTGCACAAGTGACTGAGATACAAAGATGCTTGTATGCAATAGCCATAATATAGGAAGGCACCCAGTGGCTGATAGCAAATCAAGAGAGCAGTTCAACTATATGCATGGAACCAGCTGAGGGTTTGACTTGTGCTTACATTGATAGCATAGAAACATTAGACCAAGTCCATCACCAAATTCCAAGTCTTGATGTTAACAATATCAACTGGGAGAAGTTGTAAATCCTAGATAAGTTTAAGCAAGATCCCCTTGACCTAAAACCATTGGCCACCAGTATGGAATACATGTTTTTTAAAAATGGAAACTGGTAATTATTAATGCAAAGCTTTCTCCTCAACAAAAGGAAAGACTGCTAAAAGTGATAAATAAATGGTCAAAATCCTTTGCCTAGTTATATCTCGAATTAATTGGAATAAATCCTAGGATATGCCAACATAGGATTTACACTGACCCCTCCATGAAGCCTCGAAGACAACTATAGAGGTGATTAAATCCAAAGCTAAAGTAAGTAGTTAAGGAAGAAATTGAACAACTTCTAAAAGTTGGGTTCATATACCCCATTGCCAATAGTGAATGGGTTAGTCCCTTATTTATTGTGCCCAAAAAGGGAGGCAAATGGAGGATGTACATAGATTTTAGGCTACTAAACATGTTAACATTTAAGGACCAGTTTCCATTGCCATTCGTTGACTAAGTCTTAGACACCATTGTAGGCCATTTCTACTATAGTTTTCTGGATGGGTATAGTGGGTACAACCAAATACAAATGGCCCTAGAAGACCAAATCAAGACTACATTCACCAGTCCTTGGGGAACATTTGCATACAAACAGATATTTTTTGGCTTGTGCAATGCCCCTACAACATTTCAATGATTAGTTATAAGAATATTCTAGTAGCAAATAGGAAATGGGTTGGATGTCTTCTTGGACGACTTCTCCACCTATAAAGCAAACTTTGATCAAGCTTTGGAACAGTTAGAGAAAGTATTAAAATGATGTGTAGAAACCAATTTAAGGTTCAATTGGTAGAAAATCCATTTGATGGTCCAAGAAGGCATTGTACTAGGGTATAAAATCTCAAAAACAGGGATACAGGTAGACCCCAAAAGGATCAAAGTTATCCAAGGAATTACCCATCAACCAGAAACTATAAAAGATATTTGGTCATTCCTTGGACATACTAGCTACTATAGAAGGTTTATTAAGAACTTTTCAAAGGTTAAAAAATCATTGGTTGAATTAACAAAAAAGGATGTAACTTTTGAATGGACTAGGGAATGCGAACTAGCTTTCCAAACTTTAAAATAGAAGCTAGTAGAAACACCTATTCTACAAGCTCCTAACTAGTCCAGGCTATTTTCCATAATGACTGATGCATCCAATTTTGCCTTAGGAGCTGCACTTACATAGTTAGATGATCAAAGATGTCCATATTACATCCACTATGCAAGTAGAAGTATTATTGGTGCACAACTTAACTACACTACAACAAAGAAAGAATTACTAGCTATAGTATTTGCACTAGAAAAATTTAAGCACTATGTCTTGGGCCATAAGGTATTTGTACACATGGATCATAGTGTAATAAGGTTCCTAATGAATAAGCCAATGGTAAGCCCTCCCATCATATGATGGCTTGTAATCTTACAAGAGTTCAAGCTTACGATGATTGATCGTAAAGGCATCAAGAACATAGTTGCTGATCATTTATCTTGGTTGCAATGGGATAACAAAGAGGATGAGTATCCAATTTTTGATTATTTTCCAGATGAACTCCTCTTTACAAGTGTAGTGAATAATCAATTAACCATAGAGATAAACTAGTATAGTAGCATTCTTACCTATCTCCTTACACAACAAACACCACAAGGGTTTGATGCCAAAAAGAAACAATAGTTTCTTCACCAAGCCAAGTATTTTATGGAACTCAATGGGGAACTCTATATAGTATGTCCCAATGGATTGGTTCAATGGTGTGTTCTTGATGTAGATCAACTATGAGTTCTCCAAGATGCTCATGAGGGTCCTTATGATGGTCATTATGCTATGAGACAAACAACTATTAAGATCTTACTTGCAAGATATTATTGGCCTACATTGTTTTGGGATGCCCATCATTTCATCCAATCTTGTGAGCATTTTTAATGTGATGGAGGGATGACTGCTAGAATGGAGGGGCTACAATAATGGATCCAACCTTTAGAACCCTTCAACATTTGGGGAAATTATTTTATGGGGCTGATTACACCAATGTCCAATAGAAAAGCTTATATTATTGTTGTTGTTGACTACCTTATATAATGGGTAGAAGTAGCTATTGTTAAGGATTGTACATCATCCAAAGTTGCATGATTTGTTCAATAACAAATCATAAACAAGTTTGGTATGCCTCATGCACTTATTTTAGACAATGGTACACACTTCATAGGTGTGAATTTTCACAAATTAATGCAATGCTTAGGGGTTGAGCACAAACTAACTACACCATATCACCCCCAAGTGAATGGTCAAGCCAAAGTCACCAACAGGGAGATTATGAAGATATTGATAAGAACCATTAGCAAGTTTAGGTGAGACTAGAGCACTAAACTAAATGATGCTCTTTAGGCATACTACTCCACATGGAAACTTCCTATAGGCTACTCTCCCTATGAGTTAGTGTACAGTAAATTACCAATGCTTCCCATTCAAACTAAGATTCGTACACTATCCACAGCATGTGACCTCAACCTTGACCTTGATCTAGCATAAAAACAATAGTTAATGACACTTAACCTGCTAGATGAGAATTGATTGGTCATCCTATCATCTAACGAATTTCACATTGTGTTCAATAAAAAACATCATGACCTAATAATTAGAAAAGTTAAATATCAACCAGGAGATAAGGTTCTCTACAAGAATCCCACACATATGTCGCAACGTACCAAATTTTAAATGTCGTGGGAAGGAGCTTATGTCATTCATTCAACATGTCCTTTAGAATCCATGATGATATACAAACCTAAGAGCCCAGATAAGAAACTGTTGGTCAACGTCCAATAAACCAAACCTTTCCATGAGCTTAGGATAGCTAGTACTCATACTACTTTTCTTGGTGAACAAACTTGCTCGCTATTTTGGATCTCCTCCTTCCAACTCAGTCATGGGGAAGATGGCCACCTATGCTAACCATTCTAGGAGCTCAATTCTTTTTGTATTTTTTTATTTTTGTATTTTTGTATTTTTTTTTACGCATTTTTGTTTTACAAATTTTATTTTTGCACATTTTTTAATCTTTCTTATTTTTGTTTTACACCATTGTTCACATTTTTACTATTTCTTTGTTTGGTTGGTTTACTTTCATTCATCATACAATAAGTGCTCCTAATGGTGGATTGAATTATATACTATTGATTGCTAATGTTTGGTTTTTACCTCTGAATTATGATGCTGATAGTATGATATCATTCTTTTGATAAAATAGGAAATGAGTCCATGTCATCCATTCATCCATTCAACTTTGTGGTCTCCCTTGGCTTGGAACTGTATAGTCCCCTTTTTCTAATCAACTTCTTAATAAATTTGTGACTTGGTATTCTTAAAATGGAGGAAGGAATCAATGGATGAAATGGGTGTGGCTTTAAGGGGATTCAATGCATTTGTGTTGGCCATTCTCTTAGGTGCTTGGATTCTTTTTTTTTTTTGGGTTTTCCACCATTCTACCATCAATCAAATATTAGGAAGCTAAGTGAATAAAAAGAAGTGTTTGCATGGTGTGGTTCTCATGCAAAAAATAAATAAGTGAGAATTCAAAGCACACCCCTTAGACATAATAAAGCAATATGGGCTACAAGCACTAGTTATGGCACTGGAAAGACATGTTACCCATGCCTAAAGGTTCCCTCTAACTAAGGCCCTTTCTCGCTTCTTGCTTCTCCATCTTGCTCTCCTAGGATGATGGTCACTCTTTGTGAAGGCATTCTTGTTGTTTCAATTGGATGTATTGGCTAAGTGTATTGATGTGAGGTCATTGAATGTGGTTGGTTTGAGTCCGAATTTGGAATGAGTTCTACTTGGTCACATTAACCATGACATACACAAGAGACTTTACACAACCTTTCTCTTGGGATTCCATTCCATTTCTACTCTCCATCTTTCTTTCCATGTTCCACCTCATTGCTAGTTTTATGATTAATCCACATCTTGGTTGATGCATTATTTTTCCTTTGTAAATTCTTATGGGTAAGTTTTTAACTCTTGCTTCCAAATAACATTCCAAGAGCCTACTAACTCTTTGTTTTGTGGGTTTCTCAGGGTATAAAGGGCATGAGCCTACTTTGAAGAGGATCCACTGGCATTCCTTTTTGGTGCAATTGTTAAGTTCTTTCCCTTAAACATTATCTTCAATCAACCATTTCTCATTTCATCCCCATCTTTGGCATCCAATTTATTGGCATTTCCATTGTTATTTTTCCATCTTTCTTGCTCTTTATATTTTTTTCATCTTATTGCTACTGGAGGTTCGCTCTTAGTTGTGGGGGCCTTGACACAAATTTTTCAATTTCTTCATTCTACTACTTGTCTAACCCCTACACCTTGGGTAGTTATCAATAATAAATCTCTGATCTAGTTTTTGCCATAACCACAACCTAGCCAATGCGCTTTATATCGAGGCAAAGTATCATCTACATTGTGGTTTACTTATCCTTGCTCATTCATGACTATGTTGTATGTGTAGATGGTGATTACATGGATGATGGATTGGGGTAGGAGGTAGCACTCAAGATGGACTAGAGCTAGAGCATTTACACTAAGAACAAGTTTGATTGCATGTTTATGGATAAATAACGGAATGCGCAATCTCAACATTAGCAATAATGCATCTCATTTTTTTTCTCTTTCTCTCTCCCTTTGTCTTCAAGTTATCAAATGAAGGTCTAGATGCCACTTATGTATAGTGTTCACCACCATGGGTATGAATACCAATGTTATAATGTATTGATGATCCATTCACTAGGCACTTAGAGTCTGCCATCCCATTTCACTACCAGTGGTCATTTAGTTAATAATCTCATACCTTTCTAATATTTTGTAAGAAAATTGAGGACAAGTTTTCATTCAATTGTGGTGGTATGATGAACCACGATATCGGGGCCGCAATATCAAATCTGCGATATCGGGTTCATGATATCGAAGCTTGCCATGTGATGTCAGATACCCGATATCACATCCTACCTCATTACCTATAAATAAGAGGTGGGTGGACTTGGCTTGCATAGTTAATTTTAGTCCCTTACCCAAACTCTTGCCTTTTCTCCCTCTCAGAGTTAGAGTTATTTTTGCATGCCCGTAGTAAGAGTCATAAAGTGAATAGATCTTTATTCCAACATTGTGTACCTAAGTACAGCTTGTGTAAGGTAATAAAGATGAACTTTTTGATAAACCTTGCAGCATTTAGAATAGATTAATTAATGTTATTTTCAGTTATTTAATGCTTTCCTTAGTTAATTAATGTTCTCTCTCTCTCTCTCTCTCTCTCTCTCTATAACTCTCCTAATCAAGCACACTCAGTATGATCACTTCGAGCATGCGTGTAACACTTGGTAACCCTATAATGATTAGTGCTTGGTAATCCTAGTAGTGTTTCGCTGGTTTAAGATGTGTACGGAAAGTGAGAACGGATACTGGTGTTAGGATTAATTAAAGCCTAGTTAATCAGTAGTTAAATTAAATTAGTTACTTAGTTATCTCTCTCCTCCCTTATTAGTACCAAGACAATAAAAACATAAAAGTATAAAAATCATATGCCTCAAGTTTACTTAACCATATAATCGTGACATACAAGTAAGCTTTGGAAGACAATGATTAATCAATTCATTCTTGTTCCACAAAGGTGCATAAGCACTTAGTCCTTGGAATTTGATGGGATCATGCATGGAAGCTCGTATTCGTATGGTTGAGTGTAGTGATACCTCACTACTTATCAATATAGATACTCTTAGTAGGGCATGGTACTAGTCAAGGGCCTTCCCCATAAGGAACATATGGAATATTCTTGTTACTATGTGTGACCAAGCTTGAAATAACAAGAACTTTGTGTGGAAGGTTATGAGATGAGAGTTCTACTTCTCTTCACTATTGTACTTCATAAATTGTGGCAAAAGGGACACCAAGGGAAGGAGTTAGAGGTGGGATCGTAGGACTAATGGAATCATACTTATAGAAGTCCATCATTTTAACAGTCTAGAAAGTGAAGGCCTTTAGCCTCTTTAACTGTTTAGAATTTTCTGGGATCATCTGAAAGGCATGATCTAGGCCCTCAGGTGCCCCTATCATTTATACACAAAAGACTATAGTGTCTATTGGAAGAACTATGGCCTCACTATTAGTTGCGACACTGAGCAAAGAGTTTGTATCATTATAGTGTGCAATGGACTAAAGAAAGAGAAAGATGTTTGTGTCAATATTTAAGGCACATATGAGATATATGGGGTATATGATCCTTGGATTATGTAAGATTCCATAGTGGCCCTCATCTAGGTGGCAAGAGAATTAGTCATGTTGACAACCACCAATGATGGCTGTACAAACTGAGGCTACCTAGCGAAAGGTATGGATAAGTGAAAGGTAGTTAACTATGGCACCAATTATGTTGGTGCATTACTATCATGAGTGTGAACCCATACATGGTCGAATAAGGGGAGACAAAGGTTGGTGGGCATACCCCATGGAAGAGGTGAAGGGGGTTGAGTTGGGCAAGGTGGCTTTAGGAGTCACTTGTTGGAAAAGCCCACCTATGATGTTTTCATGTTTGGAATCCATTGTGAACTCATACTCCTCCTCTTGCTGGACATCTGAGATAGATTTTTCATCCTCATCATCCATCCCAATTAACTAAGATATGATATGAGCATAGGTTTTAGTAAGGGGTATCTTATCATATGAGGAAGGAATGTACTCCTTCCCACATTAATGTATGACTTTGTAATCCCTTTTGACCTCTATATTCATCCTTAGAATTAGCATGCTAGCTTGAATCTTGGCAGAAATGAAGTTATAGGGGTCTTCATTTATGACTGAGAAATCATAACTTCATCCCATAAGCCTTATGAATTATCTACATGCTACTATGGAAAGGTATTTGGGGTCATAAACCTTCATGGCCTATTGGCTACTAGCTATCTCAGTGAAGTTAAAAGGGAAACCCTATCGACTAGCTAAACAACATGTTAAAAATGTAGTTTTAGCATTTTTACTATTTTTAGTAAAATTGTAATAAGAGGGATAATCCACTAACATAGTTGACAAAAATGGAAAGGTAGTAAGAAATTGCTAGTATGAAACACTATGTAGTAGACATTCATGTACTATGTAGTAGATAGGATAATTTCCAATTAACTATGATGAGCGGTGAAAAAGATAAAAAGTGGTTTTTCCAATAATGGAATTGGATTTTCCAAAAGGAAATTGGATTATGAAATGGAATAAGGCCTCCAAACTAAAGAAGGTTTGTGAAATGGAGTAAGGCTTTTGGTATGGAATACAACTTTCTAGATGGAAACTGGGTTATGAAATAGAATAGAGTTTTGAAATGGAATGGAAATGGCTTTTGGAGTAGACTATGTTGGATCCAAAGAAACAAAAAATTACTATGAAATTATTGTGGAAACCAACATAAATACCATTGCTACATTGAGATATGTGGTAAGGGGTTTTAGATAGCAACATTAGTCTTGATAGAATAACAGAATTGAATCTCAGAGTTGAAAATGTAGCAAACTTGGTCTTTGGAAAAGATTGCAAAAATGGTTTATGACTAAGAATTTGGATAGAGGCCCTTCATCTAGCACTAGAAAACTATTTTATGTTTGATCTAGAAAGTTTAGTTACTAGAATAGAAATTGAAATATCCCTAGTGCCAAAATAGTTTTAATGTTGAATCCCAAGGGCCATTAGAAATGAGATTCAAGGCACCCTGGTTGATCTAGCCAAGCACCCAAGGACTTACAGAAGTGTAAAATAGCAACATAAATGTAAATGAAAATGAAAACATAAACATAAATGAAACCAAAAACCAAATTGAGAATGAAAATTACAAATCTAAAATGGAAAAAGACATAGAAATGAAAATATGAAATTAGATCTTCACAATAATGAACTAAGACTTTATTGAAATGGAAAATAAACTAGTAGGTTCAAAAGCCACAAATTTTGTACTAAGTGTAGAAGAAGTTACTTGAAGGAGCTTGAAGTCCATTGGAGCCTATGATCTACACTTGAAACTTCAAGATCAGGATACTTCATAGCTCTAGTTTCTAGCAACTCCATACTAGTTTACATTGAAATTAGCAATATGGCCACAAATGGTATTCCATCTTTAGAGTCATGACATCATGTTGGGAGTCTCTATGCTAGAAGCAAGTCCTCCACCCATGTTATTCATCGAATCTGATCTACTATTTCAAAATTAATTTTTTGGAATTTTAAAAAATTAAAATCCATACCAAAAATTTTTGCCCAAAAAAACCAATGCTAATGCCCATTTTTCTACAACCAACAACCAGTGTATTAGTTGTAAGTGATTCATGTGTTCTCAATATTTTCATAGAAATTAATAGATTACCCAACAAAGCATAGTTCCTAGTAAAATCTATTACTTTTCATTACTAAAACCTACCTTTTAATGTTTCAAATTTCATTGTAGCTCTCCTCCAACAATCCAAACCCCTACTATGAATCTTTCTAGGCAAAGACAGCATGGTCTTCTCCAATACCCTAGTGTAGTGTTGGAAAAATCAACATTTAACATTTAGCTTTTTAAAACTAGTGCATTTTATTAGGAGGAGGTATTCCCAACATAGTTATTTTGAGTAAGGAAATTGATTGCTTACCTCCCTCTAACATATCTCTTGCAAGCAAAGCCAATGTAGTCAATTTTACCAACATTAAAACTATCAAATTTTCCTAAATTAGTTCACACCATTTCCACTACAACTTGCACTGTACCTGCAGTTGTAGTTCCACTCATTTTCTATCCATAACCAATTACACCTTGGGTAATTCCACTTGATGGAATTTTTTTGTTTTAAAAAAATTTAATTAAATAAAAATTATTAAACAAATACTAAAATCATTACCAATGTCTTTTAGCCAATCAAATCTTTGGCCCATTAATTTAACAAACATGGCATCAAATCAACATGTAGTGAGGATCTAGGACCCAAAGACCCAATAATGGATGAGCATATATAATCACTCAGATAGAGGGGTATAAGCTAATATTTTGCCATGATAGATGAAAATTACTATAATTTCATCTACATCAAAATCCAAGCTAGCTTGCTCATTCCACACGTGGAAGCCAAATCCAAACATGAGCATGAGTTGATCCACTGCAATGGAAAGGAGCACATTCCTTTCCCATATGACAAAACACCACTAAGTGATGCACACACACATCCTATCTCAATTGATTAAGATGAATGAACCAAGCAAGGAGTCAAGCTCAAGGAGTAATCATGAAGAGCATGAAGACTTCAAGGTTAAACCCAAACCTAATAACTTTCTACGTTGCCTCTTCCAAGAATTGGCTTCCCAAGATACCACATCCATTTTGTCCTCTACTACCTCTTTTGTAGGGTAAGTTTCTTGATCCTTGTCTTTTATTTACCCTACCATGCTCAAGCTAGTACTCACCATAGTGGCCCACTAGGCATAATTTGTGACCCAATTAATAACTCTCTTCTACTCTATAACATTTTCCATCTAACCTTGATCTGCACGACCATCATCAATGGTCTTGACCATCACTCATTCATTCACAATTAAAATGGGCCCCACAATGGGATTAGAAGTAATTTAAGGGTCAAATACACCATTCATCCCCTAAATCCCACAAGTACTGGTACAAGCTTTCTTCTCATTGATTAACCCTAAGTGACAACATGTGGCAACCTATCACAAGGCTATAGGTCTTCCAATATACAACACAACCCTATGTACAAATGTCACAATCCATGGGAATTCCTCAAGGCTTTGATCAAGCCTTTCAAATGATCCAAGACCTTATGGAATGGTTACATGAGCTCAAATCTTTAACTACATAGATAGTCAAAATCCTGAATTTCTATTAGGACAATCCTATCAGTCCTGCTATCCCGGAAATAACTCTTCTCCCAAGAATTCCAATACCCTGATTTACAAAATATAATGATGAAGGTGATTCAAATGCTTATGTTATCACCATCCACTTTGAGTGCCTATTATTATAGGCTTGGCCCCATACCATAATGAGGATCTACCCTATGTCTCTTGCTAGGAAGGCATTAGACTAGTATCATGCATTTCCCTGAGGATCTGTATTCTTACTTGAAGGATTGATATTACAAGTTTTAAACCATTTCAAATACAACTTGAAACTGAATACCATTCTATACCAACTAATGAAGATCAAACAAGGATCCCTTGAACCAATTTAGAATTTCATCCAAAGGTGGAATGCTCTACTGAATGAGATTCCTAAGCACATAGCCAAAATCCACCTTTTGGCCATCTTCAAGGAGATGGTCAATGATTTTATGACATTTAAAATTTATTACCTAGACCCACATTCACTCAGTCAACCTTTCTTACAAACCAAGAACATAAAGAATTCTACTAAGGCCAACCATGATCCCACCTACATGGTGTATAAAAACTACATACATGGAAGGATAAGGAGAAGGGGAGGTAAAACCATGTAGTCATGGTCATTTTGGCCAAAGATAAAAAGACAATACAAGAGCCTAAAATAAACTAACCTAAGGAATCCATCACAACTAATCAACCATCAACATCCATGGCCTCTACATCAAACAATGCAAGGCCTAACTTCAAGAGAAGTAATTAGTCAAGATACACCAAATTATCTCTAAAATTATATGAAATCCTTGGTTAGTTACTAAAGAGTGAGAGGGTCTAATCCTAAAGATTTGATATGCGAGATCACAAAGAACCCTACTCTAGCAACCAAGGATGACCCACCTGTACCTAAGTATTTTAAACTTGACCATTTCTTCCACTATCATTAGTTGCCAGGTCATGATATTGATTTCTACTTAGCCCTAAAGGATGACCCATAGTGGATGATAGATAATAGAGAGCTAGTGCTTGATGCCTCTAATCTAGTTAGCCCATAGAACTAGTCCATGGAGGTCTACAAAGACCCATTGAGTATCAACAATGTTCCTTACACCATAGCTACATTCAACATGAGTAACAACACAAGACCTACATAGGATCTATTCATGATTCAGATACCTAGCTGTGATGAAGGGTCCCTTTAATTTCTTCTAGTTCAAAGCCACCTTTTTTTGTAAGGATACCCTACCCAATGTCTCACAAGGAACCTTTTGTGATTAGAGTTCCCCTTCCCACCACAACTAAGTAATGTTGTCCCATTGTGGCTAATGCAATGATTTCTTTGCAACCCATGAACAATAAGAAATCACCAACTAAACAATGTAAGAAGTCTTCATTGAAGCCCAAAACTAAGGATAATAAGTAGGCAAAGGCATGGAAGGAAGGGGATTCACCAAAGCCCACTCCTATCTCATTCATTCCCATGAGCTCTAACACTCAGGTTCCTTATAAAAGTCAACCAAGGAAGGATTCCAAGCCATAAGGGAAGGGGAAATAGGCCAAACCACAATCATTAAAACATGAAGTTCACATCCTGAGGTGCATGGAGGAATTCAAAGTTAGTAAGAATGAGAATCTAACAACTAATGAAAAAGACTTCTTCAGCTATGGAATTGGTCAAATAGCTCTTAAAATAAAAGAATGTCTCTTTAAGCCTTTATGACCTACTAATGATTTCTACTACTCACCACGAATCCTTGATGAAAATTTTGACTTCAATTTCTATCAGAAAGGACATCCTTGCTAGTAAAATGTTCATCTACATGGTGATAGTATGACCTTCACTAAAGGAAGAAATGAAGTCAATGATACTAGTGTTTTTTGTCATTGAGGTCAAAACCAATCCCTAGGATGATGATACAATGATGGCCCCTCTATTCATAACAATAATGATGGGGCAATACAAGATACATAGGATGCACATGGATGATAGGTAGGAAATAACATTATACCCTATACCATTTTTGAATCTTTGGGTCTAGTCAAACACATGCTACATACCTCAAATTCTATTCTTAAATCATTTAATGGATGTTGGGTTGTTATAAAAGGCTTCATTTCTTTGGACTTCATAACAGAGGAAAAAGTTTTCCATAATGGGCAATTACTTGGCGGTGGAACAAATAGTAAGATTCAATCTCATCTTGGAAAGGCCTTGGTTAGCTCAATTACAAGTTGTTTCCTCACCCATCCACCAAGTAACTAACCTTACTTATGAATGAGATGAGATAATTATCCATGGTGATAGTGTAGTTCCATTGACAATCAATAGCATTGATGTAGAGCAAAGATCTAAAGTGGAGTTTTAAAAAGAAACTACTACTATCAATTACAAAGTCAACAAGCACAGTAGAGTAGAAGAGGCCAAAATCGATAATAATGAAAGCATGGATGCATCACGGGAAGAGCTCCCCTTCAATGTTATTAGCAAGGGAAATGGAAAATACAAGATTGTACAACATAGACCCTATACCTTTTCTAATCTTTTGAAGATTAGGAAATGCTTGCATGGTTGACATATGTTTGCTATTCATTTTTCCCTATGCTCATAACCATATGGCCTTATTTTTTTCTTTTTTAGATTACTCTAGACATTACTTACAAGTTTAGTCCATTTTAAAGCATAAAACATAAAAAGTATCTTAAAAATTTTAAAAATTTAAAACCTATAAAATGTTTTAAAACACAAAACATATAAATTTTTCTTTTAATGCATAGGTCCATAAAGGCCTAAAACTAACATAATAATGGTCTTCCATGGCTTGAAACTAGCAACATGCCTAGTCCACCATGGCCTTAAATAGGCAACACATGGCCTACTAAGGCCTAAAACTAGCAAAGCTATGGCCTTCCATGGCCGAAAACTAGCAATGCATGACCTTACAATGCCTTAAACTGATGGCCTATTAAGGCCTAAAACTAGTAACACCTTTTAGAACCCATTATAACCAATTACAATCTAGTTCACATTTTTTTCCTAGTTAATTTTTATTTTACTTTACCAAATTATTGCATTAAAACTACATGATTTAACAAATGTAGCTTCACAATATGAACAAAATGTAAAATGCATAAGATGCATAAAACTAAAAATACTAGGACATATAAGCAAAATTAAAACTTTTAAAAATAATAACAATAACCAAAATGTCTATAACGCATAGCCATACTTGCATAGTGTGGCAAAAGTTCAAATGACATATAAAATAAATAGAAACCCAACAACCATGGATACACTATGTAGAAATAACATAAAAAATAATAATAGTCTCACAATAACTAATGACAAAGGGTAACCATAACACCATAACATCTGCATCAAAAAAAATAACAAAAAGCATGATCAAAGTAATGGAACTAAGATGCAACTGGAGGGGAAGAAGAAGCATCACCAACATGATTTCCACTGGGACTACTACTATCACTTGCTACCTGTATCGATCACAATAACAAAAATCTAATCATTTATCACCATAGCTAGATTGTCAATTGATCTAAAATAAATTAATTAAGAGTAAATAAAATTAGAAAGACTCCAAGTTGACATCTTATGTAGGGAAGGTTCAAATGCCAACCTTTAGATGTCATATGAATCCAATCCACTTCCCCAATATTAACACTAGTTAACATGTTTCTCTCATCAATGTTGGTCCATGTGAATGGCTCCCATGAAAATGCAGTAGTGATCAACTTCCTAGAAGCTATAGTAACCTAGGGAGTTAAGGAATTAGCAACCACTAGAGTGCCTTTCAATAGTGTAAAGACATCTTTGACATTGATTCTCTTCATGGATAACTCTATCTTGTGTTGCTCTATGGACTCCTCTTGTAGCCAATTTAGGGAGCTCTCCTATTCATCCTTGTACTTCTTCTTATGTTCCTTTTGTGCTTGGCCCCACTCAAGAATCCAAGCAGAATAGTCCATCCACTCCTTTGCCTTATGAGACAACAAGTCCATCTATAGCTTTTTATTTACAAGGCTCCTAGCAAGAGCAACCTTGTCATGGATGACATTCATATACCATAACCATTCTATCTTATTGGTTCACATGGAGTCTTGGTTAGCCACATGGGCTTTCACAAAATCCTTATGATCCTTCACAATTTTAATCTCCTTATCCTACTTTTTATTTTGTTTTTCCAACATTGTCATTCCCATACAAACTCATTAGAACATTGGCATTTCCATGAGGTTATAACACATGAGAATGCACATTTAGTAGCACATTCATATAGCCCTCATGGACGATTTTTCACTTTAGGTGGTAGACTAGGTAGTTCATTAATTTCAATGGCATGGTTGGGATTCCATCCAATCTTGAAGGCAACAAACAATACAATGAAGATGAACACATAAAATTAGTAAATAACGAATGACAAAATGACCAAAAACATTTTACATAGCCAAGACCATATAACCATAAAATCCATATGAAACAAAAATGCATAAATAATGAAAATGATTAAAGCAAAGTAAGCTAAGGTTCTTACCAACATTAGGAGCAATCTTTTGTAGTCAATTGATCATGTCCTCAATCATCCCCTCCATAAACTTCATTTTATCAAGAACCTCTACCCATGGTTTCTTACGGAACGTAGAGGTTGAAGTACCTAGTTGAGGTTCAAGAGCTACAATAATCATAATCATAATCTAGCAATTAAAACCAAGCTCAAACATAAAACTCGAAAATGCAACATACAAAAATAATTCATAAATACCTAGAAGATCATCTAGGATGATAACAGGGGGTTCACCTAGCTGTGAAACATCAAATAGAGTATCTATGATAACCAATGTTGAATTGGATATGCCTTCATCTTTATGGTATTGTAGTGCCTCCTCCTCTAGGTGTTTGTTTTTCTTGCCTCTACTACCACTACCTAGGTTGCCAGTTCTTGTTGTTTAACTATAGGAACAATGAAGATAAATGTAGATTGACATAGCACATTTTTCCCTAAAATAAAATAATAACATGACCATATAACATAAAACATAAATATAAAATAACTTAAAAAAATAAAATAAGAAGAACATACCATCAACTGCATAAAACATGACCATCTTTTTGTAGGCTACTCAACAACTAGTGCTATCTCTTTAATCATAGGCCTCTTCAATTTTGCTCTAGCTACCTTATCAACTTCAACAAATAATGCCTTGGACTTTCTAGCATTCCCACAAGCAACTAGTGGTTCAACCCTCATACCTTGAACAAAAGAAAACTTCATATCACTAAAATTCTTATTAGTAAAAAATAACAATTTTCCAACATCCTCTTATGGGTTCTAAGTGTATATGGTTGGAAAAATATGTTTTACCCAAGGCTTAGAAAGTTGGGATGGATCTTTACTTATTCATTGGCTATCCTTATGTACCACCAGAAACTCCATGAACCTCCTTATATATGTTGAAAAAAATGCAAAGACCATGTGGCATATCATTTCAAGGTAGTCCCAGAGTTTCAAGATTTTCACTTATAGCATGAAATTAAAATGAGAAATCCAATTGAATTGAGATCCTTAGTGAGGATATTTTTCATGGTCCATGTTTGCTTAATTCCTAGAATTTCTTTTATGATAATAACTTTGGAAATAACTAGGACTGAAATAATGGGTACATCTTGTTTGCCTCTATAACCTAGAAATGGTCTAGAGAGAATGCAAAGTGGCCTCAACAAGAGTTTAACCATTCTTCTACTTCTTCCCTATGGCCCACCTCTTTTCCTAGATTGGTAGCAACCTTTATGCCCTCACAATGGATGCTAAAGAGGTCACTAACGGTAGATTTGTTGATGGCAAAGGTGACAAGCACACCATGAGCATGAGTGATGAATTTCCTCACTTCTTTGTTAAATGAGTCAATAACACTTACCATCTCAAGGATAGGGATGGTTGGGATAGAAGCCATGAACAAATCATGAAAAATTGCACTAACAATCCTTGCATGGAGATCTTTAGGTGCTTGGCTAGTTAACCAATGTTGTGCTACATCCACCTCACCAAACATTAGTATAATTGTCTCCTCAGCACATCCTAAAGTGCTCACAACAATGGTGGAGGATGGAGAAACCCCTACAACATAGCAAAAATAGCCTATTAGCTTTGGCATAAGCACATCATATAAAACAAAATATGATAGACAAAATAAATTAAAATAAAACTTATAGCCACACTAATGAAAATAGTAAAATCCTTAAAGCCTAGATAATGTAGAAACTACATAACTAGAAAATTTTAATATTATATAAAAAACAAAACATAAGAATTCTTACTTTATTTGCTAGGAGAAGGCAAAGTAGGGACCCTAAGGGGTATATGTATCTATGGAACAAAATCAAGGATACCCCACCAACTATAAGCTATCCTATTAGCTAGACACCTATAGTAGGCCACCAAAGTTATTATTGAGCTACTCCATCACTGTGAGTTCACTACTTGGCTTTTGGCTAAGACCTGCAATGCTATTTGGGCCATGGGTAAGAGCTGGTCACTCTTGATCAATCCATGTCATCTACCCTATACTTGTAAATGTGCCAACCCAAATAAAAATTAGTAAACCTAAGTGGCCTAATGAAATTAAAAGATAAACAAAAAAATATTAAAATTACACTTACCCTTCCAAATGATAGATGGTGCCAGAAGTGTTTCAAAATAAGGTGTTGATGTGTTGACCAACTAATAATGTGATATTGCCATTATACTAGATAAACTGGGGCATACCCCAATTTTTAGATAACTTATGGATGCTAATAATATACATGCCATCAAGTTGTGTATCCTCCACATAGGTGTTAGGATTGTCAACTATGAATTTGATGATTAGGCTATTAGAGTGGGGTAGCAAGGTCTCCACAATGACAACCATTGTATCTAATGCCAAATGTGACCATACCATTATACTAAAGTTCTATAACAAGAAGGATAGAAACTCCTTGGCCCGTGGCCTAAACCAAAGGAATCCCTAGTCCAACATCATGTCAACAGATGGGGTGTTGGGTCCTAGTATATGTATATAATAAAGTAGCCCAACTAGCTCTAACACCACAATTATAGGCTTCAAGAATGTCCTGCACAACCAAAAGATAACCACTATAATCTTATAGGATCACAAAAAAATTTAATAACCATTAATATTATAGCAATAATGTCAACATTTTCATCCAAGAAAAAACATCCAAATTTTCAATTCTCAACCATTAAAACCAAAGAAAACATATAAATATTTAGCATTGTCATGAAAAATTCAAAAATATACCAATGCTACCTATACAAGACTGGGAGGTTGGTAGTTTTAATAATTAAACCTACAACTATACAAGGTAGTTTGTGTGCATAAAAATTGATAAAGATTATTACTAAAAACCTTTTTCTAAGTCTAGGTCCTACACATATGTGAAATTCAATGAAAATTTAACATCAATGCTACAATTCTAGGTGTGGAAAAAATTCATACAACAACCTAAAACTACTTTAAAATTTTTACAAAAACCAAAATTACAAAAAAATAGCTATAATAAAATCACTAGAAAAAATATGAAAAAAATTTAAAATTCAAGAATTAATGCCAAACCTGCCATGATGTCCCTAGGCATTCCCAAGAAGCTAGAACATTAGTAGAAAAATTTATTCTAAGTGTCAACACTACCCAATTTTAGAGGGGTAAAACAATAAAAACCAAAAAACCACTATGAACTAACTTACAAATAAATTGTTAAAAAATTAACCATAAGTCAAAAATCAATGGTTCAACCACCAGTTTAACTAGAAAAAAATAAACAATAATCCCATGACCTCAAAAACCAAAATATCATGTCATTTTCTTATAAAAAATACAAAAGTGGCTTTGTTTTTTGGTGAAAAATAGCAAAAATCAATAAGACAAAAAAAATTTCATAACTCCTAACACCAAAACAACATATTACACACATTACCATAATCCAAACATAGCACTCAAACCATTTAGTGTAAAAATCCATTCAACCAACAAGCTTAGACAATACAAAATGCCTAGGTTCTTGGCTAAAAATAGCTAGAAAGGAAATACCTAGTAGTCATTGTGGATGAACCTTCTCTAATGGATTGAGGCAAGTGAGAAATCCCTTTAGGAATAGCATTCACTTCCTCTAGGGAAATATTTTTTCTTGAAGAGCCTCTCCTCTTTAACATCTTTGATAGGAAAACTCCAAAACCTTCAATCTTCTTCACCTCTTCACAACTGTGCTACCTCTGTGAAAGAAACATGTAAAACAACATTGGGAGTTAATGGGATTCGAGTCAAGAATGATTGAAAAGCCTTGATGCTAAGAATTGCATATGATAATTGGGCAAGAAAGAATGGTTTGACTAAAATTTTAATGTGGGAAGCCTTCCCAAACTTCTGTGTTAATTTTCCAAAACCCCATCCCCAAAACACCCATACAACTCTCACATAACTCCATATTCATAGTTGGAAAGTGGAAACTATGCTAGGCTAGTGGAAAAATTAATGTATTTTAACAATTCAAATTTATATGGATCCCACTAGGTGCCTCCTAAAAAAACTAGAAAAAATCCTAATATGCTAGGATTTTAGATCTTTTAACAAGAACTACATTAGGGTTAATTCCCTAAGAAGCCTTGGAATGGATTCCAAAAATCATCAATTTTGAGTGGACCACGCTAGGGGACATCTAAACTATGCTAACTAGCATAGTTCCATCTTAGTTCACTAAGGTTTGATCATCAAATGCATCAAATAACCCTTAAAGTATCACATCCTAACCTTTACACATCTCCAAAGTCTCTGGTAGCCCTAAAATGCCAAACAACAAAGCAAAAATGAATCAAAATCCACTTTAGTCTTCCAACTAGACTAATCATGATGCTAGCTACACTATCCAATGCATTTTGCCTAAGAAAATTAAAAATAAGCTCCAAAGTAACATATTCTAACCTTTACACATCCCCAGACTCTTCAGTAACCTTGAAATGCTAACTAATGAAGTAAAAATAACTAAAAACTCATCTAAACCTTGGAATTACATCAAACATTATCAAACTACACTAGTTAGTGTAGTCCTCTTGATAAAATTCAAAAATAACCTTTAAAGTAGCATATTCTAATCTTTACATATTCCTAGATTCTTTGATAACCCTAAAATGCCAAGTAATGAAGAAAATATAGTCAAAACTCACATGAACCTTGCAATTACATTGAACAAGACTCCAACTACATTGGCTAGCATCATCCTAGCATAGTTCTCTTTAAAATATTTAAAAATAAATGATTAACATGTCAAATCAACCTCTAGATGCATCATCCTAACCCAAGAACCTTGCTAGAGCCTTTGAAAACAACCAAACCCTAGAAAATAAGTCAAAAATAGCAAGAATTCATCATCTTCCCCATCGCTATGGTTGGAGTGGCCAATGTAGTCTAGGGAAAACTACCACATTAAGACTTCAACAACATTTAGAATCAAAAATTTTAAGCCAAAAACCATGGCCATGAATATGAGTAATCCTAGGAACTCAAAAACCTGGTTGATTAATCATTAAAACTAACCAAAAGCCAAGTTTTATGTGAAACTATAGTAGGGTAGACCATAACTATGTTGGCTAGTGTCGTCTCAATGTAACTCTCATTCTAAAATAGTTTCAATAGCATCACAACACTTCAAATGATCTAAACCTTGATTTGGAAAGTCTAGAATCATGAAACCCTAGATCTAGCTTCCATTTGGCTTTTTTGATCATGAAAAGGTTATTTTTAATCCAACTATGTTGCATCCATCCTAAACTACATTAGCTAGTATGGTTCTTGGGGGAATGATTCTAAACATCACTTTTAGTAGCATGTTTTGGCCTTCAAATGATTACTCTATAGCCTTGATGCCCTTGCACTATCCTTGATAGTTGATGGAACACAAAATCCAACCTTGAGACAACACAAATTGACAATTTTCATAGAGCTACACTAGGGCAACACTAGCCAAGATAGTTGTAGCATAGTTCTTAGTTCTTGATAACATTTCTGTATTCCATAGGGTTAAAACAATGCCAGATTTGACCAATGTCCATCCCTTATCCACTGCACCAGCAATATGTACAATCAAAATCTTAAAAATAGCCATAATAAACCAAGAAACCCACATGTTATCAATAACCATACTAGGGACTACTAGAGCCATGCTGGCTTGTCTAGTCCCAATGTGGCTCCGTCATAGTTGCAAAAAGAAGTCTTATTTTTGCTTTCAAATAGCCTCAAAGTGACCTTCCCAAGTGTCCAAACTCCTTCATCAATCATGTAGCCTCCCACCATGGCCTTCTAAGGCCTAACGCTAGCAAAATCTGATTCTATTTAATTAATATTGATCATGTTTTACCCCATGTTTTCCACCTTAACTAGTCTGACCTTGTTCCATTCAGTTTCAACTTGTTTTAACCTTGTTTCCTATTATTGACCTTTAGTGTTACATCATTTGGTGTCTAGCTCCATTTTCATCATTTTATCATCATTTTTCCCTAATTTCACTAGATTTTTCTATCATTTGACATCATTTGACCTTATTTGACCTAGTTTGACATTAATTGATACTAGTGGGCATTAACATGACCTTGTTTTATCCTCCAAAACATCATTTGATGGAATTTGACCATTCTTTGGGATTTATTCAACTCCATTAGTCATCATTTGGCTTTATACCATGTTATTTATCCTTTGGATCATCCCATTTACCTTGCTCCACATCTTATGATCTTTGTTGATCATGCTTTAACATTGTTTGACATCATTTGATGTTGTTTGACCATGATTAGATCATCATTTAGCCTCATTTGACCATCATTTAATCTTTATGTTATTTTATTCTATGCTATTTGGCCTTCAAGGTATGTTATCCACATTAACTCCCATCACATGATCTCCATTGACCTTGGTTTAAACTTGATTGACATCACTAAAGGGAGTTTGATCATCACTTGGCCTTCATTTGATTTCATTTTATCATCATCTGGCCTTCTTTCAATCTTATTTCACATCATTTAGCCTTTGTTCCACCCTATTGATTTTAGCCTACCTCTTATAATATTTCTTGGCCTTGTCTAAACCTTGTTTGATCATTGATGAAATATGTTTTGGTTTATTCATGCATTATTGCCAAAGTATTTTACATTATTTTGGCAATATTTGATCATTTTTTCACATAAGTACCACTTAATATACTTATGCTTGATATGTAGGATTGAAGTATGGATACCTAGAAGAAAATCAATTTACCTCTAAGCCTAAGCAGATCTCATGGTGACGTTCAATGATTCATTGACCTCAATTATTTAGATCTTGAGCCTAAGAGCCTAGTTGAGCCTCAATAGAGAAACCTCTTAAATGGCCAGAGTTCCTAGTTAAGACCCTTGACCTTGAGGCTAGTGACATTATTGAAGACTCTTTAGTTGAGGTTCCTATCATGACACATAGTAGCAAGGAGAAAATACTAAAACTAAGCTTCTAAATAGAACCTAAACAAGCTCAATACATCACCATGGTCGTCCAAGAAAGCATCAAGGCCTTTGTCTAGTCATATGAAGATATGTCAAGTCCTGATCCATAGCTAGTACAACATAACATCATACTTGATCCTAGTATCAAGCCAGTTAAGCAAAAAGTTCACAATATTAAACTAGATTTAGCTTTGGCAGTTCATGATGAAATCATGAAATTATACCAAGCTAGTTTCATTTAAGTTGTCAATTATACAAATTTGGTGTCTAACATAGTGGTAGTCCCTAAGAAAAATGGGAGTATACATATCTTTATTAACTTCTAAGACTTGAATAAGGTAACGATCAAAGATGATTTCCCTTTGCCTAGTATTGACCAACTTATTGATACTACAGCTAGACATGACTTATTGTCCTTCATGGACAAGTTCCTAGGATACAGCCAAGTTAGGATTAACCTAAAGCATGAACTTTATACAACCTTCATGATCCCTTGGGAACCTTTTGCTATAGCATGATGTCCTTTTGTCTAAATAATGTAGGCACAAATTATCAATGAGACATGACATATATCTTTAGTAAGTATATGTTGGGATTGCTTAATGACTAGGTGGATCATATAGCCATTAAATCCAAAATGATCAATGATCATGCACATGACCTTAATCTTAAGTTGAAATAATTTCTCAAATATAATCTTAGGCTTAATTATAATAAATGTGTCTTTGGTGTCAAAATCAGTAAGATGCTTGACTTTGTAGTATCCAAAGAGGAAATATGTGTCCATCTTGATAAGGTTAAGGCCATATCCAACATGGTAGCACCAACTAACCTTAAGGAGCTTCAACGACTACAAGGTAGATTATAATTCATTCATAGGTTCATCTTCAAACTTATAGATAAGTTACAATCCATTCAACACTTGCTTAAGAATTGAGTTCACTATGAGTGGATAGCTCAATGCTAAGAAGCTTTTGAAAACCTTAAGCTTGAATTGGCACAACTGTCCATGAAATATCCACCATAAAAGGATAAACATTTTTACATCTACCTTGATTTCTTTGACATGTCCATTTTCTCTGTACTCTCATAAATGAGATGGTGGAGCTAAGTTACCCATATACTACCTAAGCCATGCATTGATTACCTATGAGACTTGACACACCGAAGTGGAGAAGTATTATCTAGCCCTAGTCTTCTCATTGAAGAAGTGGAGACACTACCTCTTTAGGAGAGAAGTCAATGTCATTTGCAAGGATAATGTGCTTAGAACCATAACCAGTATCTATGAAAGTAGCCATATATCCCATTGAAAAGCCATAACAGTTGAGTTTGACCTCTATTACATCTCTTCAACCTCAACCAAAGGCCAACCTATTGCCACACAACTTACCATATGCTAAGTAGAACATCATATAGCCATTGATCATAAATTATTTTATGGACATGTTAACATTGTTAGCAAAGTACACAAGGACTATAAGGAAATTATGCACTTGGATAGAGATTCAACTACCCATGGGGCTAGTGTTGCTATCATCATAACTTCACCTTCTAGTGAAATCCAACCCTTTGCTTATTGCTTTTAGTTTCAACTACCCATGGGGCTAGAGTATGAAGGATTAATTAGGGAAATGATGGTAGCTCATGACCAAGGAATCAAATGCCTAGTGATGAAGGGTGATTCACAACTTATGGTTAACCAAGTAATAGAGGTTTACACATGTAAAGCCAAGCATTTGCAACTAAGAAACTAACATAATAATTTACAAATGTTGGTATCCAACATATACCTTGAACTAAGAACACTTTGGTCAATGCTATTACAACCTTATCCCTAAATGTAACACTTGATGTGTTTAGCAAGTTACTTAAGTTAACTATGAATTGTGTTATTTCCATTATGCATAACACTAAAGGTGACTCTATAGCCTCTATTAATACCATTTCCCAAAATAATTTGTAGGATGATATCAAGTTTTATCTAATGCATGGTGAATTTCCACAAGGCCTAAATACTTCTTAAAAGAATGTTGTACATAAAATATTAAAACAATATCTCATTATAGGTGATAACACACTATGTCAATGGTCTTATGATGGCATACTATTAGTGTGCTTAGGCAAAACTGAAGCTCTTACAATCCTTGAGCAACTTCATGAGGGTGTATGTGGGGAACATTTAGGACATAGATCCATGATTGCCAAGAGTGGATAACTAGGCTACTATTGGCTATATATGAAAAGTGACTGCTTGTATAAGGTTAAAACTTAGGACACTTGTCAATGGCATAGCAACCTGATCCATGTGCCACCAACTAAGTTACATATTACTTAGATAACTTGGTCATTTCAATGATGGGGCCTTGACATTATTAGACCTCTAATGCCTAAGTCTTTCATAGGGCATGGCTTCATTATCACTACAACCAAATACTTTATAAAGTGGATTGAAGCTATTTACCTAAGAAAAACAACATCTCAACAAGTCAGTAGATTTATACTGGATAACATAGTGGCCTTTTTCAGCATACCTTTAATCATAGTCATAGATAATGGACCATAGTTTAGTAGTTAAGAAACACAAGTCTTTTTTGAAGACCTAGGTATTAAGCATTTCTTTTTATCACCATACTACCCTTAAGCTAACAAACTAGTTGAAGCTAGCAATAAGGCCATCATAAACTTGCTTTAAAAGATGCTTAATAATGGTAGACACAAGTGGCATGTCTAGCTTGTCCACTCACTTTGGGCCTCTAGAACTACCTATCAAAATTCAACTAGTGTAATCCCATATAGCCTAGTTTATGGATCTAAAGTTGTTTTTCCTCTTGAATTGTAGGTTCTATCACTCAAAGTGGATTTATTGGACTTCAACAATTATGATTAGAATAAGAAGTTACATACCATTAACCTAAATTTAATGCAAGAGTAGTGGTTATAAATGCATGCTCACATCTAATGATACTAAGAGAGGCAAAAGCAACAACATCATCATTACCTAAACAACTTACATATCAATGAATGAGACATAGTCCTTAAGGCTTCTTGTGAGCACATGGAAAAAATCTTAGCCAACTAGGAGAGGCCTTACTTGGTTATCAAGGGCTATGGAAAAGAAGCCTTTAAAATGGTAGACATGGATGGGAATGAATTGGTTAGTCTAATCAACCATTCCTATCCAAACCCTTATTACATATAGCATAGTCTCCTTTATAAGTACAAATCAACAACCTATAACCAGAGATCTTACATGATCTTTACTTATCTCTCTCTCAATTTCTCTCTCTTTGACATGATGAATAAATAGCAAGCTTTGTAAGTTTGATGCACATTGCACATATATTCCTATGCTAGAACAATGGTGACCTAAGGTAACCTAGTTTTCTAGTTTTCTCATGTGACCCTATGAATTATCGTGTAACAACATGTTTTCTTTGTCTCGTGTTCTTGTCCTCTTAGAGTTATGCTTCTAGGATGAAGCCTAGATATCATTGCAAAGCTACAAATCATCATAGCAGCAAGTTACCATGTGGCCTTGATGTGTGAGATAGCTTGTCCTACCATACCAAGAGTGTTTTTTCATATCATTTCCATTACCTCCTTGAGCCCAACCCCATAGAATAATCATAACCATCCTTGCCCTATACAAAAAGAATGACCTATGTTTGACACTCATGTATTATGGCCATGTGATGTTTCCTTCATCATGCTCCACCATTAAGTCCATTGAATGTAACACATCTCATTTGATGGAAAAACCAAGTCAAACTTGACCTTGGTAATGAAATCCAATGAAGGTTTCACCCCAGAAAAAAAGAGAAAAGAAAGAAAATGAAAAAGCAAATTTCCAAGAATCCAAAAGGCTAACAAAGACCAAAAGGCAAAATAATAGCTCTAAACAAGAAAATGGAAGAGCCCTAATGGCCAAAGAAACCTCAAAGTGAGGTGTTGGTTCCTCAAGAACATTATTGAGTGATGAACACTTCAAAGCACAAAGCATGAAGATTACATTAATGAGCCAAAGTATCGTTGCCATAACCGTAATCATGATGTCAACATTTGAAAATCATTCTTAACCTTGTGTCCACTCCATTATAGTCAAATATATCCTTTAACCTATATCATCATCACGAATACTCTTCAACATGGTTCAACAACTACAAAATCATGCGCAAAGAGGAAACATTTGTGATGAACTTACAATGGTGTTTTGTATTCTTTGTCAATGTCTCTTAGGTTAATCCTCCAAACATCAACAAAGAGCTATCAATGAAATACCCCTAAAAATTCATGTTATAACTTTTTGGCATTATAATCTTCACCTAAGGCTGGAATTTTATTTAAAATGTGAGATTTATAGCCCATGAGTTGCAATCCTACATAATTAAGCTTTTAGGACTAAAAAATGCCTTGTAAGTTGTTATAGCCTTACTTCCCAAGTGTAACAAGGCATATCATGTCTATATTTGGGCTTGAAAAGACTAAAAATAGTTTGGGAACTATCAAATTTGGTGTTTAAATGGGTTTTATGTTCGCCATGTCCACAACTACACTGAAACCACATACACCCAACATTGGGATTATTGGATTTTCATTTTCCTAGCAATGGCTAGGGTAGTTCCTATAACTCTTAACGTGGTTCCACAAAGCTAGTGTTGGAGTGGTTAGGATTTTTATTTTTCTAGCAATGTTACCTTGGATGCCACAAGGCCTGCATAGTCCCAACATTGCTAGCATAGCTCTTCAAGGCCAGTGTAGTTGGATGAAGCCAATGTAGTCTACAAATGTCCATTTACTATTTATGGTACCCAATGTAGTTTTGATGCCTAGATGCATCAAAAATTACTAGAAATGAACAACTACATTGCAAATAATGGTCTACGACACCTATAAAGTACCTCAATTTGTTAGCAATCATGGCAGAAATTTGTAGTCACATATCAGCAATCATATAGCCTATAAAATCAAAATTTGAACACATTGAAAAGGTTTCATAAAAAATGTTTCATTTAGCAAAAATTTTCTTCATTCCACCTTTTTCAACTTTGAGCACTTAAAAATCTTTGACATTTGTAAAATGTTTAGGCGAAATTTGGCAACTACCTAGGCATTGGAGACTCTCAATGTAGTTTCAAAATTCTAAAATGTCAAACACCTCATTTACCCCCTAGTAATCAACATTGTAGATCCAAGCTAAAAACTTCTAAGGACGTTTTTCAATCAAAGCTATGAAATACCTATATCATCAGGCTAACAATAGAACACAACCTATTGACTTCAACAAGCTTCAAGCTTCATCCAAGAAACTCCCTATGCATTCAGAAACATAATTTGTACACATTCTTGAACTCTTTATTTTCAATATTTTATTATTTTAATAAAGCCTATAGTTCATCTATTTTTCAAATCTATTTACAATTCATTTTTATGCATTTTCTTAAAATGGATTTGCAATTTCCATTTAAATTATTTGCACTCATTTACACTTCCTATGTCCCTGGGTGATCGACAAGACCATCCAAGGCTTTCTAGGAGGCCCTTGGGATCCAAGTTAAGATTGTTTCACCTAGAATTTTTAGTTTTCCAATAACCAAATATTTTAGGTGTTGCCCAAGCAAGTTAAGAAACATCAAGCATAGCTTTAATTCCTTGTCTTATTAAGATTAGTTTTTACTAGTGGTATAAAAATTTAGTTTCGACTTGATTGTTTATTTATTAACTCACTATATTTAGTTTTAATTATTTTATTTCTAGAAATATAAAAATTTGTTGAAAGGATGTTACTAGAATTCTTTGATAATTCAAAGAAATCCTCACTTGAGATTACAAGATCTTGAGCTATAGATAAAAGCAATATGACCTTCAAAGTTTTATTCAAATTGTCTAAGTGAAGATCAAGAACAAGAAACACACAAGGTAAGATCTAGTAAGTGTTCTTGTTACATAATATAGGAGAAAGGCCATCTCGTTGCTAATAGAACATATATGTCCTATGATCCATCTCATATCATTAATATGTTCTATATTACATGTAGGGTGATAATATATTATTGCCTCCTTCTATATCCACAAGGTCAAAATGTTTTAAAAGCTTATTTTTATTTATTGATGGTAGATCAAATGATTTCAATCCTTAACTATAATTGATGAATCTTATGAGAAATTTAACTATCAAAATAATTTCTTATTGAATATCTAGGTAGAAATTATTATGCTATGCTACTATCTATGTTGAAAATATTGAAAGTTATCTTTTATGAATGGTAGTACTAATGGAAGACTTTTAGTTCCAAAGGACTCCATACTTAATCTTGGCATAGCAATGTAGTTTCAACACTATGATCTATGATGAACAAGCTCAATCTTTCTTATTTGGAAAATCAAAGATGCATTTGATAATAAGAAAAATGGCTCAAGAAATAGATCTATTATTTTTGGAGACGTTGAGAGTAAATCTAGTACATTTTCAAGGATAGTGAGTACCTTATCAATGGTAATCATTTTTCTTGGACCACCAATGTTAGAGGAATCTTCTAAGAATCTCAAAAGAAAAGACACCAAAGCAACAAGAAAATGAGCAAGAAGTCTATTCATATCTTTTGTAAAGTATCTAAGGTAAAAACATAAGTTAATTTTGGTCAATATAGGGTTGAATATTTTACCTTAAGATATGTTTCTTGATATTGATAATTGGAATTAACTTGGTCACATACAATGACGTTATGGGAATCTTTTAAAGATATGATCAATATTGATTTTGATCTTTTGAGAATATCATGTTGTGCTATTTTAACCATTCTTATGTATTTTGGATCTAAATCCTTCAAAGTTGTATGTACTGATTCTCTCTACTTTCAATGGACTTTCTTTAACCTATTTTTACTAATGTACAAAAAGGGGAACAAATTGTTTAGATCTTTCTTTTTATTTTGAGATCCTATTTTTAAATATTGATAGATTGGAGGCCAATTGTTAAAGATATTATTTGTTGAAGAATATTTTTTATGACTTGGTTTTTATCATCTATGTGAAAGCAGTCTTCATACTTATATGATTGAGCTAAAGACAAGGGCCTTTATAATAGATTGTGATTTTGTTACTAAAGGCTTATGGCTTATTATTTCAAAGATAGATTTTGTTTCTAGTGTTGGATTTTTTACCTATATTTTTTCATGGAAATATCTTTCATAATAGTTAAAATGGTTTAAATATTTATTCTTTATAGATTATTTGATTTTGAATTTATTTGTATATAGATAAGGGGAAGCTCTTAATAAAACTTGTTTTAATCAGCACTATGCTAAATGATGTATATAAATGATTATTGTTTATCATATGATATTATGATATTATTCTAATTCATTTTCTCATGTTTTAAACATCATCAAAAGGGGAAGATTGTTGATCTTTTGGTATGTTAAAACCTTACAAAATGAAGAATTTGGAAATGTGATTATTGAAATTTTACAAGACTTGGAAAAACAAGAACAAGATAAGAGTTTAGAATAAGGGCTTAGTGGCATCAACATAGGAGTTTGTACCAAGAGATTAGATGGTGTTAAGACAAGAGATCAAGACAAAAACAAAAGTGAGATCAAGATGAGAGTTGTGTTGCTAAACTGTAGTGACAAAATCTCAACCACAATTACAAGAGTTTCAAGAAATCATAAATATACACAAAGCCTTGAAGTCAAAAGAAGATATTATAGTGTCTACCAACACATCCCAAAAGATTAGTAGATGTCCCAATGGTAAAGCTCAAGTTTAAGGCTAAACATTTCACAAACATACTACATATTCTAGTTACTCTTACGTTGTCCTAGCTAGGACGTCCAATGTGAGATGCTCTAATTTTTAGTAGGACATCCCATCTACAAGCATAGAAAACTCAGTGAGACATCCCAAGCTTGAATGAGACATCCTAACTATCTATTTTCTAGACATTGCATTAACTTTAATGATCATGTAATAAGGAAAAAGGCTATAAAAAAATAAGATCTTTATGAAAATGATAAGCAATATTGATTAAAATATTCCATCATTACATACATCTTGTGAATTTATTTATTTTTCAATTCCCTATCTTTTCTAAGTTATATTTTCTATTGTTGGAATCTCAAAGTAAGGAATTTATAAAGCGTAGTTACATTCTCTTCTTAATTCTATTTCTTTCTTTGTAAGTGCTATGGAGTTGATGTGATTCTTGCAAGAAGGCATCCCTTAAGTTTCTTGGGATCTTATGAGGTTGATTGTGTTTCTTAAGAGGAAACACTTTGTGCAGAGCTTAAGTCATTATAAAGATTATGGGATCCTTGAAATCACATTTCTAGCTTGTTAGGATCTTGCGGGGATGAATTTTTTTGTTGAGAGAAAACACTCCTTATTGAGCTCAAACATTGTAAATGTTGTGATATCCTTCAAACCACATTTTTGAAGAAACGAACTCTAGAGTCATACAAGAATTCTACCTTCCAAATGTGGACATACCCAAGTTAGGGAACCACATACATTTGTGTGCAGTTTTGTGTTTGAATTGGTGGAACTTACTTAACACTCTTTCTAAGTTCTCAGTACTCAGAAATAACATTGAGTTGGTAGTGTAAGATATAAAATTCTCTATACAAATATATTTTATTTCATATTAAATACTAGGGAATCTATTTTTGGTTTTTGCATATCAATGCTAATATATACTTAATGAGTTAGCATTGGACACATACTAAAGAAGATTTGATTCCAATAAACTTTCTTCTTTATGAAGTTAGAATGTTCAAATTTGATGAAAGTATCTAGAAGTCTTAGAATCTTGATAAAAATTCATAGAATGTTTTTACTTTCTTTTTCAAGTACAAACTCTTCTATCAATGGCTAAAGTACTATGAAGGAACCAAAAATATGCTAAATGGAATGATGATTCAAAAAACTACCAATATCATAGTTTTAGAGGTAAATAAAAAATCCATTTAGTGATATTAGAAGCAATTGTTAATTAATATTTCTTGATTCTTAATTCTTTTTAAGTTAATCTTGAAAAATTATTTCAAAATAAATTCTACTAGAAGAAAATCCAATTGCATAGAGCTATGTAAAGGCATGAATTATTTGATGAAAAATATCTTCAAGGGATTAGAAGATTAAAATACCATCATTCATATTATTGTTTAATTTTCTATTATAAAATGTTGAATTAGATGAATCCATGATTTTCATCTTCTTTCCTCTAGTAATGGACAAAGTAATTAAAGGTTGTTGTATGTAGACTCTAAAGGATCTAGCTAGGGGCCTAATAGGTAGCTACAATCAACCACTACTATCAAAACAAACAATTCCAAAAATACTATTCTAGCTTCATTACAGTAGTAGTCCTTATTTAAAGTGCTAATACTACTAGAAAGACTCACTTTCAAAATCATCAAGGCCTACTAATAAAGATTTGGATATGCTTTTCTTCATACTCTCAAATCTAATATTGAAGGAATGTCATCATGGTTGTTGTATCCTCCACCAATCATGTTTTTCCTTCTTAAGCTTTAAGTTGAGCATTTAGGATTAACTAATGATAAGATTCTTAATGCTTCACTTTATCTACTTTCCTACATATCATAGTTGTTTATTATTTTTTGAATTCTTTCGGCTAATCTTCCTTAAAAATCTTAAACACAACCAATTAAATTGGCTTAGTCTTGTGTGAATTAGCTTCTTTTAAAAGAGTTTGATAGGGTCTAAATTATTTGTTTCCATCAAGTGGGAGTCAGGATGAAACCTACTCTTACAATGATCTACCTATTACTAGATTAAATTAGGACTTTCAGATTATTCCTAATTTTGTCAATGAACACAAAGATTCACTAGGAACTGACTAGATATGTGGTCTTTTTGGTTACATACTTGATAACTATTAGAATAATTGTTATAAAAATCCAAGTAATTGAAAGACTTGTAAGGTCTTGCAAGCATGATATATGGAGAAACCTATGTGCCTTCTAGTAGCCAAAAAAAATTTATGTCACTATTCTTAGGAGACCACTTGAAGTACATGAATCACTCATTAATAATACTTTAAATATTTTCACAATACAAAATAAAACTCCTTATAACCAGTATTTGATCAAAAGGCTATGGAGATAACTCTAGACACTAAGCATCATATTATTTGGATCATGTCCTGAATCTCTTTCTCGGTCATCATGTGATCTAGAATTCAACTCTTTACTTGCATGAACAAAAGGTCCAATTGCCATCAAAGTGCTAATTCTAACATGAACATATCCTTTTCTTCTACAAACAAGAAAAGGATAGTATTGCTACAAATTACACTAATTTGAATGGAAATCTTAGCCAAGCGCTAACTACCTAATGTTATAGTTTTCTAATGGCCAACATCTAGTCATTAAATTTTCTAACTTGAACATAGTAAAATCAATGATGCTATACCTCTAGAGCATGGTCAAACATGCAAATAGGAGGCTTATTTGAGTTAGTTAATAGTCCATACTAAAACTCTTTACATGCCTTCAAAGAATTATTCTTACCCCTTAGGACATCTACAAATAAAATCTACTCCTTTAATAATCCTTTAGAGCTATCTTGCTTGCCACTATCACTAACATCCTCTATTGATCCTACTATGGAAATCACTATACTCACATCATGAACTAGGGTTTCCTTTATAAAATGATCACTTCCAGTACCATGACTTTAGCTTGAATTTGAAATCTCACTCATCACTCCTTCCTACTAAATGTTCATTTTGAAAGTAAAGTATTATTATCTAAATGTCCTAAGTTAATATTTATATTAGTAGGAACATTTATTGTATTTAGCTAAGAATTAATAAATTTTATCCATGCTTCAGTAATAATCTTTTCATTAAAGTTATTAAGTTTAAAGATAGTATTCAAATGGTTAGCCTATTTATGAAAGAAGTTTTATTACAAATACTAAGAAAGGGTAGAGAAATTTTGACTAAATAAATGATTAGAAAGATCATCCAAATATCAGTCTATCTTTTCTAAAGACTTCACAAAAAATTATGATTTTATTATTTAAGTTTTTCTTTCTTACCAATGAATAATTTCCAATCTTCTAAGCTAGTTTTCAAGTATACTTCACTTTGCCTATTATCTTTGGTGCACTATGTGGATATATGATACTTGTATAGAACTATATTATACTATCTTATTTTATTATTATTTTCTATTAAGATAGTTTGTCCTATTGATCTACATATTGACCTAAAAATTTTAGATAATAATAATTAGTTCTAGATACAACATATATCAAGGAGGAATGAGGAGTAAGGTCTTCAATCCAATCTAGCATCATGATGATGGGAGGAAGGGTTTTTTGTAAGAAATCATAGTGCATGGTGTGAGCATGTTAATGTTCTTAGAAGGGTTTACAACGATGCCATGGTAGTGTCAATGCTACATAAGATCACTCTAAAGGCCTAGAGAAGGAGTAATTCTCATTTGTAGATGTTGTAGAGGGTTGGACGTGGTTCAAGGATAATGCTCTAAAGACTTGTAGAGAGGTTTAGTATCAATTGTTTGCTCACTTGAATGAGCCTAGTGCTTCCATACTTGATCATGTTCTAGAGGCATAACATCATTAATTTCCATAAGTTCTAATTTTGTCTAATAGGCCAAGTATCAATTAATTGGACTTTATCATAGAAAATAAATATTTTTTCTTATAATGCTACTTAATAGATAAACTTTTTCAAGATATTATTGGTTGAATAAATTTTATCACAAAAAAAATAAATATAGTAGTAATATTGGGTTGATTTATAATTTTTTTTTACAAAAATTTACTAGTTTTTTAAACTTTGTATGTCCTGAATTAAGGAGACTTGAAATTTCTAAGGATTGCTAGGACCTAAAACAATTGGTAGAATTTTTCTAGAATAATTATGTTTGTCTTGAAGTTGTTCTTTTATTTTTTATTATTTCCTATCTTGTTCATTTACTTATTTAAATTTCTCCTACATTAATGATGCATTAAAAATTAACATATCATATCAAAGCTTGGGTTTTCTAGTTGAGCTTATTCCAAGACTTGTGACTCATTAAGTAGGAATGCTTCAAGAAGACAAATGATGTGAAGTATCTTAAAGAAATTAAAAAGTTCAATGATAAGTACAATATTTGAAAGCTTAAGATGGAATACTTCTTGTTTGAAAAGAAAAAAAATTATGCATTACTACAATTAAATAGAGAGCATCAAAGCTAAAGGCTAGAATCAATTAGATTATCTAGCCTTGGGAATAATTCATAAAAATATTTCAAATCATGTGCTCATAAATTTACTACATGAATAGAATGCAAAGAAATTATGGAATGCTATGGGTAAGATATATCTATCTAGTCCTCACTCAAAGCAATTACATCTTAAAAGGTAACTCTAATCATTAAAGTTGTTTCAAAATAACACTATTACATCTCATCTTAGTATTTTTAATACTATTGTAAGAAAAAAGTAATTAATTGGTAGTAAAATGAAAGAATAATATAATGTATTTTCCTATTTTAATCACTTTGTGCTCCATATGAAAATATTGTCTTTAAAATTTAAAGAAGTTGTAAACCAGATGCTAATAGAACTTTAAAGAAACTAATCTAATCTTTCATCTATAAAAGCATTATTACTTGAAGGATCATCTAAATAGCAATCAAGTAAAACATTTGATAAGAATAATTCTAAAGTCAAGAAAGTTGTAGATGATACTACTAAGAAAACATCAAACCATTGAAACTATGAAAAGCATGATTACTTGAATAAAGATTATAAATTACTCAAGAAAAGGAAAAAGATGTTAATTCTAGTTCTTTTAAGAAAGATATTAATGATCAAATACTAGATTTGTGTGTAGTCACAACTCAATGTAACTTTAATTGTAATTACTATTATATTAATTTAGATGCTTCTTATAACTTTACACAAAAAATAATGGTTTTCTAAACAACATCAACCTATCTATTCCTTTTTCATGGGAATGATGAAACCTATATAGTTAAAGGTTACAATAAAATTGATGAGTAGAGGGTATTTCCTATACCCAACCATATGAATTACTAGTGCATATGTGTTGTTTTCTCAAATTTCATGACCTTATTTACCTAAGTGGCCCATATTCATAGATATTGAATTATGTAGTTTTGAGTTATTGTCTATCCAATCCACACTTGTGTTAATGTACACATATGGTTAAGTGTGGTTGATACATAAGATATACTTTTTATATACTTTTATTATTTTCTCTTGCTTACTAATCGATTAAGTAAATAAACATTTAATATTCAAATTAACTAATCAATTAAATACTTAATTAATTAACCATCCTAACATATATTATATGTTCCCAATTATCCTACACATCCTAAATGTATATTAACACTATTGGGTTACCAAGTGTATACTATTGGACATACCAAGTATTCATTACTAGGATTACCAAGTGTTAATATATTTTACTTGAAGTGGTCATACTCAAATTGCTTATGAACTATAATAGTAATTTCTTAATAATAGGAAAGTAAATTGCTATAAAGTAAAGTTATATTATTCCAAGTGTTGCAATGGATAGAAGAAATCTCAATTCTATTTCCATTAATACAAATGTATTATTTGAAAATAAGAAATATAAATTTTTTTAGGAAAAATCTATCATAGTCATAGCATACGAAAAAGGAAGTGGGAGACTATACCATTTAGATGACGTTATAGTTGCTAATAAAGTTAATGTCCTTCATTCTCAGAAATAAAAGTTTACCATGAATATATGGCATAGAAAACTTGGGCATGTAGGCAAAAAATTCATTCATAGTCATCAATAATAAGGTATAATTAAAGGTAATGTCCAAGATCATTTACCTCTCTGTGAACATTACCTTAATTGAAAACAACATTGTTTGAGGATTTCTATAGGTAATTACAAAACTAAAAACACATTGGATCTAGTTCATAATAATGTGTTTTATCCTATTTTGGTAGCTTCATTTGTGGATTTAAATAATGTTTTCTTCATATATGATTATTCTAGGAAAGTATGAATTTACTTCCTGAAATTTAAATATGAAGTCTTTGATAAATTTTAGGAATATAAAGTTCTTGTTAAGAACCAATTTGAAAAATGAATTAAAGCCATCAAAATAGATAATGGTGAGGAAATTTGTTCAAATTAATTTAAAAGGATTTGTAGGACTCATAATATTTTGAAGTAAAAGAGCATTTTAGGCCTTCCACAATAATATGGAGTTGCAGAATGGATATATAGAATGCCCTTAGAGTGAGCACAATGAATGCTCAATGATGTTGGACTTGAGAAAAATCTTGGATAGAGGCTATAATGACAACTTGAAACTTAATTAATAGAACACCCTTATCATTTGTGGATGATAGAATCCTATAAGAAATATGGTCTACTAAGAGGGTTTTATTGGAACATTTCAAACTATTGAAGAGTATAACTATTATCATGTGCCTAAAGAATGTAGAACCAAATTGGATTATAAATCTAATAAAATGGGTTTTTCTTAGATATAACCATGGTTAAGAGGATATAAGCTATGGAATTGTTGTACTAGAAAAATTATTTATAGTAGAGATGTGGTATTTATAGAATCATCACAACATAAGGAAGTTAATGAAAATATTCCAAAAAAAATCACTATGATATTAATTAAAAATCATCTGTAGAGCAAGTTAATGATGAAACTAATGAAGGGAAAGATCTACATCAAGAAGAAGATTAGCCATTAAGAAAATCAAGTCTAGTAAGAGGAACACCCCAATATTTAGTTTCACATGTTTTATGTATTAGTAATGCTCCTCAAACTTATAAAGAATCTTGTAATTCAAAAGTTAGTAAATCTTGAAAGAATTCTATGGATGAAGAAATGAAATCACTAATGAAAAATAAGGTGTGAAAACTTGTTAAAATTCATCCAAGAAGAAATGTTATCGGTTGTAAATGGCTATTTAGAATAAAAGAGGGGGGAATATATTAGACAATGATGGTAGAAAAAGGATACTTATTAACTATGAAGAAATTTTTTCACTAGTAGTAAAGTTAACATCCATAAGATTTATAATTTCTCATGTGGTTGCTTTAGATCTTGGACATGAATAGATAGATTTTAGGATAATCTCTATTTTATACAAGGATAAAAAAATTAAAATAAACTAGTATGTCATTTAGGATTAAATTGAAAAAGAAATAATTTCATCGATAAAGGCTTCTATATTAGAAAATGTAACACATATGTTGACCAAGATAATTCCTATGGACAAGTTCAACTAGTGTAGAAAAGAATTTTGATTATTAAATTATGGAATCTAATGGTTGTTTCTAGTTGTAATACCTTAAAATAAATAAGAAGTGAGAGAATTATGATGTATGTTGTTATTTTTCAATATAAGACACTTCCACTTTGTAATAGTTTCCATATTGGCAAATTATTCGTAGCACATTCACTGAAAGTAAAAAATCTAAAGTATGTAATATGAAAAAAAGAATATGTAACCATTAATACTTTATTTAACCATGATAAATAATGTCTTAGAACTTCATAATTTGAATTTTACTAAAGCATGGAATTATGACTACTATGTAAATGGATGCATTGGTGGTCTTACATATCATCAATACCAAATCAAAGTGTGTATAAAGAAAATTTTATGTTTTAATTTCTTCCTCTTCTGTAAGCTTGATTTAAGCTTATTGTAAGTTTCAAATTAAGAATACTTGGAATTTTAAAGGTTTTATAAGATTTGAAGAAATTGTTATAATTTTTCATGCACAATTATGTTATTGTCCTTGAAGTTGTTCTTTTATTTTCTATTAATGATTGTTACTATCATTTTCTTATTTACATATTTCCTACTTTTAATGATTCATTAAATATTAACATTTTCTATATTAAGCTTTCCAAAATAAATGGCCTTCTTACATGCATCTAACTCTCTATTGTCATCCAAGTCTTTACTCTATCTTAATTTGTTTAATGGACTTGATGAGTTGACCCTCCATGATCTTTACATAATGTTCTTATATTAGACTGCTTCTAAATCTTGTAACAAGATCTCATCTTTCTTTAGCAAATTTAATTTTTTTCAATAGATCTAATTATTTTCACTTTAATTTTTTGTAGTAGATTTAATTTCTTTAGAAGTTTTCTTTAGAAAATTATATATTACTCATATCTTCTTTAATCAATATTGAAATTTCTACCTTTTTTAATGATGCAAAAATTTCTATTGATTCTCAAAATATAGATTTATAGGTTGATAAGGAAAAAGTTGATATATTTTTCTGATGATGTTGGTCTAACTAAGACACTTAATTTTTTTCTTCCAAATGATATAGGTTACTTATTGGTTGCTGATTTTTCATTACAATGTATGCTCATTCAAATTTTGGGTTACGTGACACATAATTGAAGTTTCATTTTGCAATTAAATGATGTGATAAAAGACATGATATTCATGTCCTTTATCCTAAGTATTATTCTCATTGTTTCTACTTCTTGAATTAGTTAACACTTCGATGGTGTAACATTGTCTTTTATGCATAAGCATACTATGTTAATCATTCATAAGTGGGCTCTAGATTTTGATGTCCAATTTAAAAAATATGCTAAAGTTCTAGGTTTTGTCAACTTATATAATCTTATGTTCATTTTTTAGAAGGCTAAGTAAGAAATTGTTAGTCTTCTCAATCCCATTAATTATATGAAGTCTATTTTTACAAATTTTTATTTACATAGACATTTTTTTTGTTCAAATCAACCTTCTTATAAAAACATTTGGTAGAAAAATATGAGGAAAGACTTATATTCAACAAATTGCATATTGTAATCTTCCTAATTCTTGCAACTTGTTCCATTGTGAAGGACATTTATTACAATGCTTTTGCTTTGTTGCTTAAGAAAAAGATTCTTGAAGAAATGAAAATATGTATTTAAATTAAAGATAATAAAAAATAATATAAGTTAAAGATACAAAAAATCAAGTTAATATCAACAATAAGGTTTATCAAACGACAATAGAGATCCTAGAGAAGAAGAAGCTCTTTTGTATAATTTTACTAGTACAAAAGAGTATTAAGATGCTTAGATAGGGAGTTCATAAAACAAATTTTCCCTTGTTTATTAATTCAATGATTAAAACTAGTATGGCAAAGAAGGTTATAGTTGATGGTAACAATTGTCAACCTAAAATTACCAACAAGTGACAAGATGAAGGTTTTCTACAAGTGGTCCCACTTTCTTGTTTTGATATAAATATTGATATTAACCTACAACTCTCTATCTTAGATCCCTTTGTAAAGTTTGTTAGGACTCAGACCTTCCTCTCTATTAATAATTGTAAGCCTATGCACATACGAAAATAGTTCCAAAATGAAAAAGTTTTTCCTTTCCATATATTTTCCATATATTTTTCAATAATATTAAGCTTGTAATGCATTATGAATTTTCTTTGGTTATTATTGATACTTGTTTTAGGGTTCTATGCCTAGTAGCCCCTCAAGTACTGGGGTTCACCTGAGATGGTCCATTATGTCTAGCTAACTGACCCATTCTTCTCCTATGTTCTTGAAAACAATGAAAATCTCATTGGAAATGGGTCATCGAAGGTGTTGTATGGGAAACGGTATGACACTTTCAGTCGGCATCAAAAATAAGCAAAGGCCAAATTGATCTATCACCTTTCTTAGTCATCCATAATCCACGCATCAGTTTTAATTTCTTTGCAGGTGGCCAGACCCACAAGTCCAGGCAGCAATATTATCGGTAATTCGATTTTTGCGCAAAACATTTCAGCGTTCTGACAATGGCGTCAATATTCCACAATCCGTATCTGCCTTTCCCAAAAGTCACTGTGCACAGGAATTTACCTGCGACATCAACACGGCATATGCTTATTCTTCGGGGAATATCCAGTTTTCTGAGATTATTTGACACCTCGCCATGGCATCTCAGCAATCAACACAACTCCTGATTTCAATGTTCAAACGCTGATCCAGCTTTGAATACTCAACAGTGTGGAGCATTTGCAGGCACTTTCCTTTGGCAGATGAAGCACAGTAATGGAGATCTTCAGTGCTTTATCTGCCAAAGGAGAGTTGCCCTGCCAATGTTCTACATTATGTATAGGCAGATATTCTGCTTCTTAAGTTCATTCTTGTGGAATTACTGAAACCTCTCAGTCTTTACGGTTTCTTGGGAATCTATGTTTCTGGGATTTTCTAGATTTTTCTGGCATATCTCACGTCCAATAGGACAATGAGAGGCATCAAATGTAGGATTTACTTTTCTATTTTCCAGCACATTATCAAACTTCTGAATTTTGTTTCCGTAATCTTGTATCATATCTCCACTTGCATCTTGTATTTTAGTCGGTGCTTGATTTCCAAAAGCAGAATTGCACTAGGCTGACACTGAAAAATAGTTTACAGTTTTATATTATTTTCCAATGATTTCTGAAGATCAGATAGACAATAGAAACTACTAAGGTTAATAACTATTGGCTAACTGAGATATAGTGTGTAAAGTTCAGTTTACAGACTTTTACGAAGCAGGGTTGGTTGAAAAATGTAATGTGTACTTGACAAAAATGCTAAAGCTAACAAGCTATGATCATTTTGTTTATCAGCATTAACGGGATGTCTTTTATCTCAATCCAATCGTAAAAAAAGGTTGAATTGCACTAACATGAATTAAAATAGATCATTATTCAGAGGATCAATACTGTTATGCTAAGGCTGATTCTTGAAGGGTACAGATAAGCAAAAGCCTAACTTTTTTCAGTGTAGCTGTTCACATGCTTAAACTTGGTTCTTAAGACTCGAAAAACAAATACCATATCGTCAAAATTATACTCAGAATTCTTATTATTGTCCACACCAATAAAAGATAAATTCTTCCTTATGGTTAGAACCAGTGTATCTGTAGAACCAGTGCCTTTTACGTTAATAAAAATTTTGAAGTAGTTACTCAGGAACATGAACTAAAACCTAATCCATGAATGTAAAGAATTTGTTTTTTAATTCTTCACTTATTCATGCGTAAATGCGTCACAGTGTTTCCTCCATAAATGTCTTCACATTCAAAATTATACACAATTTTTCCTGCATGATTGTCTTCACATTCAAAATTATATAAATGTCTTAACATTCAAAATTATACAAAATTTGTCTTGCATGACTGTCTTCATATTCAAAATTGTACAATAGGTAAGATCAATTCTATGTCAGTATTAGAACTAATATCTTATGATTATAGGTATTTTCAAAACTCATAGGCAAGGGGGAGTGGTGTGAGAATTAGAAGCACATAACTATATGTATCTTAAATAAAGGGGCCTGTTAGATTCAAGAAAATTATTAATAATTAAAAAAATTTAGACTACATCACATCGTCAATATAGAAGAGAATGTCAAAAGGAAAGACTCAACTATTTTGGGATGACATTTTTTGGGGTTTCCTCCTTACAATTAGTCATAAAAACCCTTTCTTCTAAGGTAAGAAAATGATCAGACCTTGCCCTTTGTTCAAAAGCACTCTCATGGTTTTCACTTTTTACTAAAAACTTTCTTGTAAAGAGGAGAATGATCTCTTTGATAATAAAACAAAGCATTAATCAAAAATAATAAACAAATATCAACAAAAGCTAAAAGTTTCCTAAACTTAAGCTTTCAACACAAGGAAATATGTAGCCCAAGTAACAGCCAACACTAATGGCTATATTGTTAAGAACTAAAGATGGCACATTAGAGTTTTATTAAATATTAAAATATAAGTGCCAATATTGTTAATTAGAAAAAAACTGGAATATCCATAGAAAATAGATTGTTAAATATTCACAACTATTAAAAATCTTTAGGATGATTTTGGAAAGATACAAGGAAATTTTTGGAAGGTCTAAATGAGATGTTCACTTTATTTTAGAAAAGCTCCAAGAGAGTTGAGAAGCCATGAGACATGAGAAGCCATGAGACAGGGACATTTTGATTTAGAAAGAGCTCACTATTGTGTAAGCAACCACATATATTTATTGTGATGAAAATTAATAGAGTTGCATTGCCTCCCTAGGTGGTTGCCCTGCTTTTTTTCATGAGCTTGGTAATCACTTTCTTTTTTATTCTCTTCTATCACAATGGCTTTTGATGTGTAATTGATTTTTCTATTAATAGTTTATGTTTTGTTGTGTCAATCCTTATATTGCCGCCAAACATCAACGTTTAAGAAAATGAATACAAACCTTTCGATTTAACCAAAACATTATAACTCATTGTTACTCATTAGAATTTAACCTAAGTTAAAAGTTTTAGCAATGTGCAGGTTTAACACTTCATTGTTATCTTTTACCCTGGTGTATTAATTCATTAGTCGCTGGTTTTTTGACGAGATTTGTTTGTAGGGTGCTTGCGTTTTGGAGACTTAAAATGAACGGGAAATAAAAGGATAGCAAGATGGCTCTACACCCTTTAGTCGGCCTTACTCGCTGCTTTTACGAGATCAAGTTACGGTCCCTGTTTGTGAGGCTACGACAAGGAACGCTGGCCTAGCGACGCTCTTGTGGTCGACGACTTACAGTCTGATAAGCAATACAACATACAGTCATGCACATGCACGCACATACGAGTGTTTGGTGTTCCGCTTTAAATACACGTACTATGCGCATTTCGTTCAGTTTTTGCACACGACGAGTTCTGACTTGATACTAGCGTGGTAGCCACCACCGCTGACAGCGACTCTAATGGTTGGCAGAAAGCATTTAATACGTTGAAGCCTGCCACCGTTAAAGCAAGTGCACTGAAATGATAACAATCTGAGATTCAATGTTGCCAATAGAGACATGGTCTCTTATCTTTGATCAATCTATGGTGACAGTTATAAAATGCCTTATGCCTTTAAATGATTTCTTTTCATGAAAGAACAAGAGTCTCTTTTAAGCATGTATTTCTTCCATATTTTTCCCCTCTTCAAAATTTGTTTGAAATTGAATCTACAAACATATATATAGGTTACAAAGATATTTCAATTAGGATAAGTGTAATAGAACTTATATGAGGAAATAAGAAGCTCTTCAACTCTACCATATTTCAAAGAGACAACCTTGTCAAGTAACATAGTGTCTTAGAACACACATGCAATAAATAAGGATACTTGTATGAAATTAATTAAATTAAGTTAATATATAGTTAAAGAGTATTAATCATAAAAAAATTAAATAATAAAGATTTAGTCAATATCATTTAGTTAACTCTACATTAAGCAAATAGCTTTAATCTAATAAATGATAAGGTAGTGCTTTAATAGAGTCTCATTGACCTATAAAATAATAAAAATCAACTTCAACTCAACCTTCTAATTGAATTATTGAGTATTTATAGCCTTTGAATTTAAAACAAAGAGATTTCTTGATGCAATAGTGACACTACAAAGAGCTTTTCTAGTTGGTTTGAGTATTATGGCTTTACCTAGACAAGTAGAAGATGTATAAGTATGTTATCCTTGGCCTAGAATGCATTCACTTTTATGGGCATGGCTAGTTCAAACAAAAAGTTACAATATACATTCTATGAAAAACTAAAACATTGCTAGATAAAATTCACTAACTTTAACATGTTCTTGAAGTTTCACTAGCATCATAGCAACTTAAAACCTTGCCTAATAATTCTCAAAAACACCAATAATAAAAACTTAAGTCACTTAGCTCATAGAAATTATTGTTAAATATCTCACATCATCAAATCCTTCAACTATAAACATGATGTTTAATCACATTAGTGTAATGAGTTTAGTGCAAACAAGATCATACAAAATATCATTGAAGAACTTGCCATCTCTCCTTAACTACGATAAGTTATTCTCTTAGCTTATAAACATAATAAAATTAGGACTATACGTGATTCATAGGCTGTGCAAAATGTTGAATCATATACAATATTACAAAGGTATAGTATTCTTACTTACATCTAATAAAAAATTTTAAGAAGTAGAGCATCTAATTACAATCTTCTTCAAGCATCTTTTGGAAGAGCACATATTTTGACATCTACCATAAATGGTAAAAACCTTTGAAAATGCTTCCTAAGACTCATCAACCTTAATCAAAATGTTTGTTTTTATTTTATTGTTAATGTTTCTTGTGGAAGAAGTTTTGGTATAGTCTTAATTCATGCTCTATATCTTTTAAGCATATTAATGCTTAGGTAAAGTATACCTTGAAATTTTAACTTTATCAATCCTTATGCAAGCCCTCTTCTCAATCAATGTGTATCTATCTTAATAATGACATGTTACCGTAGTAGTAAGACACTTGATTTGGAAGCTTTAGGTCATAAGTTTGATTCTAGTAGGTAATGCTAAGTTATATTAAGTTCTAACTGGACTATATATCTTCAAGTGTATCTATGTTTTACTTATTTTTGGTTCCAGCACCATCCTTTCCACCTCCCCACTTTCCAACCCTCCCCGACATCCCCACATTCCACCTCCCCCAACCCCACCTCCCCCACATTCCCCAACCCCCCCGATCCTTCCTTTCCTCACCTTCACCCCCCTTCTTCCACACCCCCATGCTCCCCAAGGCATCCCCCACAATTACATATTTATTTTATATATGTATATTGTTTGTGAAGCATTGGTTAATTTGTTAAAGAATGTGGCTTATGGTTTATAAGTCACAATCTTGATTTCAATAATGACATGTTAGTCTAGTAGTAAGACACTTGATTTGATAGCTCTAGGTCATGTGTTCAATTTTGGTGAGCAACATTGAGTTATATAAAGTTCTATTTAAACTATATATTTTGGGTCGTACTTATATTTCGCTTATTTCGAGTTCCAAAAAAAATTTGATTTCAATGGTATGCTAACTTAGAACATGATTATGTTGTAGTTAAGTTCAATAAAAACATCATGTTAGCTTATTTTGGGTTCCAACACACCCCTATCGCCCTTCCCCCCAATGTGTACCTATCTTATTTTTGTTGTAGGATTACAACCCTTCTCTAGGATAGTTTAGATAACTTGTTTTATGTGGTTGCTAGTCTCTAGTTATAATAAGACATAGATATCCACACCTAGCTTTTTCTTGTTTAAATGAGCTAATTATGGCTAATTCTAAAGAAACTATAATATACTTCAAAGAAAGTGTTGTATTGTATAAAACTATTAGCTTTTCCTTTTCGTTTTTTCTTAACATAATAGTGAATATCAATAACTTATATCATTCATTTAACTCTAATTTTACATAACTAATAGAGTGAATGGAAAAGTTTTACAGAATATGTCATTTATTCATTTTGAGTTTTCTGTGATTAAACTTCTAAAGCTAAATTTCATAACCGTTTTACTAAATAGAGCTAGAATATAAGATAGAAAATTTATTCAAGAAGCTCAAAATTTTACAAAAGTTGACATTAATTCTATGCTAAATTGATTTAAATAAGCTAATAATGACTAATTCTATAGCAATAGTAATATACTTCAAAGAAATTGTTGTATTGCATAAAGCTATTAGCTTTCTTTTTTGGTTGTTCCTCAACAATATAGTGAATAACAATAACTTCTATTATTCATTTAACTCTAATTTTACATAGGTGATATAATGAATGGAAAATTTTTATAGAATATGTCATTTTTTTCACTTTGAGCTATCTATTAGTAAACTTCTTGAAGCTAAATGTTACAAAATTTTTACTAAATAGAGCTAGAATCTAATATACAAAAATTATTCAAGAAGGTCAAAATTTTACAAAAAATTGCATTAATTCTACACTAAAATAATTTAGAATTGACACTTATATAAGCTATCCCATTTAATTATAATAACAAAAATAAGCTAAACCTTAGCTTCTAAAGAAAATAATTTATTCCACAACTTATAATTTACTTAAATGTAGTTATGTATAATAAAGCTAAAGAAGTATTAAAAGCTATATAATTTTAATAAAAATTGATAGAAAACCAAAAGAGATAACTTGGACCTATTTAGAATGCCATTATGGAAACAATGTTTACTAGCATTTCTAAAATGTACCCTCCTATTTACAATTTTGTCCAAAGCTTTATATAGTAGCTTTTGGTAGTTACAATAGTTATAAAATTATGGTTTGGTTAGTTTTACATTCTCTTCATAAAGTTGAAAATTGTTAGAAAATTACTTAAATTCCTAATAGGCTTTCTTTATTTTCTAAATCTATAGTCCTATCGATAACTGTTAATCTAGCTTCCCATGATTAAGTAGAAGTTCTGTAGTCTCATTCAATATAGCTAGATTGGTATTGTCAAGTTTTTTAATAAGTTCAATAGCTTCTATCTCACTAATATCTAATTCAATTAATGAATTAGTTAGCTCATTTAATATAATGCCTACAATTGAACAAATTTGTTTCAACTCTAATTTCTTTTAAGTAGCCTCTACCATTATCCTTGTAACTGATATCA